>JANEYF010004391.1:0-600000 GCA_029963845.1 Rhamnusium bicolor | reverse complement strand
GGTATACGGAATATGATTCTGAGGTCACTTGAATCGTTTCTCTAGCATTATTACGACTTTGGCTTGGTTTAATGACAAGATATCTCAGTATTAAATAATAATTGCCTTTCAATTTACGATTACAAAGATTAGGACAGACAATATCTTAGGAAACTAGTATCGGACAGTCACAAATACTTAGTTAATTACGTCTTTCAGTTTAGGACTAACTCTATATTGATATGTAGAAAGTATCAGTAAAATAATCAAATAGCATTTATTTATAACCAGTTATATTGGAAACCATTCCCGGATGGTCGCAGGAATTAATTTTCTTTTTTTCAGCATCTATATTCCTTTTTATACTAAATGGTTGCTAAGTTTGTGCATATATAAATCCACTACTATCATTAAAGAAAAAAAATACAATCATAATTGATTGTAAGGACAATTATTTATATACTTTTATAGTCTCTTAGGACTGGATTAACTTAAAACTAGACTAGTTAGAACTCATACATGGTTTGGTTCACCGTGTAAAACGCATTTCACTTATCGAACCGTTGAATGGTGGCCAGGCGTACAGAGACAGTCAATATTTCCTTCAATGTTCCAAAGTGTGTTGCAATGTACTTCAAGAAGCCATTCAAGTTCAAGATCACTTTATCAGTTTATGTTATAACAAGATTCTATACTCTCCATTTGCCGGTTGTTTTTATTTTGAAAAATTGACGAAAACTGCGTTTTACATTCCGTCTTGCATACTTTAAAATATTCTGTTAAGTGATTTGAATGATGTGTATATCTTTGAAAAAACTGGAGTGTTACATTATGCTTAAGTTGTGCGCTGGGCATTGAAAAAATATATAGTTTTTGAAATTTTTGAGTTTGTGTGTTTAGTTCAGCAGTTTACTATTATACATAAATATTATTGTTAATTTATTATCAGAGTCTTGATTAAAAGGAATTAAGGTAAGTTTTTAATTTAGTTACAGCTTATTTTTTTTATTATATACGGGGTGTCTGTTTAAATTTCGAAATAGCTCTGAATTTCTGTTTTATGAATAGTAGGGGCTATTAAAAATTTTTTCTAATAATGATGTGAACAGTTTTGAAACGCATTTTATTATACGGGATGTTTGATAAGTTAGTACAAATATTTCAGGGAGAATATATGGTGCAAAACAATAATAAAATAATTCATATAACCCTTTGGTCATTCTTTACAACAGCCACTTCTGCCTGACGAAAAAAACAAATACACAGTACGATGCTCCGTCATGTTTGGAATACATCCCACATAATTATATGTTGCGCTTATGATGGGAAATGCCACAAAAAAAATAATAAAATTTTTCAATGCGTTTGGTGGAATTTACGATAACCCTCATACGGAGAGTTTAACTTACACATATACATTCTGTATCTGCTTCATATGACTCCTTATGGGTTGACAGCGCCGGTACAATTAACTATTGTCACTTATTTCCCTTGCCCCAAAACAGTGCGAAAATCCGAAATATATTTGCGCAACATTTCCTTTGCAGCAAATGTCTTCTATAGAGACACTTTACGCGTGTGTACAAAAAAAACACGAAAAATATAGAAGTGGCTGTTGTAAAGAATTACCAACCCTTTAAAATAATAGGAGCTATTAAAGACTTTTTTCTAATAATGATGTGAACAGTTTTGAAACTCATTTTATTATATGGGATGTTTGATATGTCAGTACAAATATTTCAGGGAGAATCTATGGTGCAAAACAATAATAAAATAATTCATATAAACCTTTAAATGCTTCCTAACAAAGATATGAGCTGCCATCATAAAGTAAATTATTATTGTTTAATTTTAAATTAAGGGAAACTTTAAATTAAGTCCCATCAAAATTATATTGACATGGCTCTTTTAACATTATTATTATTTATTATTGTTTTAAATAATTTTTGTTTCAAATAAAGTTATCCACTGTAATGCTAACATTTTATGTATACTTTACATAACAGAGGATGATGTATTAAAAGCACTTAAAAATTTTAAACCAAAATGTACTACTGGTCCTGATGGAGTATCTACTTTTTTTACTTAAGGATTGTGCAACTCAATTGGCAAGGCCCCTAGCTATTATTTTTAATGTGTCTACAAACCTTCACTTTTCCTGAAGTTTGGAAGATATTTAAAATCTGTCCGGTATTTAAAAAGATACCAATGCTGTCGAAATCTATAGACCTATAGTAATATTGTGCAACTTTAGCAAACTTGTTGAAACCTTAATGTATGATATTCTTTTTAGCCAAGTAAAATCTCAAATTTGTCATGATTAGCATGTATTTATGCCGGGCCAATCTATTACTAGCAATTTGATATGCATCACCCAATTCCTAGCTGCAAATCTGAATGCAGGAAATCAAGTTGATGTCATTTATACGGATTTTTCAAAAGCTTTTGATAAATTTGACCACGGTATTTTGCTACGCAAACTCTCAGCATTTTGTCTAACTGAATGCTTCCTCAAATTTTTCGAGTCGTACTTAGAAGGTAAGCAGCTAACTGTATAATATCGTGGTTTCTGGTCTAATGAGATTACCGCAACATCCGACGTTCCTCAGGGTTTCCTACTCGGACCTTTATTATTTATTATCTTTATAAATGACATCACCAATGATTTACAATGCAATATATTACTATATCATGACGATTTAAAACTGTATAGTCCTATTGCTAGTATTGAAAACTGTGCTGAATTGCAACTTGATCTCATATGGCTATCAACCTGGTGTAGTGAAAATAAGATGAAATTAAATATCGCAAAATGCAATTCGATGATATATCATCGTATGTTGATCCAATAAAATTTGTTTATCAGGTTGATAATGAGGAGTTAAACAGTTGCAATCAGTTCAAAGATCTTGGTGTTCTATTTGATGCTAAATTGTCTTTTGCTAATCATATCAATGACATTATAGGTAGTTCTTTTAGAAACTTAGGTTTTATTTTACGCAACTGTAAAGAATTTAATGAAAATACACTAACACTTCTTTTTAACTCATTTGTTAGATCAAAACTTGAATATGCTTCTGTTGTGTGGAGTCCTGGCTATGAAAACCATAAGTACAACATTAAAAATCCTCAAAGACGCTCTCTCAAATATTTTTGGTATAAGTGTCATGGAAGTTACTCAGAGAGGCGATTTCCATATTGTGAATTATTAAATAAATTTCACGTAAGTGAATTTGAAACGCGTCATATTTATTACTCTTTTTTATTCCTTTACAAGATTTTTGGCAAAATTGATTGTCCTGAAATCCTTGGCTGCCTTAATTTTCATGTTCCAAATCTCCCGACGCGTTCGAATTCGTTCTATTTGTCTATGCCTCAAACGAATTTGCTACTATTCCCTCCTTTGTATCGTATGTGTTCCAACTATGCTTCTTTACAAAATTACTTTGATGTTTTTAATACCAAAATAAGTGAACTAAGGAAATGTATTCTTAAACCTGCAGAATCAAATATACATACTTTTATATGACCTCTAAAATAATCTATGTGTAACAGACCTCTTAAAAATAGCTTTATTAGCTATCTTCTTCCTGGATAGCCATTGAAATATATTTCGGATGCAATATCACAATTGTTATTACTTTTTAGCTAAACCATAGCCAACTATGATTCCCATTTAAAAATACAACTTCATGCCATCACTCGATATTTAAAATTTCTCGACGCCATTGTATTATATAGAAAAAAGTGCCTCAAGAATGTAAAAGTTGTTTTTTCATAACTTTACAAACAAACAAGATATTGACATGTGTCTAAAAGTCGAAAAATCGAACTATTGTTTATACCTCGAAAACATCGAAATTTGCCAACCCTGTACAAGCATTTTCCAAGAGACCTTTTTTCTTAAAAATTAATTTGAGAATAAAAAACACTCCTTTTATTTTTAATATCCAACGGCATCCCAAATATTTTTTTAAGATGTGTTCGGAAGCTCCTACTGTAGATCACGGGCTAGGGAAGAAATTATATTTATTTTCAGTTAAAACTAAAGCCACATTAATAATTTGTATGTACGAAATATCAAAAAAAATATTAGCTTCCGTTCAAGAGTTATTTCAATAAATAATAATAATAACAATAATACTTTTCTTTATCTTGGTAAAATAATCCCAGCATTTTGATAAATTATTTTTAATACATATTGTTAACTTAACATATTTTTTATTTCATCAGTTGTGTTGTTTATAAAAAGAAAAAACGGGCATTTGAAATATAAACAAAATATTCATAATACGGAAGACGTTAAAATTGAACAGCTTTCCTTCGGCACTTAACTTGCAATCGTCCACCAAATGATCCAGATTTAGCACCCTCGACTATTATTTATTAGGTTCACTAAGAAAAACGAGAATATCTTTACCGGTGGGTCGTGAAATTTATATATGCCTACATGGAAAAATATGAATTCTTAACATGCTTTTAAAAAATAATTATTTCCCTACCCATTGAGACTAAAATCGATTGAAATGCAATTAATAATCATTAAATAACAATTCTATACCAAGCATTTATTATAGTGGGTTGTATAAAAATAGTTTAAATTACCTGTTTCCTTCATTACGGCTAAATAGAAATACAAATGGAAAATTTATCTGCAATAATTGAAAATACTGGTATGCGACAATATCTAATGGCTAATAGCTTGCGATAAGAAGTATGCCACACATATTATATCATTCATTATCATTAGAACTTATTTTGTTGTGCTGTGTTGGGTTAATAACAATAGTTCTAAAAATAAAACCGGATCACAAAAGTATCAAAACACTCTAAAATAGGTAAGAATTTGGTGCAAACTCGCCAACAGAATTTTGAAACAAATTAATCTTCGAGAATCCTGATAAATTTTGACCAATCAATTGCAGAAATAAACTGCTCCAAGAAAGTTAAGGATATTGCCCGGAAACGCATTTTCGTTTGGGAGCTATGGTGCATTTTTTCACCATGTAAAATTCTAATAATTTTTCATTAAATCAGCACAAATAATTCCAATTTTCAATTTTATCCACAAAAAAAAATCAAAATAAAACAAATACAAATTTCATTTGATGCTGCAAATCGGCTCCTCTACCTCAACAAGATGCATATCCCATATTTGCATCAATAACAGCTTGACATTGTTTAAGCCTACTACCAATGAAATCATTGATATAATCTTCAAAGATATTTGCTAAAACTCCTGGTATGATTGCTGTCAAGTCTCTTAATGTTTGTAAATAAGGTTGATGGTCACGGATGATACTTTTAAACATATCCCACATGTGCGCAATGGGATTGAAATCTGGTGACCGCGGTGGGAGTGCCAAGGTTTTGCAGTGCATTAGTAATGATTCTTGCACGATGATGAAGGGTATTCTCGTCAAGAAAAAAATATTTTTACCGATGAAATTGAAAAATATTGTCAATATGCGGTTTAGCCATATTCGTTCTCTCAACAATAAATAAGTCAGATTGTCCATCGAAGCATATGCCTCCCTACACCATGATTGAATCATCCATATAAGGATAGATTTCATCAACCTCACGACGATTTCTGGCCCCTGATCTAGTCCATATCCCAACTCTGTGATCGTCTTTAAATAAACTCACTCGAATATCATCGGTGAATAAGAGAGAACACGTGCCAACCACAATTAGGAATCATAAAAAAATCGACTTTTAAATAAACCAGTTCTCCAATTTCAGGTTTCTAAAAAAACGGTTAAACCGGTTTTGCAAAAAAGAAATAAATATAATTAAAACAGTAAAAAAATATTTATACTTGTATTAATATTTTTCAGTTTATTAATATTTATGGAATTACAAAAATATAACAAAATAAAATACACGTTGTATCAGCTACTTTTGAATATGCAGTAATAGACCCATAATGGGTACGCTTCGACTTTTCCCACTTTATGTCTCCAGACCGGAGTCGGTTAGCGCTATCTCTGTTACTCCTTAGGCCATATTCAAAAATAGCTGATACAACGTGTATACTCTATCTATACAAAACCAAACAAATTAAAAAACTAAAGTAACTAAAATCGGTACAAATCCGTACAATTTTTCAGTTAATTTAGTATTCATTCACGAGTTCTAAGGAAAAATATTTTGTTTTCCGATAAAACTAGTTTAAGTATTAACATTTTAAAATGAAATAAAATTCATTTCAAACTCAGCATTTTTCTTTCATTTTGTGAAGTAAACCATTGACAGGTAATTTTTCACCATTTTTAATTCAATCACATTATTTTTTATTTTTTTGAGGGAAATTTGTTACATAACATCCAACATTATATCCATAGTTTATAGAATTAATTGTTATGACGACAATATTCAATGAAATCGTCTTCGTTTGTTCGATCACGTAGATGATTGCAATGAATAAAACTGGCGGGGTAGGTAGAAAGCAGTATGTGACCAAAATTAAAAAATAATTCAGGTGAGAAAAGGACTAATGAAAGATATTAGTATTCGTAATGATCCCTGGCGATTAAAGTGGTGTATTTTGTGACAAAATGATACTATTAACTAGTGGTAGGTTTAAAGATTTTTAAATTTCCTTTGTTTAAGTTTAGACAGGTAATTTATTTATATATTTATTACGTTAATTCACAAACATAACGGTAATTTAGTTGGAAATACATTTTTATGTAAATATAGTTTATCGTCAATTCATCTTAATTTTCATTAAAAAAAAAGCATCCTATATAAAACTTACCCTATACAGAATGCACTCAAATGTCCGCATCAAAGGGTATGTATTTTTTTATTATTTGACTTACAAAAACTAATTGTGGTGTTTGTCTCTGCTTGTAATATTATTTAAAAAAAAAAATTGTCCGAAAGTTACAATATTTCTTCTATTTTTTTCCAAATTAAGAAATATTTCCACGTTCATGTAATTTTTGAAAAATGTTTCGGCTATACTGGAGGTCACGTTTTAACATCCTGTTTTTTACTCTAAGCCGTCAATCATCACAACTTGTTTTTTTGCTAGTCAAATACTACAAAAAATTCCCTTGAATTACCAGAAAATCATCCAATCATTTAAATAAATTTTTACAAATGTCTAAACACTGCTGTATCTAAAAATCTAAGGAATTTCATTCATTCATAATGAATTCCTAACATTCGTACTCATGTTTTGTCATTTCTTTAAATTCTTAATACATCTAATGATTTAAACATGAAAATCATACCTCGTTAAAATAGATGCAACAAGTATGCATCTATTTTAACCAGGTATGATCAACAAGTTACGAATTTAACCTGTTTGATCCACATATTATGTTAATTAAAGCGTGGAAACAGACACTTCTTTTACTTTTACTTTTTTATTATTCTTACTATGTATATTCTAATATTTTTAGTGATGAGTGCGATAACAGCGCCCCTATACGGTCTTGGGGCAGCCGCAGCATCAAATTTTGCCGTATTTATTCCAGCTTTAGTGGCAGCCATAGCCTACTTTCAATATGACCTCCTTGATCCTGAGAGCAGACCCATTGATGTGGCTACAGAGGAACTCTTGGAGAGATATGATTTTATTGTGGTGGGAGCGGGGTCTGCAGGTAAGAGATACTCATTTTTGAAAGAGATTACAAGAATGAGTGTCAAGTCACGTTTCCAAGCTAACTCGCATAATTCACCATTCTTCTAATTCTCTAAAACACTACTCAGAAGCCACTCGGAAGTTTCAGGAATGGATATATTCACATCTATAGAATATCCAGATACTTTAAGAGTACATGTTCTAAATTAGAAAGTATTAACGTATCTAATAAAGTAGATGATGATTTTCTTAAACGGCACTGTTTTAAGTGATCTGCAGTTGGTTTTTAAACTTTTATCAACCTATATATGGCGATACCCAATTAGGAATATTTAATTCGAGATAGGTACTGTTTGTCGTAACATAATTCTGACTCCAGTATTAACGGAAGACGCTAGTTCTATTACTTCTTATTCCAAAAATAAGAATATGTAAGGACTGATACATTGAATCAATTATCTTATATGTACATAATTTCACACGTTAGATAATCTCTAGTTGGCTCTAAGCTGTTCAACGATATGATAGTTGGTTTAACCTTTTAAATCAGATAACTACAATACAATTTTCACTCCTGTCTGATCAAATTAAAAAATTAAAAGTCGAAAATGCTTTAGTGTAGCTACATAAAAATGTTCTTCATGAATAGTAAATTTTCTTCTTGCTTTATTTGCCCTATTATAATGAGGCCAGGCTTTTAAATACAGATCCGCTGAACAAGCATGGAACTTTAAGGATCTACAGCATGCTCCCAAAGTATGGATTACATTAATTATTTCGAAAAGAGGCTGCTTTTAAGAAATATCCTCAGGCAGCCCGAATTTTATTTTAAATTGCACATCTTTTGACATACCTGTCGAATTTATGAAGTCATCTGTGTCATAGTTATGACGTCATCGATGTTTAGGTCTAATCGATGTTTAGGTATATCCTTTTTGAGGATACCATAACAGGACCTTGGCATTTACATTTTTTACGAGAGTATCCACTGCCAACTTCGACTCGCTTATTTCCGTAGATGACGTTTTTCGAGATCGGTGAACAGGTCGAAGAGTAACAATTGAATGGCGACCTAGGCCTCCAGACTTGACACCTATGGATTATTTCTTAATTCTTAATCTTTAATTAATTGTGTGACCGAAAGCTGTCAAGCAACTTTTCAAATTTATGGATCTCTTTTTTTGGATCAGGATAGAGATGACACGTTTCCCTTTACATATTTTGTGACCACCTTGTACGTCTGAAATAAATGAAAATTGATATAGTTCGATAGAAAATTTAAAGACCTTTCAAAAGAAGAATCACATGACCCATGTTTCCATAAAAAAACTTCGATGACGTCACAACCTTGACACAAATGACGCCATGAAATCGATAGATATGTCAAAAAGTTGCTGACTTAAAAATAAAAATCTGAGGATTTTTTCCAAAAACAGTCTGTTTACGAAATAATTAATTTATTTCATACTTTAGCAGCAGACTGTATAGGGATTCTGTTTTAGGAGCTGTGGTGGCTAACAGGCTGAGCGAAATGGAAAACTGGAATGTACTTCTGTTGGAGGCTGGTGGTGATGAGACTGAAATATCTGATGTACCTTTAATGGCTGCTTACTTACAACTATCTGCTCTAGACTGGAAGTATAAGAGTGAACCGCAGGGGCAAGCTTGTTTAGGTAAACGATGCCAACTTGGTTGGCGAAACCAGCGTCTAATATAGTATCGATTGTTTTGATGTTTACTTCAGTGTATTCGTATCATTATGAGTTATTGAATATTTACAATTTTCTCTTTACCAACTTGAAAATGTGACTAACATGTCTATAAACTACAGCCGTATCTTGTTAATTAAATGTATATTCAAAGTCACTTGACGTTACTGCAAACCAAGAAGAATAAACTAACAAGGAGTGCTTAATCGGGCTTTAGCCAATCAAAACTTAAAGCATCACGGTGACGTCATTGGTGGCCAATTAGAGGCCCAAAAACATCATATAGGGTATCCCAATTATTACACTAAAACAATCTTAAATCATTACAATGATTATAGTGTAAGATTCCATAATATAAAGGTCGTTAACTAATTGCTGACTGAGAATGTCAAAAACTTTATTAAAATTAGTGATGTAAGAATATAAAGAACAAAAATATAAACTTTCTCATGAAATGTGTTTCAAGTTTTGGTTTTATATTTGTTGGTTACTATACGTATACAAACATTTTCAAAACATCCAGTTTTATATCTAAAGTCTTAGATCAGTGTATCCGCATAGATGTAGTGTAGAATATACGTTTTCTAAAATGACCTGACATAATTAATCCACTTAAAAATAAAATAGGGTTAGACATACCTGATTATTTAACGTTGAAAATCTAGACAAAAAATTCTAATGCACAATTAGATTTGATAGTAGTCTTTATTATCTTTAATTCGGAACGCGCCTTGTCGGCAAAATCGCGAGGGGATCGTCGTTCTACGTCGCGAACGACGCAAACAAGCCTTATGGCCGAATTCGATCCGACGCGTCGTTACGGCGCGGCGGCCGTCGGCACGCCGAAAATTTTCGATCGTCCGAAAAAAAATACTTCGTCGGCACATTAAGGACCGCGCTCCCATGGGCGGGGATTATTCGAGGAGAGGTTTCCGTGAAAAAATTGGAGGGGGATGGGGGGTCAGGGAGGGGGGCTAATTTCGGATAGCGACTTTACGGCAAAATCGTGGGGGACGTGTCGTTTTCCATCGCGAATAACGCAAAAAAGTCTTATGACCTAATTCCATCCGACGCGTCGTAACGGCGTGACGGCCTTCGACGCGCCGAAAATATTCGATCGACCGAAAAAAATACTTCGTCGGCAGATTAAGGACAGCGCTCCCGTGGGCGGGGATTATTCAAGGGAGGTTTCCGTGAAAAAATTATTGGGGGGTCTGTAAGGGGGGCCTAATTTCGGTACGCGCCTTTTCGTCAAAATTGCGGGGGGGTTGGTGCTCTACGTCGCGAACGGCGCAGAAAAGTCTAATGACCGAATTCGATCCGACGCATCGTAACGGCGCGGCGGCCAATAATACACACATTTTTGTTGCGACAGAGGAGGATGCCTTGGACAGCGCCAAGGGTGCGCGTAGCGCACGCTTAACTAATGCACATATCAGACTGTTCACCCGCTCATACTGTTCACCCGTTCTCACTTGTTCTGTTCGATAGGTATAAACAGTCTCTATGCACTTTGTATTAAAATTCCATCGTGTTGGAGCAGCTTTAGGTAATATCACTTTAACAACATTATCTAACACGGTTGTTCTTTTTGGCGATTTTCCAAAGAATGAAGAAAAGCTATGTAAATTAGCAAAAAAAAGTTTATGCTTTTATCCTGACTTGATGCTTTTTGTAAAATTAAATTTAGTTGATGAGCGTAACAATGAATAAAATTTGCTGAAGGATAACTTTTTTTAATTAAACGTACCTATTAACTTCTTTTTTCTTATCAAGAAATGTTTGCTTTATCGTCATATTAGGTTTTGGATGGCCACCACCTTTGAATTTCACTCGGTCTTCATAACCCAACTTATGTCCATCATTCAGTTTTAATATATTTTGTACAACACTCATATTTAATAGTAAACACCAAAAACACTGTTTTACTTAATTTCACGACAAGTAGAGATTTACTAATAAAATGTTCACAAATAAAAACATTAAAAACAACGCGATAGAATTTATCGTATTATGTCAACATTAAGACTGCTGACTAGCGACTGCGGTACTAAATTTCGTGCGTTACAGTGTCAGGGTCGTCAGGGACATTGTCCCCTCCAATGTTTTCAGTCTCTTTTTGCTTTCTGACGATTCGCGCATAAGTCTATTTCACTATAATTCGTTATAAATTCGGTCCGTAGCTAGCTTTGAGGACACGTTGTGGATTGACCCAAGATTTTCAAGTTCTATAAATAAATAATGTAATGATCTAGATATTGGAATAGTATTGTGCATAGAATGAACTAGAAACTTTAATATATTTTTTTAAGAATATTAAAAATATATATATTATATATTTTTAAACTTCAGAAAAACAATAGCTCTATTTTTTTATTTGTATGTGGGAGGTCATTGACCAAAAGACCCTATAGAAGAACCGCCAGTGTTATATGATATACATAGTTGTGTCACTTAAAACTTCTAGGTATTTTCATTAAATGTAATATAAAGTAACAAACATAATTAACATAAAATCAGTAAAAACGTAATTAAAAATCACACAATCTGCCACTATGAATACCACGAAAATAAACGACCATTGTGTCTACACTGTCTACCGGTGACGTCAGTTTGACATTATCTGTCTCTTTCTAATTTGCTTACATTGCTAAATGGGAATTAAACACTCCTTGTTAGTTTAATCTTCTTGACTGCAAACAGGTAGTTGTTTTCGTACGACCTACAGCCACCAATTTAAGAGATAAGTTAATATCAGTGACACTTTGTATCTGCAGCTATGAACAATGGAAGATGTAACTGGCCCAGAGGCAAAGTCATAGGCGGTTCATCGGTGCTCAATTACATGTTATACCTACGTGGCAACAAAAAAGACTACGACATTTGGGAGGAGCTGGGAAATCCTGGATGGGGGTCCCAAGATGCTCTCTACTATTTTAAAAAATCCGAAGACAATAAAAACCCGTATTTAACTCGTACTCCATACCACGGCAAAGGAGGGTACCTAACTGTTTCTGAAGCTCCTTACCACACGCCACTGGTGGCGGCGTTTGTTGAAGCAGGGAAACAGCTGGGGTACAAAAATAGGGACATCAACGGGCAGTATCAAACTGGATTTATGATGGCACAAGGTATGTGCAAATAATTCTGTTTTCAAAAACATGTATAATTTTTTGCTGTTGTTACAGGTACAATACGAAGAGGATCCCGGTGCTCAACAGGAAAAGCTTTTCTAAGGCCCGTAAGGTTACGAACAAACCTCCACGTTGCCATGAACGCGCACGTCACCAGAGTTTTGATAGACCCAACAACTAAAGTTGCTTATGGTGTAGAATTTGTGAGAGATAAGAAAGTGTACAGGTACAAAACATACTTTAATTCACATCCAACCTCGATACCTATTCAAAATCAGAAATTGTTTATCGGAAACGGCATAAGAAATTATTTAGACAATAAATTTTCAAATAGAGAACATTCTTAAGAATAAGAAAACTCGAGTCATATAAAATTATCAAAACTGCCAGAGACATGGCTTAAAATGCGAAGTGTTCACTGCTTGAGAACGAAAAAACTGTACCATAAGACATAAACAAAGGAAATAAAATATTTGCTTTGATGATTCTTTTCCTCTTATTTTTTCTACATTTTCATTAAGTATAAATAGTTCAGAATAACATCATGATATAATATTCAGAATCTTGTACAAAAAAGTCTACTTTAAATTTGCTTTCTAGGATACGCGCCACAAAAGAGGTTATCCTTTCCGCAGGGGCAGTGAACTCCCCACAACTTCTGATGCTTTCTGGCGTAGGGCCAAGGGCTGACTTGGAAAAACATAAAATTCCTGTAATCCAAGATCTAAAAGTGGGGTATAATATGCAGGATCACATAGGACTGGGTGGACTAGCTTTCCTGATAGACAGAGAGGACTCTATTACGCTAGACAGAGTTTATTCAGTTAGTAAGTAAAGTGTTTAGACATTGTCTGAAAAAAAATTTATTGAAAGAATTTAACAAAATAATTTTTGATATTTTTTTGAAACTTGTGTAAATTAAGTTAATCTAGGCTTTGACACTTGCTTCATATTTAAATGCAGGTGCCAATTCGTTGAATTTTAGATCTAAAGCGTTTATTACTATATTCGGTATGCCGTAAGGCTCAGTTCTTGGACCTATCAATTTGCTCCGTTAATTAATGCTGTTGTGGATATGGTTGACGTTGAATTTAGCCTATATATTAAAGAAGACTTATCACTAGATTTATCCATAATCACACTTTAATTCAGTGACCTTAATAGGCCTCGTTAGCAGACTGTAATGTGTCGTGTCCAATTTAGCCAATGTCGGAAAACCATTTAAATATCATGTGGTAGTACTCAGTTTTACACATATTGGCAATTCGCATTACAGTTACTGAATTTGGTGGTAATAATTAGTAATCTAATTATTGGTAATGATAACTAGACACGTTATTACGTTGTATTTGCCTACCTCAAGGAATAATTTATTTAATTTCACACTTATGCACTTAATAATAATAATAATAATAATAATAATAACACCACATGTAATGACAACCCCCTTTATCCCTGAATGTCTTAAATGACATTGTGCGGGAGACGGTTACACATTAAGAGACAACGGACATACATCCAATATCCGAGTATACTACGATTAATCTCTCTTACAGAAAAATCCTAGTGCCACGGCCGGGAATCGACCCGGGACCCCGAGGTTTCGAGGCAAGTATGTTACCTCTAGACCACGGAGCCATATTAACTTTTATCAATATATCAATTTGAGAGCTTAATTATAGAGACATATTTTGGTAGTAACTTCAGGCAAATTGAAACCTTTTTTTTTTAGGTCCTCTAATGCAATATGCCATTTTTGGCGGTGGGCCCCCTAACCATCATGGGCGGGGTTGAAGGACTTGCATTTGTTAACACGAAATACGCGAATGCCTCTGAAGACTTCCCCGATATAGAATTTCACTTCGTTTCCGGTTCGACACATTCAGATGGAGGAGCTCAACTCCAGAAAGCCCATGGTTTAACGGACGAATTTTATGACAAGGTTTTCAAACCGATCAACAATAAGGACGCTTGGAGTGTTATTCCTATGCTCTTAAGACCAAAAAGTAAAGGTTTGTATTGAAAATTTAAACTTTACTTATGTTAGACATCATAGCATGCTGGTATTATTTTTCTTAATATAAAGAGGTGGCGAAAGTTTCAAACGTATTGATCGTAAAATAATGATAAAATTACAAATTATTAATTCCTCTAAGCACCTTTTTCGTTTCTACAGGTTTTATAACACTACGCAGCAAAAGGCCCTTTGACCATCCCCTAATTTATCCCAACTATTTCAAAGACGACTTTGACATGAAAACCTTAATAGAGGGAGTGAAAATCGGAGTAGCACTTAGTAAAACTCCAGCATTCCAGGCTTATGGAAGTAGACTGAACGAATTTCCAGATTGTGCCCATATTACGAAATACACAGATCCGTACTGGGAATGTATGATAAGGCTATACACAGTCACTATTTACCACCCTGTAGGTAAGAAAATAAATGTCTTGATAACATTTTCGTGACTTTCTCAAAAACACTTTCAGAGAGGTACATTTTGTTCGGCAGCTGCAAGCCGGTAAATATAACACATCGGCGCTTTAACACTTAATAAGAGCATAATTTAAGAATTTGTAAACAAATGTGATATACAGTGTGTTCACAATGAAATGAATAAATTCAATATAGTCTGAACAACGTGGTCTTGCCAACGCTCGAACACGTCGATTTGCAAATTTGAATTGGCACATTTTGAGTCATGGCAAAACCACGTTGGTCAGATTATACTGAATTTATTCCTTTCATTGTGAACGCACTGTATAGAGTGTACTATATCTACCTACTTTTACAAATGTACATACATTTTCAGACTGAAATGATTGGTCAGATAATGGTATTCCTACGCCTATTTTTAACAAAAGTTTTCTTGAACTTTGGGTACACTATTCTCGCTAACTTGATGGTTAAACCTTCTGTTTTCACACACAAGAAAAATTATATTAGGCAAATTAACAACAATTACTGTTTTAATTTTCAGGTACTTGCAAAATGGGCCCATATTGGGACCAAGAAGCCGTGGTTGACCCGCAGTTAAGGGTGTACGGCATCAAAGGACTTCGAGTGATAGACGCCTCTATTATGCCAAATTTAGTTAGTGGTAATACCAACGCTCCTGTCATTATGATTGGGGAGAAAGGGTCCGACTTAATAAAAGAATTTTGGACAAAAACTGCCAAATATGGGAGAAACTACATCGGAATTTAAATAAAAAGGAATTTTAGTAAATAGTGATTTTATATTGTATAAGCACCTGCTTAAACTGTTTTGTTGTTTAGTTACCACATAAATTAACTTACATATATACTACTGTAAATTTCATGAGTATTTTGAAAATATCTTGTTCGACTATGTCCAATGGATATTATAGTAGTTAATATCTTTATTAGGTAAACCAAGAATAGTATGATATTTTTCAATTTCCACACTGAGTAAACAAAAAAAAATGATGCTACTATATAATATATTCAACCACATTTACCCTCAGCTGACTAACTAGCATATAGATGATTGAAGTGAATAATAATATTAAATCCTTTACCCTTTATTTTGGCACTTTGTTATTACGCATCGCTCTCTTCTGCCACATACATAACTATATCATTTGCAACAAATCACAGCAGCACTTACCAACCAGAACAGTATCACTGATGTATAAACCAAATAAAAGAGGCCCCAGTATAGTTCCTTGTGGTATACTAACATATAAATTTCTCATTTGACTCGTCATACTCTACTTTTTTTATTTTACGACTCAAACAAGCCCCATATTCCTTCAATCCATGTCTGTCGTAAATGATTTTGTAAATTTTAGACTGCAGATATGTATCTTGAATTATTTAAAGTAGATTTAACTGTAGTTCAACCGATTTTGTACTGTTTTGTGCAGTTTACGAATGATTTCAATGACAATTCACTATTTGGCCCAAAATTATTTTTTGTACATCTTAGAAGTAGGTGTTACTAAGGTTACTTTAAATTATTCAAGGTAGATGTAGCAAACAACATTTAAAATGTGAATACGACGAAAAATTTTATACAGTAGTATGATTTGGACAATACTTATTAATTTATTGAACTTTATGAAACCACAGCCTTATAATATTTCTAATACATGCGTGTAGTATAGTACTACAATTGCTGTTGAGCAAATTTATTAAAGAAAATATATAAACATTAGACTTTTATAATAAATAAGAAACTTCCTTAACCTTCTACGACATTACCAAATATTAGTGTTCTGTTTGTTTATATTATAAATTCAGGGCTATAATGAGGGTACTGTGCACCAAGATAGGACTGCCCTGTGGTGCCTTAAATAATAGTATTAAAGTAAACATATTTTGAAATTGTTATTTTGATCTCAATTGCAACCAACCTGATACCTTATGCCTCAACATAGCCCTATTCTATTTATGTCAAAAATATTTAATAAGAGGCTTTATTTTCGAAACGTATTATTGTATTATTTATTTTTTGTAAAACATGAACAATAACTTTAATTCAATTTAATAATAATAATAATGTTGTACTACCTTAACTCCTAGTCTTTTAAATTGAGTATATTTATTTTTTTTTACAAAATCTAATGATGTATATATAGACTGCTTAATATTGAAAATATATTTTTATATAATGTATTTATTGAGATTTTAAATAAAGTGCTTAGAAATGCATTTTTTTATTTGTTAAACACAAAACCCAACTGACGCGATGGCCAAAGATATCCAAACTATTTTTTTAAAGATAACATAAACCAATATTTCAAATAATGAGTTATTTATGTCTAAGAAAGTTTTTAAATAATTTAAGACTAATTTCTGCAAATAACGTAATAACTATGATCAACTAAATTCAACTGAAAATAACGTTCTCATTTGTTTAAAAAAATTCAAGCCTAAGCTGATCAGACGGAATTTCAGCTTTTTTATTACGTGACTGTGCGTTAATAATTGTAGAGCCCCTTTTTAAACTTTTTAATTTATCCTTAAAAAAGAATACTTTTCCCTCGCAATGGAAAGTATCTAAAATAACCCCAGTTTTTTAAGAAAGGTGATCGGCCTGGAATTGGTAACTATCGTCCTGTTATTGTCATAATCTGTAATTTTGAAGAACGTTTAGAAATGCTATTATTTGATCACACATTTTCTCATTGCAAACACTTGATCACAGAGGCTCACCACGGTTTTGTTAAAGGCAGATCAACTGTAAAAACTTATTTTGTATGATAGAATTTTTAACTGATACCATCGATGAGGAATTTCAGAATTTACAGTGCAGTAAAAGCTGTTTATTAGCGGTGAATCGATTGAAACAGAAACAGAGGATTTTTTTTATCATTAAATGTTTATAAATAACATTGGTACACATTCAAAATGACGTACCGAGAAATATTTTTTTTTCTCACTTTGGTAAAACAGATTAAAAGTAGTGCTTAGCGTGGAAAATATCAAAATAAACAGATGGATAGGCATAATCTTTCCATGCTTATTTATTCAGTTCAAGCATTCTTTAAAGATAATATAATTAAGAAATAAAATACTTCAAAAAAGAAACATACTTTTCATAAACAGATAGGCATATGTTTCTGACCTATTATAACATCAAAACCTTCAGTATTGCACAGATTTATTTTAAAATAACAACAACTACCTACCCTATAATATTTTTCAAACGTGTTTAAAACAAACTATTTTAGTTGGAAAAAGCACTTATTATTTTAAATAATGGATAGCTCTGCGCCGACCCTGTTACGACCGTGTAAAATGCTAAAACAAGTAATTCTACAAGAATATTTTGTTTATTGTATCTTATTGTTATCTTAGATTTCTGTATATTCAGCAAACTTTTGAACTGGTGGATCGGATGTTATGTTTTCTGCAGTTTCAAAGTTGATACACATGTGAGTGCAGATAATAATATTTTTACAAAGGTAAGTAATAAATTATTATAACAATTAATTCTTACTATATAGAAAATATAGAAAAAAAAATTCTACCTTATTTTAAAACGTAAAGTGCCGTTGTAAGCAGCCTTTAACAGGCTTAATAATGATGTGTCAATTCCTTTTCTAATTAGAATATTTGGGGGTAAATATTATCCCTATTTAAGGGCTGCCTGATCTAAAAGACTAGCTTTTTTAGTAATTTTGACCTCAATTATGAAACATTGGTTTACTATTCCTGCATTACATACACTTTTTTTGCAAGACAACGGCACTTTTAATTTTGGTTACGTTACTTTTTATATCAGATCAGTGTACCCATCGACAAACATTAATTTGATCTATTTTGGTAAAGCCATATTTTGTCAAGGTACGGGGTGATTCCTATAATGTTCTCCCCCAATTGGTTTGTCTTTGGAAATAAATTAAAAACGTTTAGCGTAACTTTATTCCAAGGAATTCGAAAATTTCAACAAAAAAAACAATTGAAAGTCAAATAAAACTGGGAAAACAAAGCAATGTTTATATGTTTATAATTTTGAAAAAGAATTTAAATTCTCTTTCCAAAAATATAACAATATCTTCAGATTTAGTAAAATACTGATAACAATTGAAATAATTTAACACCGAGTTGGCTTGTCACTTAAATAATTTTTGTTGTAACTCTTTACGTTGATTAAAGTTAAAAATGCCTTATTCGGCAGAAGAAAAAAAATATTAGAATGTTATTTAATAAGTGATAAAAACTCTTGTGCTCATAGAATGTATATCGCTCAATATCTTGACAGGCAAATACTGCATCACACTCATTTTGAAAAATTAAATAGACGATTTAGGGAAAGGAAATCAGTGCATAATAAAGAAAACAAAAATAAACATAAAACTGTGTTAAAAGAAGAAAATGGGTTAAATATTACACTTTATTTTGAGGAAAATCCGCCTCATTCGATTCGTGATGCTGCTCGAGATTTAAATATATCTTACAAGTCCATCAAAACCTTTAAAAATGTATTAATATACGCCATAGAAAATACAGCCAGTACAAATGTTACATGAAGATGATAAAAACAGACGTGTAACTGCAATAATATTTTAAATAGATTTGCTTTGAATAATTATATTTTTAAATATATATTATGGAGTGATGAGAATTTTAACACAGCAGGCACATGTAATAGAAAAAATTCACATTGCTCGTCGGTAAAAAATTCACATAAAATATATGAAATCAGGTTCCAAGGGAGAAATTTAATAGGAATGACCTCCCAGAAGCCCAGACATACATCCACTGGATACTTTTTATGGGGACACTTGAAAACTGAAGTCTATAAAAATAGAAGTAACAGTGTAGAAGAATTGAACGTTAAAATTTTGGCAGAAATAGAAAATATAAATAATTTCAACATATTACAATATATATATATATATATATATATATATATATATATATATATATATATATATATATATATATATATATATATATATATATATATATATATATATATATATATATATATATATATATATATATATATATATATATATATATATATATATATATATTTTGAACGATATACGATTTGTGTCGAAAATAATGGAGGACATTTTGAATAATTCCTTTAAATATAAATGTTATTGGTTCGTTAAGATATTTGATTTTACTTGCTTGATTTGATGTTATTTTCTTTCTTAAATTTAAATAAAATTTAATTTATTTTTATAAATTATTTCAATTATTATCATCAGTATTTTACTAAATATGAAGGTAAATGTTATGTTACGTTATATTTTTGGAAAAAGAATTTATATCTTTTTTAAAATTGTAAACATACACTATTTAGAAACACAATACCTTGTTTTTTCCCACGTTTATCTGACTCAATTGTTTTTTTGTTGAAATTTTCGAAATCCTTGGAAAAAATACTATAATACATTTTTAATTTATTTCCAAAGACAAACAAAAAAATTGGGGCGAGAACGTTATAGGAATCACCATGTACATGAATGTTATGTTCACTAGAGTTTTGAAGTTGTAAAAATTTTCAACAAATTTATGGATTTTATAATCCTAAATATGCTAGTTCTCCCTCCGTTAAACTCCAAAGTGTCTCGGTAACTAAAGAATTTAAAGCAATGTGTTTATTTTGGTAATTGTATTAAAAACTGAGTCGTTTTAGATCTTTCCTAAATAACAACTTTAAAAATATGTTTTTTTTTTGTTTATTTAATAACTGGTAAATAAATCTATCTATCTATTTACCTATATAACTCTAATCTGCTACGATAAAACAACATATGTAAAAAAACTAAATATTGAGGAAAAAATATTTAATATACACTCTGTCCCAAATTGGGGGTGCATGCATTGCTGTCTCGGTTATTATTAGAGATAGAGAAACGGTTAAATGGGGACTTTTTTGAGAAATTTTATGACCGTTTCGATGTCGTTTTTAAATTTGTCCGTTTTCCAGATATTTCCAAAAAACTGTAAAGGTGCCTTTTAAATAACTTTCCGTATCTGCCTAATTTTATGACTGGTGATATTTTAATAAGTACATTGTTAGGACACTTTTTCAATGTGCTTTCGTTGACGTTACCAAAAAAATTTCTATCGTCATTTGTTTTTGAGTTAATGTCACTAACTTTGTTTTTTTCTTCTGGGCGCCATATTGGATTTTTTTATAGTTCAATAGTGCTCTTAATTTCCTTTTCAACGATGTAACACAATATCAGGAAAAAATTAGTTACTGGTGTAAAATATAAAAAAATTCAGTATTCTAAGTAGGCTGTGAAGAAAATTTATTTTAAAATAATCCGATTTTATTAGCTTCAACTTAAAATTTCAACAAATTAATTAAAAACTTAAAAAAATTGTTCAATATGTCGTCCTTGTTCATCAATGCACTTTCGACATCGCTTTAAATTGAACTACACGTTCTCCTTAAAGTATTTCTATTAACAGCAGCCAAAGTATTTCTTACACGTTTTTCTAAAATTTTAATATTTTCTGGTAGTTCAAATGCATAAACCTCGTTTTTTGTATGCCCCCAAAGAAAATAGTCCAACGGAGTGAGATCAGGACACCTGGCTGGCCATAGAACGTTGCCATTATTTGCAATAATTTTATTATCAAAATTTGCTCTTAAGAATTGTTTTACTATGCCGCTATCATGTGCTGAACAACCATCATGATGAAACCAAATCTGGTTAATATCTTCTACAGCAAGTCTAATTGTAAGATCTGGTACTATTTGTTCTTGCAACATTTGCAAATAATTTACACCGTTCAAATTATCATGATAAATAAATGATCCAATAATACGATTACCTGGAAAGTATTTTTTTACATGAATTATTATCAATCGATTTAAACAAGTTTACCTATGATGTCACACCAGACATCAATGTCCTGTGGCATCCAAATTTGGTTTGAAACCTTCTTTGGCTAATTATGTGAGGATTCTGGATACTCCAGTAGTGTGTGTTAGTCTATTGAAAACACCACAATTAGTGAATCTAGTCTCGTCTCTCCATAATACTTTTGAATGAAAGTCTGGGTTCTGTAGACATTTTTGTACAAACCAATCACTGTAGTTATGCTACTCTTCTTTCATAGTCATTTTTTTGTAAACCTTGAACGATGGTTGGTTTGTACGGGTGATAATGATTTTTCTTTAAAATGTTATGCTCAGTTGTTTTGGGAACATCTACCTGATTTGAAATTTGTCTTACAGATGCTGTAGCATTGTCTTCTACGTATTCTAATACAACGTTATTTAGCTCTTCGTTATCTATCTCATAAGTCTTATTTCTTTTTCCTAACCGTCCATAATTTAATAAATTAATAACAACAGTCCTAAAATACCTTTCATTCAGTTGCACACGTTCTGGTAAGTTATCCTCATAAATTCTTGATGTCTCATCAGTATTTCTATTTGATTCAAAATAAATCTCTAGCATATCTAACTTTTCTTCGTTTGTATATCTCAAGGCAATCATAAATTCAAAAAAAAGAACTAAATAAAAGAAACACACTACAAAGTAATGGTAGATCACAGTGAAACACTAGTAAAAAAGAAAAACAGCAATTATGACAAAAACTGTCAATTAAACATTGTTTTGTTTATTGTCATGGTAACAAGATCCATGGCACCTACTATTAGAAAAATTATACGATTATTTTGTTCTACTTGAACGGTGTAAATCAATTCAACAACTCATTTAAGTGTGTTTTAATTTCTTGTTTCAATTTTAAGTTCAAGCTAATAAAATCGGATTATTTTGAAATAAATTTTCTTAATAGCCTACTTAGAAAAATGATTTTTTTTATATTTTACACCAGTAAGTAATGTTTTCCTGATATTGTGATACATTGTTGAAAAGGAAATTAAGAGCACTATTGAACTATCAAAAAATCCAATGTGGCGCCCATAAGAAAAAACAAAGTTAGTGGCATTAACTCAAAAACAATTGACGATAGAAATTTTTTTGGTAACGTCAACAAAAGCACCTTAAAAAAGTGTCTTAACAATGCACTTTAATTAATTAAAATATCACCAGATATCAAATTAGGCAGATACGGGATGTTTTTTAAAATTCACCTTTACAGTTTTTTGAAAATATCTGGAAAACGGACAGAGCTAGGCCTTAAAAACGGCATCGAAACGGTCATAGATTTCTTCAAAAAAGTCCCCATTTAACCGTTTCTCTATCTTTAATAATAATCGAGATAGCAATGAATGCACACCCAATTTGGTTCACCGTGTATATATATATATATATATAAATAAATATATATATATATATATAAAAAAATTGTATCTCAAAAGCGGTTAACATTCAAGTGTAATTTGGGGGTGTTTTGAATTCAGCTAAGTGTGCTCAAATCCCATGACACTACGTGACTTTAAATCTGAAACACCCTGTATTTTGTTATTTTGAATGAAATTTGGACAAGAACCTATAGGAAATGCTAATGTACTCGTCAAAACGTCGTTCAAAATAATAAAAAAAAATACACAGAGTTAAAAAAACATTAAAACATATTTTATTAGTTTATTTGACATATCCTATTTTACCTTAGCAGGCAAGTTCTGTTGTATATTTCTATAGTTTCATATGAACAATCGACAAGAATGCAACACAAAGATATATTTAATGGCATAGAACTAAATCCAAACCGATTCTAACTTTATGGTTAAAATACAATAACAGATGAAAACAGTTAGTTAATTTATTATAATCTTCTCTTGTAAATTATATTCACGCACACAATTAAATTTCAGCGTAAAATATATTCAAGATGTCAACAATTAGCCAACAGATGAATTTTTTCTCCATGACCAGGATGGCTTTAACTCTGGGTCCCAGTCTGGGTTTTCTTTTATATCTTCATTCAGCGACCATCAGTCAAAGGCCGGATATAGTGGACAGGGAAAATCGAGTTAAAGATGTTCCGACTTACTTGTTACATGAAACTTACGACTTTATTATAGTTGGTGGTGGAAGTGCCGGCGCAGTTTTGGCAAACAGGTAATGCAGTCTTGATAATAACTGCCTTGTAACTGGTTGGGTTGGATTAATAAATTAAATTTGGTGAGTGTGGAAGTATTTTGCGATTATTTTGATAATGAGAAAATTTGTAAGATTTTTCTTAGTATAAAAAAATGCACAGAAACATACTTTGTACATTTTCGTCCAAGACATTTTTAAGATTAACAAAAAAAGTATTATACGAATTTTGGAATTCTTGTTCAATGGAACTCTATTAGTTATGACGTCACATTTACACACAATTATGCAACCGACTGTCATAACTATGACACACCGGTTGCCTATACAACGCACTGGAATTTGACCCTTAATGCACATATCTATAATGGTGATATTTTCGAGGGTTATACACAGCGTAGAATCTTATTTTATTTCTCTCTTGGAGGAAATATTTGAAAACTTTCAGTACCTTATTTACAGTCAGGGAACATGATTGAGTATGTACAGGGTCATCACGGAAAAATGTTAGATTCTATTATAATTCAGTTGCCTTTGACGATATCGGAAAAGTAAAAAAATGCTTTAATGACTAAATTTTAACAAGCAATTCAAATTTTTATAAAAAAGAGCAATTGAGCATCGTATTACAAAGATATAGCTTTCAACTTTGGTTTCTCTTATGAAACACCCTGTATATTATTGTATCTTTTGATTCGTCGTTTTTTCCTAATTTCGTTATTACATCACAGATAATATAATGTCATTTAAAATTAATCTATAATTATATAATTTAAAAACAAATTAAGTTCTTCTTCTTGAAAAAAGTTAAAATATAGAGTGGAATGAAAAATAATATTAACTGAAAATTTTTGTTAATTATTATTTACTAACTTTACAAATCTTATCACAGATAAGTATAACATATATCTTTTTAAACAATTATTTTCCCGGCTATTTGCCAAAACGCCGAAACTTGGATTACAAAAAGATAATATGCACATTATGTTCAGTACTACTGACTCAATAATGTTATTTTTAATTTCAACTATTCTGTCTAGTAAAACCAAAAATAAATAAAACACAAGGTACTCACCAGTTGACACTCACTTTAAAAAATTTTAAAATATCTACCGACACGTGTTTCTGCTTGCCTTAGCTCATCAGGGTAGCCAGCACATTTAAAGAATCCAAGTAAGGAAACCTGTAAACTCCAATGTAATAAACATTAATGGCTTCAGAGAACAGAATAATTGAAATTATATAGTGGAAATACCCCTTAGGGTCGAATGAAATAATTTAAAAACAAATTAAGTTCTTCTTCTTGATAAAAGTTAAAATATAGAGTGGAATGAAAAATAATATTAACTGAAAATTTTTGTTAATTATTATTTACTAACTTTACAAATCTTATCACAGATAAGTATAACATATATCTTTTTAAACAATTATTTTCCCGGCTATTTGCCAAAACGCTGAAACTTGGATTACAAAAAAGATAATATGCACATTATGTTCAGTACTACTGACTCAATAATGTTATTTTTAATTTCAACTATTCTGTCTAATAAAACCAGAAATAAATAAAACACAAGGTACTCACCAGTTGACACTCACTTTAAAAAACTTTAAAATATCTACCGACACGTGTTTCTGCTTGCCTTAGCTCATCAGGGTAGCCAGCTCTGAAGCCATTAATGTTTATTACATTGGGGTTTACAGGTTTCCTTACTTTGGATTCTTTAAATTAATAAATAAATATTAAAAACAGATTTAGTATCCACCAATAGGAATTACGATCTGTGAAAATTAAATTGCATATGTCAATTAGTTTGTGGCGCTAACCTCAAATTGTCGACATAGTTTATAACCTGTTTTCTTTTTATAAAATAACTTTAATAGTGTTTGAATAGTTGGAAAATAATATCGTAGAGGTAGGTAATTAAGAAAAATTTTAACTCTACCGGTTTTTGGATTTAAAATGATTTCTAGTTCACTTTTTTTATGAGTAAAAACCAGTTGTATGAATGGCATATTTGACTTCTGACAAAGTAAAATCATACGGAACGGAGAAAGTTCTTTTTTAATTTTGTATCCTTTGGAAAATTAAACATTTTACACCCACTTTTATTAGCATGATCACATTGGAGCGAATCATAAACCCACAGTTAAAAAAAAAGCAACGTTTTTCTAAATCGATAACACAACACTTGAACTTGAATATACAAAAGTTAGGTTATAAAACGTGACACAAAACAAGTTGAAAGCATGATGATGATGAAGCTATTAACTTTTGACTTTACTCCTCCCGAAGGATATTTCATCCGTTTTTAATACTAATTAATTATATTATTAACCAATGTTTTGCTCTAGGCTCGTACACCACGGTCTTCCAGGCAGAGGTTTACGCCATCCTAGCGGTGGCAGGTAGGACTGAGGTTAGGAATGGGGCGGAACAGATAATATACATCTGCTCCGACAGCCAGGCTGCTCTAAAGGCGGCGTGCTCCCCCAGGACGAGATCAGCTCTCGTCCAGGAGTGTGGGGATGCCCTAGAAGAGCTGGCCAGGCATAAACAAGTGAGACTGGTATAGGTCCCGGGACATATGGGAGTTCCAGGCAACGAGAAGGCCGATGAATTGGCTAGACTCGGAGCCGAGGAACCCTGTCACGGGCCTGAGCCTATGTTAGGTATTTCAAGAAGGCAGGTCACAACGGTCCTCAATGAGTGGGCCCACGAGACACTGAGGACGCACTGGAGGACCAACAGGGCCTGCAGGCAAACCCGAGATTTTGTGACGGGGCCGAACAAATCGAGATCGGCCTGGTTGCTGACACGGAGTCGTAAATCTCTGAATCTCTTAATCGGTGTTCTGACAGGCCACTGCAGACTTAGGAGGCATCTATCATTGATAGGTATTGAGGAAGACCCTACATGTCCAAAATGCAGGAGTGATGAGGAGACATCTTACCACTTCCTGGGACAATGTGAAGCGTTTGGGCGCCTGAGACACAGTATCTTCGGTTCGGAGGCGCTTTTAAGGGAGGAGATGAGCTCTCTCGCAATAAGTGACATCCTGACCTTCATCAGAATGTCGGAAAGATTCGATGAGGGAGCAAGAGAAGCACATGGCTGAGGGGACAGTTGGGGGTTGGTAAAAAGGGCCCATCTGTGGCCTACTTGCCAGGCGTCAGCCTCCCCCACCATTACCATTACCATTACCAACCAATGTTTTTGTAATGCGTTATAATTGCACATATTTTTACATGCTCCGTGCATGGTAAATGGTAACTGAAGGTTCTCAATATTTCTTACAAGGATTCTACGTTGTGTCCAACCCGCAAAATGTCGCTTTTATAGACATTTTCATTAAGGTTCAAGTTCCAGTGTGACGTGTTGGTATCCAGTGTGTCATAATAGTAGTACGTAGATTGCATAATTATGTAACATCATACTAAAAGAGTCTATTGGTCAATGAAGGTATTTAGACAATTGGCATTTGTCAGGTGATACACGTAATGTCCGTGGGATGAAATAAAAAGGAAACATATGCGAGTACCATTTGGATGTTCTTATGATTGACAAATTGACAACAAAAGCCTTATTATTACCAATTTATATCGTTTCTAATTTGACAGGTTAAGCGAAAATTATCACTGGAACATCCTACTACTAGAGGCGGGACCCGATGAAATTACCCTAACCGATATGCCCCTAATGTTCCCTACGCTACAACTGACCCCTTTTGATTGGCAGTATAAGACAGAACCGGGTGAGAAATATTGTCTAGGAATGAACGATAAGCGGTGTAACTGGCCCAGAGGGAAGGTTCTTGGTGGTTGTTCAGTTCTCAATGCCATGTTGTATATTCGAGGGAATAAAAGAGATTATGACAGGTAAGTTTAGAATAGCATTTTGTAGTTAAATTCGATAGAAGGTGAGAAAAATTGAACTTATCGCATCCATCCATGATTGCAACCATACATTTATAGATCAAACTTGAGGGCAATCACTAAATAGTCCATTTCGAGCTAGATTTTGGTCAGCGCTAGGTGCCTACACTGACAATTGTGCTGGTCATATTTATGACTTATTAGCTAGGAAAATGTCTTCATGCACTGAGTTATCCATTAATATAGGTTGCTCCGCTTTAACTTTCCCAATATAGAGATATCGCTTATCTTGGATGATGATTTTGAGTGAACGAAAAGTTGTAATACCTTTATTTTATAAAAATCATACAAAAAACTAAAATTTGTTCCAAGTATGTTTACAGATTGAATGCCAAATAAGCAACATTTGGGAGAAAAACTAAATATGAATTTTTAAATTTTGTCCGGATATCTAGAAAACCAAATCAAACACCACGAATTATCACGCAACTTTTCTCTAATTTTGCAAGATAAACAAAATCTCCATGTTGAGAAAATTAAATCCGAACACTATGTATAATTATTATTATATATTTTGTTGCACCGATGTTTTGAAAGGTTTTTTGTTATGTGCTAAACAATTCTAAAAAAAAACAGAATATTCTTATGGTTTATGTCCTTTGGTTTATTTAATTAAGTTGAGGACCACTTTAAATAAAAAAATAGCGGGGAAAAAGGTTTTTTTTATTTTCTCTATTTTTCATTTTAGTGTGAAAAATTATGTTTACAGGTGGGAATCACTGGGCAACCCAGGTTGGAGTTATGAAGATGTTTTACCATATTTTAAAAAATCCGAGAATATGAGAATTCCAGAGTTTCGGGATGACGAATATCATGGAAAAGATGGTTATTTATCCGTTGAACACTTCAGGTAATTGTATAGAACTGAACTTTGTAAACTCGGATTAGCTTCGCTTAGAGTATTTTTTTATTAACATAAATTAGTCAAATTCGATAGTTGTCACAATTATTGTCTTTTTTGTGTTATGAAATAAAAAAAAAATCAAAAAGATCAGTCATACGTAGAGTTGGCGCAATGGGATTAATTCCAGTGTCGTTTCCTTGAATATGTCAAATAAGTAAAGGGGTTGAAAATAATTGACTTAGTATAGGGCCAAGCAAACACTTGGATTATTAATATAGCTTATATGATACTAACATTTAAACGACTTTGCTTCGCTGTGAATGTCGCAATGTATTTTGAAAATGAACGTTCTACAACCAGAGAGTTATATTCGCATACGCAAAATATTGCTGAAGGTTAGTTTCATAATTTCCATCACTTAGGCACTGGTTTAATGTGACATAATTGCACCAACATCTGCTAATATCTATATATACTCGTAGTTATCATGTATGGTACGCAAATCTGCTTCAACTGTAGATTTTCAAACTGTTGTTGACTTGATTTGGACTCTTTGGGGTCGAATTTGGAAACGAAATTTAATTTCGAGGAAATGTTTATTATAATAAAAAGCTGCCTGCAACCATGTTCCCTATCGTGTTATTACCAGTTGTGGAGGTTCATTAATTCTTAAGCAGGCTTGTAAACTTCTTTAATAAGTTATTTACGATAATTGTTTTCTGTTTGGAGATTATCGGTCCAATCTTCTTTAGTAAATTTGCAGTCTGTGGGAGACATTCTTGTAAAATTTCTATATTGGCCGCTAATGTGCTGGTACTTCAAATTTTCCAGTAGGTCCGAACTGGCCCGATTTTTGATTAATTCAGTACGCCACCATCGTCGAGGCCTTCGTTGTTTTTTTTTGTTTAGAATATTTGCAACAATTAATAAGGCTCTACTGCCTAAAATCAATCAATACTTTGGCTTTTTCGTCGGACATCTGGATTGTCTGGTACCGTCGGAAAGAATAAACTGCTTAGTGCTTGTTTGTGGCGTGATCGTCAGATCCTACGGCTAGCAGGAGGCTCGTGGTGTGATCGTGAGACACAAATTGCAACGAGCATAACATTAAAGGCTCGGTTCGCTAAGCCAATACGCAGCTTAGGACGCTGTTCGTACCAAAGGAACTAGCAACGGTAACGCAATCGCGACCCAACTGCAAAGAGACGCAGCGATAATGTTTAAATCTATCTGTGTCCACTGAGGGCAACTCAATTCAGCCACACTTGTGGTGTTTACCCCACGAAGGAGAAGTTTTTCATCAGAAAATATAGTACGTGACATGTAAAATGTAAGCAGTTTTACACA
Source organism: Rhamnusium bicolor (assembly GCA_029963845.1). Taxonomy (NCBI): domain Eukaryota; kingdom Metazoa; phylum Arthropoda; class Insecta; order Coleoptera; family Cerambycidae; genus Rhamnusium; species Rhamnusium bicolor. The sequence goes on along the minus strand of JANEYF010004391.1, from coordinate 570,001 downwards.
TTGAGTAATACTTAGTTATTTTATGTAATAGAAAAGTTTTTAGACCGTCTTATTAATAGTTGGAAAAAGTTTTGTTGGATAAGGGTCCATACTTTGAGAAAAACTACTTCATCAACTTGCCGACGTTTCGGTAAATTTTATTACCATCCTCAGGGCACTACAAAATATAAAATTATGACGTGTGACATTTGACTGCAATTTTTCTTGGTACTTTCACTTTTAAATTTGTAAAGTAATTCTTTTTTTATTGTATTTTAATTCTTAAAAGCAATTTTAATTTTGTCCGTAGATAGTACCTTCTTTTATATGTTTATAATCCATGGCAACCTAAATGTATCATTGTCGGGAAGTACATGTGACGCTACTGAAAGGGGCCGCCGTTGGGCAACTCTAGTGATAAGCAAAAAAAAAATTCTTAAATAATTTATTAAAATACATAATAATCAAATTGATTTTATAAGGTTGTATTCTTGTATATTTTACAGTTTTAGATAGAACATTAAATTTTTAATTCGACAATGTGACATACAAACACACAAGGTTGTATTTCGTTTTTCTTTATTGATAACGATGATACAAAAAACACAGTAGGCTTGTACAAATTTTAAGAATACGTTTCAAATTAAGCTTTGTTGTCAACTTTTAATTAATAATTTTTTATTTTAATGTAATAATTTACAACTGCAAATAAAAAAAAGTAGGGGACACCCGGGTTTGAACCGGGGACCTCTCGATCTGCAGTCGAATGCTCTACCACTGAGCTATATCCCCCATAGCTACTTCTCATTTAATAGCGTTATTGATTATTCATATTTTTACATGTCAGGCCCTTAAACTAGGATTAATTTATTTCATTCTTACAAATTTATTATAGTGAAGGAGTTACATACGCGTACCGCGGTAAACACCCGCCCCAACCGCTGTTGTGACCCGAACACCGTAATGCCTAAGTTTATGTTCAATTGCTTTTTCCACACAACAAAGCGATCGCCATAAAAAATAGAATGCCTTGAAGACATTAATAATTTATAGCATGTTTTTGTCATTGTGAGTTTTTGTATGTATATAGGAAAAATACACCAAAAAACCCATGTATTTCGACTCGATTTATACTCGATATAAATAACCATTCATTATTATCATAAATATTTTTTTTCTGTTATGGTACATATTATTCTTTGTTTTGTTGGATTATTTAATAATAATTTATAAACAAACATGTATTAAATAAACGGAGTTTGAGTCGAGAATACCTAGTATAATGTCACAGACTTTTTGATGTTATACAGAGAATAATAAATTTAGAATACTGTCTTTCTACAATTAATTAAATAATGAAATTTAATTATTAACAAAATGAATTTATAATGGAAATTCTTTACTTAAATTATATATCTATAAATAACGTTCAATTTGCAGTTTCCATACGAATTACAAAAAAACCCTAGTCATATTAAAACATACTTGCGCTTCATAATAAATACCAATTCCAATTCCAATTTAAAACATTTATTTGATATTATGTACATGCTAAAAAACTTAATTAAGATGCCACACCTGGCATTTGACAATAAAATAAATACCAGTAACTTTCTGTTTATTATTTATACACGAATAATCATCAGATTTCTCTTTACTACTTTACTTTATACAAAAAGGAAGGTCGAAGTCACTCCTAGAGGTTAACGAATAATGTTTTTACCGTTTTTACTCTGCTTTTACATTGAACATTGTAAACCAATGTCTTGACTTATTTTTAGTCTTAGCCTCAGAAGATTTTTACCTCCCCGGTAAACTAAGTGAATATTCGCGTATATAAGCTTAAAGAGTTAAAGTATACGATGGCGACATATAAACTTTCTAATCAAATTACTGGAAATGTTCAAATAATATGTTAAAATTATATATTCTATGTATATACTTTAGATGTCCATTATATATTATGATATGATAAAAGGCTGTTAGCATTCATATTTTATTTAGAAAAAAATGTTGTTGGTTTAAGCAGATATAAACAATTTGAATACAGTATTCAGTATAAAGTGTTGCATAATATTCGTATACATATATCTATTTATAAATGTATAGAGTGATACTACGTTCTACAACGTGTTCTCTAGACACTTTGCGGATACAAAATCAACGAGGTGATTCTCAGATAATTCACTATAAAGTACCAGCATAGAAACCTCAACTTTCGTGATTATAAATATACAGGATGTTCTTATAATCCAGCAGCCGTCTAAAAAAACCTGTATACAGATGTTTCCGTCAAAACTTCCCAGGCTGATTACGATATTGAATTTTTACTACATTGATAATGTTCAGGCGACATCGACGATTTTGCATGTATAATTTCTTACCTTCATTCCTTGCAAAGCGTAGACCTCGTTCACTTCGTTAGGTTTACTTCACATGCTCCACAAATTGTGCTAGATGAAGGATCTGTCAATATCTGAGAAAATTTTCCATCATAGTCAAAAATCATTCATGTTTCATTGAAATACTATAGCTATTTTTTTCAACCAAAGGAAGAGTTTATGTAATTCTATGATTTGGGCTCATCTTCTTGTACAACAGTTTTCGATTTTTCTGGTGTTTTTTTTATGCAATTCTATCGAAATTGGCTGACAATACCGCAGCAGATGGGGTAGAATTTTGCCATATTAAATTTTTAACTTCGGCCACAAATTTAATAGGAACGACAGATGCAACAAATAACTTTGCATCTAATAATACTTCACTTTTTCCAGGAAGCATCTATTTGCATTCACTTTGCCCTGAGGATCCGTTACCTCCCACTTGCTGTATAACATTAACTGCATCGGTTTAGTCACATTAACAGAATGTATCAATAAAATACAAAACACAGTGGAAACTAGGAAAGCTTGTAATTTGGCATTTGTACTTATATTAGTAATTTCAATAGCAAATTCGATTGCATACCACTCTTGTTTTGCTTTCCTAAATTGATGGTAAGAAGGAAACAACTTACACTCTTTCTCATCCAAACCCATTCCAAGATGTTGAAACTGTGCTTTCGTCATATATAGGTCAATAAATATACTCATTACATCGTGTCTTGTACAAGGTTGAATTGAAGTATTATAATTAAATAGTATTTGGTGCCCAATTGCCTTGCTAATCACATTAAGTCATGTGATTATATAAAATGGGTTAGATAAATCGTAATCAACTGTTAGATTAACCGATAATGCAGAAAGAACACCGAAATTGTATATGCTGTATTTGGAAGTGAAACGCAAAAAAACCGCAAAATTTTTTATACAACGATGCCCCTATACATCAGCATAATAAGTTTTACTCGACCACGCCCTCATAAAACTATAATCAAGAAACCCAAGTTACTAAGGAGAGATATCTCTCAAAAATTATTTAAAAAATAAGGGGGATTAAAACGAAATACTTTGAAAGTGATACATTGATACCAAGGCACTACAGATTCTTAATATATTCATCCCTAAGGTGTACAGGAATTACAAAAACGGTACATATGTAAATTGTTTAGTTTTAGCCGGCCAAAATGGTTTGTAATATAATATATCTATCCTTTAAATTTGGGATAATTTCTTCCCAAGTAACAACATACTTTTGATTTATTTAGGTTTTAAAAGTGCTTTAACATGTTCAATAAAATGATAGTGGTTTTAAAATTACCTTAAGATAAACTAAAAGTTCTTAAAGATAACTGATTCTTATGCAAAGGATTTAATGCACCCTTTAAATTAAAATAAAAAAACTGTTTGCTCCTAATGCCCTATTGATCTTATACTAGTTTTATAATACTCTTGACATTGGCTATTTTAAAACTAATTTGCCTTTTTAAAGAATTAAATAGCAAGTTGGTTTTAAAACAATCCATTTTGGAACAAATGGTAGTTTTATGGAGTATCCTTGATGTAGTCATTAAAACCCATTAAGAAAACTATTTTATCTTAAGCCTATATGCTCAATGAAATTCCACATTAAATCCTAAAACATAGTTTTTACTTTTTAAAGAACAAATTAGGAATATTTTAAAGTTCAAAGGTTTTAATTTAGTCAATTTGATTAAAAGAAATGCCTGTTGGATTTTTTGATGACTTTATTAAAACTAATTCTACCCCCTCCATAATCGGAGAAAACACACCATCTGCTCAATAAACTGATTGCTGATTTAGTGAACCAGTGCAGTCCGTGTACCTACTTTACGCATGAATGAAAACTAGAAGACATATTTAAAATGGAAAATATTAGTGACAAGTATTTTAAATTAAAACGAAGTCACTAAATCCAGCAATCACAAAACCGGCACAATTTTAAGGTTAGGATTTCATACGCGCGCCAGATCCCTTTAAATTAATAAGGCCACGAGTTTGAACATATTAAAGCAACTCAGTTTTAAAAGGAAGAGTAAATAAATGTCTGGGCGAGTAATTGTACTTAAAGTGGTAAATAAAACGCTATTTTAAGTCTTGTAAGATTTAAAATGTTCTATTAACTTGCAATCAGTTTTTATCTAGACCACGCCATTTTTTATATAAGATACAGATCCGCCATGATGAATATTTTCAATAACCAAAGAAAAAAATATTATTGAAATATATGCGCTTTACAACCTCTTAAATAACTGAAGGACGGTGTGTCCAAACATGCAATTTAATAAAAAAAATGCATTTGGATGTTTAGATGCAAAATAAAAATTGACGATATTTTTAAAAAAATTTTTAGATAATAAAAAAAAACATTATATTGGTGGCGCTCGAGTTATGTAAGTAAGTATTTTATTATATTTTGTCAGAAAAGTGCCATCCGTTGGTAATTTTTACCAGAATAGTTTGCATTTGAATATTATTTTTGATCAGCTTTATATGCGTTACGTTTAAAATATTACCACTATGCCCCATTAGAGACTTGCCGTTATTTTAACTATTTCACGCATAGAGTTGTCCGACTTTGAAACAAAAAAAACCCTTTTAGGATTAATTATAATGATTCTCAAGGCAATTTAGTCTGCTGCAATTTTATTTTAAATGCAAAACGTTTTAATACATAAATTTAAGGTTGCCTTGAAGAACTCTTTAAGAATATGAAATTAAAACTAAATGGTTTTTAATATAGTTTTAAAATTTTGTCTTCAAGACCCTTTTAGGATGGGCCCTTTTTGGCTAGAAGCTGCTTTATGGTGATCCTAAGCTTATCTTGAAGATCATTTGGTTTTATTCGAAGTTTTATTGTATAATTTTAAAGCGACCTTGGAGATCTTAATAAGAGCATTAGTGTTACCTGGGTTGATAATTTTGATAAATACTTGTTATTTTTTATCGATGCTGTAGAAGAACTTCTAAATTTTAGGGGATATTTTGGTGATTTGAGAGGCGTATTTTAAATACGAAACTTTAATTCATAAAATTATTAACGTTTCTTTAGTTTTATTTCAGATACATACAATGGTTTTAATGCATAGGTGCCAGTAAAAATTTGGTATAAAGAGTAATTTACTATGCCGGAGAAAAACTTTACCAGCTAATCGTTTCTTGAAAGAAGTTCATAGAATAGAATTTTATTTTCAAACTCATGTATATAAGTACACAATAATTATCTTTTCTATATTAAGTAATAATTTGGTAGATGTGAACTAGTCAGATAAGTAGGTGATTTTCAGTTGTGCTGTTATGATTAAATTATCGATATTTGAGTTGCTAAGTAAAACGCTCGTGTCATCTGCATATAGTGAAAATGAATAATTATAAACTAGATCATTAATATATATTAGAAATAATATTGGTCCTAGAATGGAACCCTGGAGTACTCCATATTTGATATTTTTCTGGATGGGAGTAATATATTGTGCATGAAGTATTATTATATAAGCAATCCTCGACTAATATTTGATGGTTTTTGAAGTATGATTTAAACCAATTGTTTCTTATTCCTCTGATTTCATAGTAATCCAATTTATTTAATAGTACAGAATGATCCACACAATCAAATGCTTTAGATAAATTACAGAATATTCCAAGAGACAGTTGGCTATCTTCTATTATATTACTTATATTATCTAGAAGTTCAAACGTAGCATCTGATGTGCTGCAATTTTTGCGAAAATCGTACTGAAAATTTGTAACGATGTTTTTACTATCTAAATAGCCTAAGAGTTGTTCTTTAATAACTGCTTCTAGTATTTTTGAAGGTGCGGGTATGAGAGAAATAGATCTGTAATTTGAAATGAACGTTTTATTATTTTTTGTATAACGGGTTTGTAATAGTGTATTTGAAACAATCTGGAAAAAATACCTGAAATTAATGAAAGGTTGACACATAGATATGTGTTCGAAAATTAGTCCTCAAACAGGACCTTGAAAGATGGTTATTTACTGCCAAATCCGAACCATTGTGAGATAGTTTTGATATTCTGTCATATTACGAAACTAAATGAAGTACACATTTTGTCTTTTCTTCTTCGAAATTGCATACAAGGGTGTCTTCTGAAAGATGGTTAACTATTCTTTTCATCATATTTCCTTCACATCCTTCTTTAAGTTCGTGTGTAAAGGATATGAAAATAAATTTCTATGTTAAAAAGAGTACCACTCTTAGTAAAATTAAATAAAATTCACTGGCTTCGAGATATTTAGCTTTAAAACGAAACTGGTCGAAATAAGTGAATAAGGGAAATTAACCCATTGAAAAAAATTTGACGTGTCCTAATTGTCACATCAGACAAAATATTTTTTCAAATTCGAGAGTTTCACAAAAAGAGATCTATAAAAACAGATAATATAGTTCATCAGTGCGTTTCTGCGAAAATTGGATTCAATCTTTGTTCCACAATATGAACAGGCATCATTTAACTGAAGACGAAAAATCAAGCCATCGGCTTGCAGCTTTGAGGTGCGCAGCAGTCTCATGTGGCCGATCACTTGAATGTGGCTCAAAGTGTGAACAACCAATCCAATTAGACTGTTAGAAAACAATCGAGAGATGATATACCTAGATCACAAATGCTAGGGAAGACAGATTATTAGTCAGAGAAGCTAGGACGGATCCTACGAGAAACTACCCTTTGTGTTTTTGCAACTAGGGTTCATATTACCCCGCCATCTATCTTAAATCATCTAAATGAGATAGGTCTGCCCTTATAAGACACGTCCATTATACAGTGAATCACAGAGCTCAATATTTACTTTAGTGTGAAGAACGAGTAAACTGGCATGATGGGTGGAACACTATGAGTTTTCCGATGAGAGCCGTTTTTATTTCCATGGTGACAGACATACAGGTCGCATCTGGAGTGCCAATTCAAGAATGATCGGTACATTCAAAAGATGCACTTACTGTCATGAATCTGCTATGTTTTGGAGTGGAATTTTCCTTGGACGTATGGTCATGTATGTTTATGAACGTACAATGACAGGTGAAATTTATGCAAAAGTAAATGATTAATTGTCGTTTGAATTTGGATCCTAATTTCAGAATCCTGGATGATAATGCTCGTCCACATAGAGCCAGGATTGTATTACAACAGCTAGAACTGGATGAAATTGAGCAGTTGCCTTTACCTCCACTCTCCAAAGATCTGAACTGCATTGAACATGCGTGGGATATGCTTGGAAGATCGCTAGTGAATCGCTAACCGCCTGTTAGTGATGTTTGGGCTCTAAGGCGAATTATTTTGGATTTATAGTATACCTTGAACAAAAAGGAGATTTGGTCAGTTTAACATTATCTGTCTCTTTCTAATTTGCTTACATTGCTAAATGGGGATTAAATACTCCTTGTTAGTTTAATCTTCTTGATAAAGCAGTCGCCCAGTAGATTTTGAGTCAAAATACAGATAACATGTACAGAAATTTGTAGATTGTTTCTTTTTCAATCGCTAAAGTATTGTTAAGATTTTCAATATTTTTTTTCAAAAGATTTTTTATGCAACCTCGCATTTATGAAATTAGAAGAAAATACCAAAGCCTTGTCCTATTATGATTAAAAAATGATGTAGATACATACATGTAGTTCCTTATGACAAAATATGACTGTATTAGTTTATTATAATATTTCAGGCAGAGTATCATTCAGGGTTCGTCTTTGATGGCACCCTTAGGACTAATTTTCAGGTTTATATGAACATTTTTGCATCAAAAGTCACCACTTGGTTTTCCCCGATGCAATGAATCACCCGGTATTGGAGTTTGATTTTTTCAAATACGTAAATATGTAAATAAATTATTTCATAATACTGACAAACTTAAATATCGTATTTCATTTAATCAGGAGATACGGTAAGATAAAATAAAAAATACATGCCGAGATACAGTCCTAAAAATAACAATTCATTGAAATTCACAAACCAACATCCGTGATAAAAGTAAACGTACATCGTTCCTATAAGAGGCGCCGAATACCGGTGTCATTACGTGGCCTCCCTAGTTTATGCAACATGTTATACACTAGTGCATTTTATATCGCTTTTCATCAAAAAAAATTTTTCATATAAAATAAGATCAAAATTTACACGAACCTCTAAATCCTTTATGGTTCAATACACATTTTTTTTATCAGATTAATATAAAACACGGGGGGCAAATAAGAAAATACAGTCCTAACAATTTTATATGTCGCTGCTTGGTACTTTACTGAGTTAAGCATATATACAGTCATTTAAGACATTGACGACGGGGAGATATGAAGCTTCTGAGGATAAAGATAAAGAAACAATGTTGTATCAAACTGAATTTAAAGTAAAAACTGAAATGAGACACAAAAACCTTATTTCCACCTCTAGGAGTGACACGACCTTCCCTTTTGCTTATTTTTTTGAAAGATTTAATGCACATAATGCACTTATATCGACCGTAAGTTATTTTTAGATTTAGATGATGAGATTCCATTCCGCCATTGGTTTAAAAACTGTAGATAGCAAAACGTATCAAAGTTAATAGTTAATAACACAATTACTACGAATGATGATACAACACAATAGTTATACGGTGTGTAACAAAAATTTGTTACAAATTCATTTTCGTTGATACAAGGGTGTGGCAAAAAATCTCAGACACATAGATTTTTTATTTCAATTGTGTAACTTTTGGTAATGATTATGATACCGACAGTAGCTTTAACCTTGAAAGTATTCCAGGCCATGGGCGCCGGCGAATCGCGTATATTATAGGTAGGTATTCAAAAATAATCAATTACATTAAAAAACCATTAGTATGTCTAGTGATGTGAGCTTGGATATACGACACGATTACGTCACGGTCATAATGAAAATGACTATCATGTTATTTTGCACTGTGATGGCAGAATGCCAAAATTATTACTTGTGTCAAATATTAATATGACGACGTCATTTTCATTATGACGGTCAAAAAAAAACCGATTTCTGCTTTTGTCAAATATGTGAGTGGAAGAAGCAGATGAATTACTGAATTAAAATGGTTACGTTTTTCCCAATTGCTGATTTTTTTAGTTAATAATTTAAAATGCTTTGTTTATTTCATTATGTAGCCCATACAAGGATTATTTATTAAGAGCAGTGCCATATACAAACTTCAGCTCAGTTGTATTTTAAAACTGCTTTTTCACCAGATATCCAACTTAACTCTATAAATCACTGTTAAAAGTATATATAGTATACCAAGTGTTCCATTTTTGACGTTACATTTTGTACACTTCAAACCACGAAAACTTGCTTAAGTCAAATGCAACATCCTGTATTTTTTTAAATCTAGTTATGTATAATTAAATTCCATTTTTTTCTAATATAAGCATTGTGGGGGTTTACGTGGGGGTAACTTTATGAAATATTTGCGATTTTCTTAGAAATTCAAGAATTTTTAGTAAAAATGTTATCAAATTAGCCATGATTAGAAACAATCAGTAATGTCAGTCATTCTCTTATGTCAAAAAATACCACCGCGTCTAAATTACACCCACGAAGACTTTTTGAATTTGTTTTTTTATTTATGGAGAATGTGATAAAGTAATATCAAAAACTTGTAGTACATTTGCTACTCGATATCCACAAAAACCGTCACCAGACATTGAATTTTATGCTCTTTTCGAAAACCTAAAATATATAGGGTATTTCATTTATAATAAGTAAATTTTCAAAATTTTCTGGTGCGTACTTTTCCCTATATCGATCGATGCAGTTCCTGGTGTGACACCCTGTGTGTATATATACATATTAAATTTGTATGGCATTTAGGATGAAATATACATATATATATATATATACATATATATATATATATATATATATATATATATATATATATATATATATATATATATATATATATATATATATATATATATATATATATATATATATATATATATATATATATATATATATATATATATATACATATATATATATATATATATATATATATATATATATATATATATATATATATATATATATATATATATATATATATATATATATATATATATATATATATATATATATATATACATATATATATATATATATATATATATATATATATATATATATATATTTATATATATACATAATATATATATATATATATATATATATATATATATATATATATATATATATATATATATATATATATATATATATATATATATATATATATATATATATATATATATATATATATATATATATATATATATATATATATATATATATATATATATATATATATATATATAATCATATAGGCAACCAATACTGACGCGTATTATTCATTAATAGGAAATACGAATATTTAGTTTCATAAAATAAAATTTTTAATAACGATTTAAAGTTTTCTGTTGGTTATCCTTGCGACGAAGGCATGCTAACGCTGCCTTAAGGAGTAATAACTCCTTAAAAAGTTATACCTCAAAAATTATTTATTTTAATTTCATTTTTAAAGACATGAAGACATTGATTATTTATTTATAATAGTGGTGTTAGTAATATAATAATACTTTTTATGTTTTATTTCTGTATAATAACCGTCATTTTACATCACTAAGTATGATTTCGAAAAAAACTTATCTAGGTAAATTAGTTTAACGTAAAATGCGGTTATGGTAGAAAAAGGTCAAAATCATCAAAGTAGGCGGATCTTCTTAAAATGTTGCATCCAAGTATAACTTATTAATCTGAATATCTTTTCCCTTACTGACATTTTGCTGTCTTTACAGAAAATGTACTTTACATAACAAGAAAGTAGTTTTTGCTTAACCACCATGGCCTACGTGATTAAAAATAAAACAAAAGTACACCAAAAATTTTTTTCAGATAACCAGGGAAGAACCCTCAAATTGCAAAAAAATAATCTAAAATTTGAGGTCCATATCACCTCTTGCGGACTCAATCGGGGGACACACTGTATATGTATATTTTTTTGTTCCGATGTTATATTTTTTTACGAGTTTCACTATTTTTATGTTTTGTGTTTTCATTCTTTCTTGTGATATAGGTTTTTTAAATATTCAGTTATTGTTCTGTTTCGTGTAGTAATTATTGTTATAATTTTTTTTATATTCTTAATTGTTTTAAAAACTAACAATGTTTTTGTTGGGTTTTATTTAGTTTAATTTTTTTTTCAATTTATGCGAATTTTTAGTTATTTTATATATTTTCATGAGGTAATAATTATTATATCGATGCTTACTTTGATATGTAACATATATTTATATTGTAAGTGATTCGCCATTCCCTTATATATTCACCTGCTTTCTATATGCGACGCCTCTGGCAGAACAAGTATAAATACATTTTCAAAGTAAAAGCTACTACTGCCGTTAACTTGATAAAATACAGAATCAAACCGAAAAAAGTAAGAATGTAGAGTTACGCACCTACAAAAAAAACTACAAAGGGATGTTGATTGTAAGTGTAAGTATAACATCAAAATTATGCAGTTTAAGGAAATCGGGTAAACAAATAAAAACTATTCGAAAATATTTCTGTTCTATTAATTAACAGTAACACTAATGTGGTTTTCCACAAAACAACACAAGCTCATACTGTCCAGCTGGCGAAAGAAGGCCCAGGCAGCAAGGGTGAGTGTTGTCCATAAGTCGCCAGCTTTCTGGGAAACCATATATTAGGAATATAATATCTCTCCCAATCAGTTGGTGTGGATACAAACGATCAAAATGCACTAATTCATTTATTTCATTAACGATTAATTGTGAATGGAATTCAGACTAGTACACCGCGCTCGACGCGCGTTTCACCAACTAAGTTGGCATCATCAAGAGATGATTAAAACTAACCTTATGCTAACAATGTATCCTATTTATACCTATACTATATTCACGGGTGGGTGAACCGTAACTCACTAACCAATAAAGCGCACTGTATGGTATTGACCCTCTGTCTCTATTCGTACTATTTTTACACATTGTTATTTCCAAGCTTTCAAATGTATCCACCCGTTTCGTATCTATTACATTCTTAATTAATCTTAAATTGTTACTGATTTATGGTTGTTCTCAAACACAGTTGAGCAACACTAGACTTATCTGTTCTACAATATTTGAGATGAGCCATATGCTCATTGAATCTAGTTTGAATTTATCGTCTAGTCTGTCCAACATACTTTTGATAATAATCCTTACAGCTATTTTGATATATCCACAACTTTTCGTTTATTTTGTTGCTGTAGTTTATAATACCACAGGTGAATCGAGCATCCTATGAAATCAATACAAATTTAGGATTTTCTCTTTCATTATAAAAGGTCGAGCAATTTCGAAACCTCTCTTTACGTTTCCTAATTAATTTACCAACTAAACTTTCAAAATATTCATTACTCACATCTATATCCTTAATCAACATATTTTCTTTTTCAAACCTCTCCTTATTGAGTGGGAAACTTAATAGACAATGAACTTTAATTTAAAATTCACCATATTGTGTTGAGCACAATGGTGAGAGTCCTTAGGGATACATCTTAAAGTACCTACGGGTATCTTTTCTGTATATGTCAAATTCTAACTTATTTTCACTACTTCTAATTTATTAATACATCTAAAAATCGTAGTTGTCCACAGTTTTCAGTATAATATGTGAATTCAACTGATGCGGAAGGACGTTTTAATTTAGAAACAAAGTTGTCTATATCAGTGACTTTTGTATCAAACACTACAAAGATATCATCCACATACCTAAGCCAAACTCTGAGGAATTCTTCTCTAGCTTCTGTTTCGAATCTGTTCATGAAGAGACTGGTAATGGCTATATAGTGACACAGAGTTACCCATTGCTGTTCCTTCATGTTGTACGAGGAAATTATCATTGAATCGAAAGAAATTTGGCTCAAGTAAATTTAGTGAGTTGAATATATTCTTTTACAATATCTTGATTGAGATTGTTTGATTTGAGTAAATCATCAAGGTGGTTCAAAGTAGGAACACTTGGAAACAAAGAACAAATGTCAAAGGAGATCAAAATTACCCTTGCTTGTAATTGGCTTTTTCACATTATCAATGAAATCATTGGTATTAATCACAGAGAAACTAGGTGATGCAATGGGTAAACTTTCAAACTCTTCTGTTAACCATTCTGATGGGTGATAAATCGACGATCCAATTGCTGAAATAACATGCATAGTCGTTCTTCGGCGACACGCCAGCCGCCACTCAGCAATGAATGCATCTTATGTATTCATACATAGGGCTCATTTATCGCTGAGTGGCTGCTGGCGAGTCACTGGAGAACGCCGCGCCGGAGAACAACTATATATACGTTCGTGAGCCGACTTTCCTGGTTTATGCATCTTAGGCAAGTAGTACAATCTGGGTACACTTGGGTTAGATTCATGTAACATATTTAAAACTAGAGTACTAAGATTGTTACAGGATTTAAGTACATTTCTTACTTCAATAATCATTTTTGGTAATAGTTTCTAGAAATTTTTTAAAGATATAGGCACAGCAGTAGGAAAATAAACTACAACAACTTTAAGTAATCCAAAAGACAAAATAGAAACAAACGTAAAGTCGGGGATTAACGGACTGTAATTAAGTATGTTGGACAAATTAGACGATCAATTCAAACTAGATTCAAGGAGCATATGGCTCATTTCAAATATGGTGGAACAGATAAATCTAGTGTCTCCCAACATGCGTTTGAGAACAATAGATTAATTAGGAATGTAATAAATACCAGATAGCTGGATGCATTTGAAAGCTTGGAAATTACAAAGTGTAAAAATAGTACGAATAGTGACAGAGAGTCAATCCCATATAGTCCGCTCTATTGGGTTGTGATCCACGGTTCACAGTGAACCATAACCATAGTTTAGGTATATACAGGATACACTGTTAGCATACAGGTTCCAGCCCACTTCAGGTTCTATTAGTTGTTAAGGAGTGAATATATTTGTTTGATTTTTTTTGTGCAACAAAAAAATGATTCTGTATTTATTCAAATTAAATCAACCTCAATATTTAAGAACTTTACGAGTATGAATACTACTGGAAAATGCCATATGGTTGGAAGGAGGATTGAAGACTTTAAGGAAAACTTCTAAAAAAACATAATTCCAATTAAAAAAAAACTCGACAGCATCATCATGTAAACTATGATGACGTCATTTTTAAATTTTCTATACCAAAGCATGCGCAAATAAAATTAAAAATCGACTTGTCCCAGGTATTCTTTCCATAACCTCGTTTCAACGGAGAAAACAACTTTATTCAATACCTTTGTTACACACTACACCCTGTATACTGATAAAGACTAGCGCAATTAACTCGATGTCTTATTTATAGGTATCATTCCCCAATTGCTGACTGGTTTCTAGAGGCAGCCCAAGAAATCGGCTACGACGTTCGTGATGTGAATGGAGAATATCAAACTGGTTTTACATTGGCTCATGGCACTTTACGAGACGGACTTCGATGCAGCACTGCAAAGGGCTATCTAAGACCAATTATCAAAAGGGCTAATCTTCATGTTAGCTTGCATTCAATGGTAACACAATTGATTGAACGAATCAAACTTGAAATAATAGTAACTAATACGTCTACTCCCTTGCGTTCCCAAATACTCTTACCTGAAACCCTCATTGATTATTTTAATTGCAAAACAATTATCTTCGCAGACAATTTTGAAAGAGCTTCAAATACGATTGATCGTGATTATAAAATCTTTCACAGGTGGCTCCAGGATACCAATTTAAATGACAAATGGGGTTGGATGATAGTTCATTTGAAAGCTTTTGATGATGAATACAATCGAAGTTTTAAAACATTCTATCAATACGAATTAAAATGGTGGCATTATAAAAATGTCATCAATTAGAGTAGCATTATGAAATATGAAATAATGATTTAACATCTTTAATTAAAAAATGTCAAATTGCTGATTTTGACAATAAAAGTCTATAAATTAACTCTTCTCGAAGGTTTGCGAGGATTTTTGTCTTAGATCACTGAGGATGGATGGATCTGTTATGTACTCCTATTATTTAGTGAACTCCCACAGAAAAATCTATTGTCGTTAAATCTGGAGAGCGGGCAGGTCACTGTATTGGACCTCGACGATCAATATGCCACCCAGATTGTTCTATTAAAACAGTCTCTTACTTGTGCCTCATCATTTTGAAACGTAACACCCATGTTCATAATTTTTTTTCATTTTCTTTCTTTTGAACCAACACTGGATCTATTATGTTTTCCAACATCTCAAGGTATAATTGGCCTCTTAGAAGTGTCAGATTAGAATAGCGATCCTATGTGATTTTCCAGCTCATTTATTAATACACTTTTAGGTAGAAAAAATCTTAATAAACCAAGAAAACAAACAAGCTTACGGAGTGGTGTTTAACAAGTTTGGAACACAAAAAACTGTCTATTCGGACAGAGAGATCATATTAAGTGCTGGATCTTTGGCGTCCCCACAGCTTCTTATGTTGGCGGGCATTGGACCAAAAGATCATTTGGAAGATATTGGTATAGATGTGGTGGTACACTCACCTGGTGTTGGATATAATTTACAGGTAGAAACGTCTTAAAATATTTATTTATTTTCACATATTTTTAGCACTCCGCGGTAAACGTGCTTTTAATTCTCATTTTTCAGGACTAAAGTGTCACTTTTAAATCCAAGAGGGGATTGAATTCATTTCTAATTTCTCCGGGAGTAAAAGTAACATTTTGGTCCTCGAAAATGAGAATTAAAAGCACTTCTAGGCCGCGAAGTGCAAAAAAATAGCGGGTATACCTTGAGACTAAAAGAAACATTTTAATTCATTGATATATAATAATATACTATTATTCACTAAAAATATGTGAAGACAGTTATTATTATACAGCGTGATTCGTACGGAGCAATACCTCAGGCGAAAATGGGTTCTGCTCTCCTTTATTCCTGTCTAAAATTACAATTCGACATTTAGATCAGTTTAGAAATAATTGACAAAAAAACTGATTTCCACGAGCCCCTTCGGGGCTTTATATCACTCTGATTATTTTTTAACTACTATCGTCCGAGGTAGTACCCCGTAATTATGACTCACTCTGTATAGTAACGGTTGAAAATTCTTGTTCGAGATATATCATGATTATTTACGTTTAAGAGTGTCACAGTACAAAATATAAAAAAATTAAACTTTAAGAAAAATTAATCAAAAAGTAACATATTTTATAGTAAATTTTCCATTATACATTTTTCTTGCTATGCTGTCTCATACAGGATCACGCAGCAATGGGGGAGCAACGTACCTGTTCGAGCCCACAGAGGAGTATAAAGACAAAATATGTTCATTCCAATTACCCAAAATTTTCTCAACAGAAACGATTAATGATTTTGCCGAAAAAAAGGAAGGCCCAATGTACTGGTTGCCCGAATGTGAGGTAAGAACTTTGTAGGCTAGAATGATTTTTAATTCGTCACGGAAAATAATTATGCAGATGTTTTTTTAAAACTCTTATTTAACGTCGGTCTATTTCCGCCACCAATTCCAACCGCTGACACCAGAAGGGGTTGTGTAACACTGGCACAGCTGATCTGGAAACTTTGCCGAACTCCTACTTTTACATACCTTTCGAAATATGGTTATTGCGGTTATTGAAATATGGGAAATATTGGTTCCAATCCAATCAAGGTCTATTGTTCACTCAACAACAGTTGGATAGGCTGAATTCGGCTCCCACAGGATGTATCGTAAATACATCACTAATGTCTTTCTAACAGGACATAATACATTCTATCTGCTAGTCTATATTCTCGCGTTATCCTTGCCTTGAAAACAAGAATATCTTCTGGTGGAGTTTTGTAAACTTGAGTTTTTAAATCAAAGCGGTGTGAAATCCGGAGATCTTGCCAGCCATTCTTGAACACCTCTTCTTCTAATTCGTCTCTCAGGAAATTTTTCATTCGACTATTGTCTCACAGGAATAGCATACCAAAGAGAAGCTACATCTTGTTGGAAATGCAAATTGTACTCACCAAGCATCATGTTTCCTTCTTCATCGATCTGGTTTTCTAATAACTGGATGATAAGAGTGGGTTTATCTCAAACCCTCAGAATTTTAGATATAGTTGCCCAGTCAGGTGTTGTTCAATGAAAATAGACCCGATTATCTCGTCCTCTAGAATACATAATTTTTTTTCAACTCAGGTAATGGGTTTTGTGAAAACAAAGTACGAAAATCAGTCTGACGACTGGCCAGATATTCAGTTTTTCCTTACCGCTTACGCTGACAACACCGATGGAGGTATGTTTGGAAAAAAAGCTGCTGGAATTACTGATGAATACTATACAGCAGTTTACGAAGAAATTCTGTACAAAGAAGCCTTTAATATACTATGTTTGTTACTAAGGCCGAAAAGTAGAGGACGGATCATGCTCAAGGACAAGAGTCCATACACTAAGGTTTTAATTTATCCCAACTATTTTGATGACCCACAAGATTTAAATGTGATGGTAAGCATATAATAACAATAATAATAATAACGATAACAATAATCGTCTTATTACAAAGAAACAAAAAAGTAATATACCGGGTGTAACAGGATCATGGTACACCCCCTTTTCTCCTTTAGTTTTGAAGATAATTGATTAAAATTTGGGATGTCTTATATGCATAATAAGCAGCAAGTTTTGACATTTAACTGATTTTTTTTCACTTCTGGTTTCGCCGGAAGTGACACTAACTTTCGATTTTTAAATAGAACACCTCATATTTTATTGCATTTTTGAATTCTACATAATTTTCTGAATCCAACGATACCAAATAAGTGACATTTCAAACGTCAATATTTTTTATAATATAATTTTTAGTTTTCCATTTAAGTGTGCCATGATGATTCTGATTTATTCTAAATGACCCGTGTAATGCTAGAAAAATCGAAATCCCGTCAAAAATACTAAATCACGTGATTTATGAGCAAATAAATTTCTTCAAAATGGTTTTTGGGGAAAACTCAATTTTTTCAAATGGAACCATATTGGTACCGTGGTACCATTAGTACTATTAATAAGCAGTTTATTCATATGTCGTATTAAAATGTGAGATAAATACAAGCAAAATTATAGGTAAAAAAAATAAGAAAATACAATTTTGTTCTAATTACCTTGTTATACATAAGGTGGCTTTGGAATACAAAAAAATGAACACAAAACATTACAACAGTTGTTCAAAATGCTATCCATTAATGTTAATGCACTTCTGAACTCGCGTAACTATTTCTCGAAGAACGTTCGCCAATTGCTGGGCCGTTATGGAATTAATTGCGCATTTTACTCGTAGCTCCAGGTCTTCACGGTTGTAGCGGCGGTTTCGTAGTTAATGTCTTTCAAATGACACCAAACAAAGAAATCAAGGGGTGTTAAATCAGGTGACCTTGGAGGCCACCTAACAAGACCATTCATCGAAATTACGATTTCTACGAATCTCAGTTAAAGGTAATCAATTACTATTTTTGAATTATGGGGAGGAGCGCCATCTTGTAGGAAATACATTCCCTATCGTAAATGGAAAGGTACTTCAGCTAAACTGTCCTCAATTTCATTTCGCAGAAATCCCAAGTATCTGGCACCAGTCAGGTGTCCTTCAAATATTATTGGACCAATGATTCTACTACCGATTATTCCAAGCCAAACATTGAAACCGAACCGCACTTAAAGTTACCCTCCCGTCATAAATTTTGATTTTCTTGTGATCAATATTTTGTATTTTGTTGGTTAAATATACCCAAGTTTGTAAACCTAGACTCATCCGAAAATAAAATCATTCCCAAAAAATCATTGCTTGGCTGCACGATATTCTGCAAAATCCAATTGCTATATTCCATCCTACGTTCGTAATCATTTTCGGACAAGTGCTGGTGCAATTGGTATTTAAAAGATTTTTCGGCTTACTGTTTGGTGACTGATTTTCAAATCAAACCCAATTTGCCTTAAAGAAACAGTCTTATCAACTTCTACTCGAATCAAAACATTAATTTTCGTTCCTTCGTCAAGAATGAAATTTTCTTCAGGATCATTGTTGGGCTCACTTCGGAATTGATTTTCAAGACGTTTAAAATAATTTCTCGTTGGACATTGATGATCAGGATATCGTTCGGCATAAAGGGATCTAGCCGCAATGGCATTTTTTCTACATTCCCCATAAATAATTAACATGTCCACTTTTTTCATCTCTTGTATAAATTTACGGCATTTTGAACACAATTAACAAGAATTTTAAACAATTTTAAAGACACAATAAAAACACCGGTAAACTAATAAATGTTTGACAAGCTAAATATTTCATAGTTTTCAAAGCCACCTTAGTTAGTTACTTCTTAACATTTAATTAGAACAAAATTGTATTTTCGTATTTTCTTTTAACTGTAATTTTGTTTGTATTTATCGCACATTTTAATACGATATATGAATAAATTCCTTATTAATAGTACTAATAAATGGTACCATGGAACCAATTTTGATGAAGTTTATTTGCTCATAAATCACGTAATTTAGTATTTTTGACGGGATTTCGATTTTTCTAGCATTACACGGGTCATTTAGAATAAACCGTCATGGCACACTCAAATGGAAAACAAAAAATTACATTATAAAAAATATTGACGTTTGAAATGTCACTTATATGGTATCGTGAATTCAGAAAATTATGCAGAATTCAAAAATACAATAATATACAGGGTGTTCCATTTAAAAATCAAAAGTTAGTATCACTATCCGCACTCTATTCATAACAAAAAAAAAACATTTATTTTAAAATTGAAATACTTTTTTATTCTAAATCAAAATTAACCATTTACATAAAAAACGTTCTTAATTGACAAAATTACTGCACGAGTTATCTAGAATTCCACAATCAAATTATATCGATCTTGAAATTGCTGTAAGATATAGTACGGACAAACAGCAATGGTTTCTGGCATATTTTATAATCAGTTTTAAAAAAATAACGATTTTTTAAGCTTAACGAAATTATTATTTTTTATTTTTTGGGTTTTTATTTTTGTTAACGATCAACCACATTCAATCATTCATTTGTAGGTCGAAGGTGCTAAAATAGGCTACAAATTAGCTATGTCCAATGTCATGAAAGCATATAACACAACATTTAACAAGTACCGAATACCAGGTTGCCAACATTTACCTCTCCTTTCGGACGAATATTGGGCATGCCAGGCACAACACTATACCTTGACCATATACCATCCCGTGGGCACAGCCAAAATGGGTCCTGATACCGATCCTGATGCAGTAGTCGATTCCAGACTTAAAGTGAAAGGTTAGTTTATAATGAGACTAACGGTGGATCTTCTAATATACTGTGTGACAATGAAATTGCAACACCCAGTAATACATAAATAAATTACGGGAAAATCTGGTAAACAAAAGTAATATTATTTTGGTTCTTAACTATTTATGAATACTCAATTTTTTGGTAACACTCAAAAAAAATCTTTTTTAGTGGAACGTTCAATAACATTTTGTTTGTCTTGTAAGCATCACTGACAAGACCTCAAGTTCGAAGACCTGCAAATTGTCAACAATTAAGTGCGTTTGGAGGGAGTAAAATCGTAGGATTACGAAAATTGGAGAGCAAGATAAAAAATGGGTGTCGCATATTTGTTGTAATAAGTGCGCGTCAAATCCCCCCAGTTGGTTATATCATAATGGTCGCTCGATGGGTTTTGCTGTTTCTATGGCATGGAAACAACCCTCCGATCATGCAACAGACTGTTATTCTTGTATGGTGTTGTAACGATCCGTTTTTTTTTATTTAATAATTTGTACCACATTTGAATTAAATTAAAAGGAATAGTTTGAATAATACTGTAAATTCCAGATTCGATTAGAATAATTTTGTTAATTACTGTAATATTACCCTTGTGTGTGGCGCTACTGGACCTCGAAATTGTGAAATGTATGTTTTCTTACCAGTGCGCGTCGGGGTAGGAGGTTTGGAGACGGTCAGTGATTGAAGCAGACAAGGTTGAGCCACGGTGGAGTATGGATGGTATGTTGCCTTACATTGAAGTTACGTTTGTGAGATCATGCAGAGCCCCGAGCAGAAGCCGTCTAGCTGCGTGGAAAAAGTATATCTATGATAAGTGAAGTTGAGTGAAAAATATTGCGGGGCACCGAATATGTTAGTGGGATGCCTGGTGGTACTAACCGTTTGGTGAGTACGAGAATCACGCCCTTCTGTAAAGAAATGGAATGAACAATAAAGTATGTCGAACTGTGCGCTTGTGCAGGAGGTTAGGTACCTGGGAGTGACCCTAGATAGCAAACTGTCATGGGGGCCGCATATCGACAACGTCATCAAAAAGTCGACTGCGACCTTCTGGCAATTGCGCCGAGCGGTAGGTAGGAACTGGGGCCTCAACCCACGGATCCTACATTGGCTGTACACGGCGGTCATCAGGCCTAGGCTCCAATATGGATCCGTGTTCTGGTGGCCGAGCGTGGACAGAGCGATGCCTGCCTAGGGATCACTGGCGCAATGAGGACGACACCGACAGTTGCTCTGGAGGTTCTGCTAGGCCTGCCAACGCTTCCCTCGTGGATAAAGAGGGAGGCTATGGCGGCCTATCTGAGAATGCGGGATTCTGGGAGCTGGCAGTGTTCAGGCAGAGCTGAAGGTCACGCAGCAATTGCTGGACTGACGGAGAGGGAAATCCCTCTCTCTGTCCTGAAGGTGAGAGAAGCGAAAGATCAGCTAAGGTTGGAAAGGAATTACACTCTCACTCTTCCTAGTAGGGAGGAGTGGAGTGAAGGAAGAATTGACTTCCGCCCGGACTCTCTGGTGTGTTATACAGACAGATCTCGGCTGGCCACTAGATCGTCTTCCGGGGCGGGAATATATCTTGAAGGCAAAGTACAGGAGAGCTTTGCTCTAGGCTCGTACACCACGGTCTTCCAGGCAGAGGTTTACGCCATCCTAGCGGTGGCAGGTAGGGCTGAGGTTAGGAATGGGGCGGAACAGATAATATACATCTGCTCCGACAGCCAGGCTGCTCTAAAGGCGGTGTGCTCGCCCAAGACGAGATCAGCTCTCGTCCAGGAGTGTGGGGATGCCCTAGAAGAGCTGGCCAGGCATAAACAAGTGAGACTGGTATGGGTCCCGGGACATATGGGAGTTCCAGGCAACGAGAAGGCCGATGAATTGGCTAGACTCGGAGCCGAGGAACCCTGTCACGGGCCTGAGCCTATGTTAGGTATTTCAAGAGGGCAGGTCACAACGGCCCTCAATGAGTGGGCCCACGAGACACTGAGGACGCACTGGAGGACCAACAGGGCCTGCAGGCAAACCCGAGATTTTGTGACGGGGCCGAACAAATCGAGATTGGCCTGGTTGCTGGGACGGAGTCGTAAAACTCTGAATCTCTTAATCGGTGTTCTGACAGGCCACTGCAGACTTAAGAGGCATCTATCATTGATAGGTATTGAGGAAGACCCTACATGTCCAAGATGCATGAGTGATGAAGAGACATCTTACCATCCTGGGACAATGTGAAGCGTTTGGGCGCCTGAGACACAGTATCTTCGGTTCTGAGGCGCTTCTAAGGGAGGAGATGAGCTCCCTCGCAATGAGTGACATCCTGACATTCATCAGAAGGTCGGAAAGATTCGATGAGGGAGCAAGAGAAGCACATGGCTGAGGGGACAGCTGGGGGTTGGTAAAAAGGGCCCGTCTGTGGCCTACTTGCCAGGCGTCAGCCTCCCCCACCATTACCATTACCATTACCATGTCGAACTGTGGCACACAACAACCGGTAAGGTTATCTCTAATTCCTAATAAAAACTAGGTACCTAGTACGGCTTCTAGGTTTTGTTTTATTTCATTAAAGAATTTGTCACTTATTAAATTAAATAATGGGGCTGAAAACCTCGTTATAGTGTCATCATTTCAAAAAGTTTTTTTTTTAAAGTGGATCATAAATTAATCTACCATACTATCTGCTATTCGACCAGTAGTACATTAGCTGGGATCCAAGATGATTCTCTTAAACTTCAGCTGATCCCATAATATTGACTGGAGACTCTTCATCTAAATTGAATTTAAAAACTGTTCTATTCCATAATGGCAACTGTTAATTAAGAGTTTTACGCATATGGAATATCGATCGCAAAATCTGTGATGATTTGAAAGTTATAACCTTATTGCTAGAGATGCAGCTGGGATATACAATGGGACAGCAGAGCACGTTCTTTGCTTTATATAAGAAATGAAATCCCGGAGCTTAAAACATCTAAAACGAGTCACTGACTGACAGAGAGAAGACCATTCTGCCTTCACTTCACATCAAATTAGGGTTAATGAAACAGTTTGTAAAAGCAAAGGACAGAAACGGGCAGGAACTTAGGGAAGCGAAAATAAAAGTTGATCCTCAAGTACGAACTCTATTTAGGGCCCATCAATTTGAATTAATGCTACAAGGAAAGGAGAATGTCGCAAGAAGCGAATTTAAACTAGTAGCTAATGAATTCTTTGGCAACAGAAGAGTCATAAAAGTTCATTTTATTCATTTCCATCTCAGTGTTTTCCGGAAAATTGTGGCTCATTAAGTAATGAACATGATATCATCAAGGCATATCTGTAATGGGGCATAGTCCCACCTGTAGAGCCAATTAAAGGACTATATCAAAGGCATCAATTAGAAGGGCGTAAACGCGAATTTTAAGTGCTATGATTATACGCCCTTCTGATATGTTGCCCTCGATATGCCTAATCCTGCTGATGCAGTTAAAATTTTACGTTAAACCTTATATCCTTGTGTCCTAAGTAAATCATTTCAAATGGATTATTTTCGCGATTAAAACAATTTATGACCATTTCTAAATAATTAAACTAGCTAACTGTAATGCAAGAAAAAACAACAGTCACTTTTTTTGCAGGTATAAAAAATTTGAGAGTGGTGGACTGCTCGATAATGCCCTACATAGTCAGTGGAAACACTAATGCTCCTGTTATAATGATCGCTGAAAAGGCTTCTGATATGATAAAAGAAGATTGGGGAGTTCTTCATAAATATCTGGATTCAAATGAAGAAGAAGAAGAGGAAGAAGACGCACGCAATGATGAAGGTGTGTATTATCTTTAAAATTTTTAAAAATGTATCAAATTCGCATTATGCGTTTTTAGCAAAAACATAATTTATTTTGTTTGAGAATTCCAGAACCGTACACATTTTTTATAACGTGGCTCTCAGGGCCGACAACTTCACCCTGTGTATCATTTTTTGGTAAATATTAGTAAACATTTAAACAGTCAATGGACCAATGTATAAAACAATGTCACGTTTAAGGTTATTCTTCAACAAACTTTCAAAAATGCTAATTGACAAAATTTTAAGTTAAGGCAATCAACTAGCTAACGTCACTATTTTATTAATTTTATTTAAATAACCTACACTAATTAAGTATTTTCATTTTTTGGACAAGAAATACACGTTTATTGATAAATTAAAGTTTGTGCAGGGTTGGACTCGCTTAAAATTCCATGATTAAATACAATTTATTTAAATTTGTTAGTCACATTATGTAAGTCATTTTTGAAAATGAAAAACCTGAAAATGTGGTAGCGAAAATTGAAATATGTATTGTAATATCTTTGATTATCACTCGTGATATATTATTTCCCTATATCTTCACGTAATTAATAAGTGATAATTACGCACTATGTATTTGACTAATAACTGATAATCAAACGTGTTGGGATCGGCAACAATTGAAAGAAATGTCATACTTCTAAAAAATATTCTCAATGTTTTTATTTTATTAATTCGTGATATAATCTAAAGACCACAACTGCTGAATTATTAATTATCAATAATCGTATAAGTTTATGTACTCAACAAGCCAAATAAATTTATATTTGACATATTTGGTGCATCAATATACGATTATCGATAATAATCAAGATTATATTCCGAGTGCATCAAGTTAATCGGTTAAACTGTGTACACTTGATTTCAAAAAAAACTGATACAACTCTTGTAATCGAAAATCTTAATAGTTTAGTTGTGTGCATGTCTGTAAATAGGCATGTCGAGAGGGGGGTGGAGAAGAGGTGATTTACCCCGGACCTGGGTTTTTGGAGGAGATCGGTTTTCTTTGTGTTTTTAAACTTATTAAACCTTTCTCTTTTATTTTATTCAAATGGAATTTTAAAAAATAATTAGAAAATAACTTTTTCAAAACATTTTCAAGCCTGCCATATTATTGTTTAAAAAAATAATATTTGTTACGGATAATTCTACTAATGGTTGTAATTAAAATACTAACTGAATAATGATAATTCTATTTTTAAAATAAGGACACACAAATACCACTTGAGATTAAAAAAAATGTAAACAATGCAAACTGAACATAAAAATAAAATAAAAAAATAAAATAAATGAACTTCAATTACGTAATACAGAATTAACTAATATTTTGTCATTGCTTCATTAGCGTCTAAAACTGCCTGAAGTCTTGCAGGCATGGACAAAATCAGATTTCTTGCAAGGTCAACTTCTTGCGACAAGTTCTCCCAAGCGTCTTCAATTATCCCTTCCAATTCTTGGGCATTATTTGGATGGTTATTTAATTTACTTATATGTTTCACCATTAGTCCCCATACATTTTCTGTTGGATTTAAATCCGGACTTTTAGATGGCCACGGTAACAACTCTATGTTTTTATTAAGAAACCATTGCCTGACACGATGGGCCGTATGTATGGAGCAGTTGTCTTGTTGGAAAATAAAATTATTTTCCGGAAACACCTCTATTACTGACGGCAACATAATATTGTCTAATATTTCAATATATTTAATGGAATTGAGATGACCGCCACTGTTCCAACACACACCTAACCCATTTGGGCTCATCCAAATTGACTGACCACCTTCCTGATATTTGTGGATCGAAAGTATATTTTTCGTCGTATCTAGTGGAAGGAGGCCTATATACGCGAACATGTCCATCGTTACACGATTTAGAAACCTTTTCGTCAGAAAAGACAACTTATCCCCAGAAGTTTTCATCATTGATTATACAGTTGAGTGCAAAAATAATCCTACTCTGCTTCTTTTCTTCTGAAAGTTTGTATTTTTTAGCCGCTGAACAACTCTTCAAGTCGCTTTGTAGTTTTATTCTTCTGCAAGCAGTAGATACCGAAGCAGGGAAATTTGTCTCTGAAATTGCATTTACTGCAGTCTGAAAAGGGGGTTTCTATTAGGTAATTTATAAGATTTTCATCTTCTTGATTATTGCTCTTTCTGGGCCTACCGGAACCAACTTTACGGGATACCGTTTGGTTGGTTTCCCATTGTTTTTTAACACTCATTATCGTGGTTTTACTCACATTGTATTCAGAAGCAAGTCTTCTTATGGACCAACCATCTTCAATTTTAGAAACAATTCGAAATTTTTGAATATCTGTTAGATGTCGAACCATTTTTAATAATGACGCAACTGATTAACGTCAAAGTGACATTTGTAAGATTATTAATATCAATCAAAGAACGAATGATTTACATAGCTAAAAGAAAGTGTACCAGTTTTTATTGAAATCAACTGTACGTCATATAATTTTAAAAATTTTGCTTAGCAAAATTTTTTGCAGTCCTTCAGGAGTGTTTTCATTCCAAGGCGTTATCATTTTTTTATGATCTTCTGAATCTAACGTAATTGAAGAGACGAATTTTTGCAGTTATGTTCCATATGGTTTTTATCACATTGTCCTTATAATCTTTACCATCTCTCCGTCTCATGTTATAAGCCCAGTCTTTAAGTACCAATGCAATATAATCTATAGTTGTAGTAGCTTCAAATTGGTATTCTGTTTCATTACAAAAATCAGTAAATTAGCTCCATACCGATTTCTGCGGTTTTGTTATGTTAATAGGAACGCTTCTTAGGATTTCTTTGTCATCTTCAGTACAGTACTTTATTTACTTCCATTTGACGGTGTAGGCAAGTATAAATGACACTGACAATTCAAACTATCAGAATTGTTAAGTCGGTGAGTATCGCATAGCAATGACAGGCCAAAGCTTAAATAAGTGAACAGCTAGGTGCAAAATAACCGATTATTTTTATAAGTTTATTTTTGCAAAATAATCACTTATTTAAACAAGTCACGTGGTACAAATTTCATGTTTCTCATTGGTTAGATTTATGATGAGGGAAATAATCAATATTATATACATGATTATGCAACGACGTTTTTAAAATTATTTTTAAATTTGCAGCTCGAATAGCAGAGAAGGAACCGACCAAAATTAAAGAAAAACCACTACGTGTCATGCAAAAAACTCCACCAAGAAGAAATTTAGATTACTGGTAGTTCCAAAAGTGTAAATGGAATCATATAAATAATTATAGTTCTTAGTTGTCAATATTTTTTAAATTTTGTGTAGATAAGTAATAAATGCGTATTCATATATTTTATAAAATAATGCATTATTTTTTTATAATATAACGATATTGTTCAAAACATTACAACGCTTATTCATGCCTTCAATTGTCTGGAATGTTTTTATGTTAGTAAATTTGTCAAAATAAAAAGACGAAAATATTAGAAAAGGTTGTTTTCTCAGATCCTTCAAAAATTCAATATTATAGAAAACTGACAATCTCACAGAGCTTTGAACTTGAACCCTATTAGTAGAATAAATTTGCGGGGAAAAGTCACTTACTTCTGGGAAAAAAAATCGACGTAGAACCAAATCAAACACTAGCAGATTTAGAAGTAAATGTGGGAGGAGGGGAACTATACAGGGTGTCTCACCAGGAACTGCATCGATTGATACAGGGAAAAGCACGCACCAGAAAATTTTGAAAATTTAGGGAATTACTATCGCCAGAATTGCTATTTCTACGTTTTCGTCATCAACAATAGGCTTCCGCTTTTGAATTCTTGCTTTGACGGAGCCATAGATTTCAAAATTATTCAGTATGCGTTTTACAGTGTTTGGTGACGGTTTCCACTCTTATGAATATCTAGTAACAAATGTACTACAAGTTCTTGATATTACTTTATCACATTCTCCATAATAAACAAATTCAAAAAGTCTTCGTGGGTGTAATTTAAACGAGGTGGCATTTTTGACATAAGTGAATGACTGACATTACTGATCGTTTCTAATCATGGCTAATTTGATAAATTTTTTACTAAAAATTCTTGAATTTCTAAGAAAATCGCAAATATTTCAAAAAGTTGTAACTTAATCCCCCACAATCCTGATATCAGAAAGAAATGAATTTAATTATACATAACTTGATGTAAAAAAATACAGGGTGTTCCATTTGACTTAAGCAAGTTTTCGCGGTTTGAAGTTTACAAAATGTAACGTCAAAAATGGAACACTTGGTATACTATTATTGAATTTCTTTAAACTTTATAGTGTAGCTCACCTCAAGGTCTTTCTGCATGCCAAAGAACAAATGAGTATTTTTTACAAGAAGAAAGTTATAAAGGTTATTGTAAACCATTACGCCTGTCAAATTTTTTTTTTAAATGTCAAATATCTCTGAAACGGGATTTAGGCATAGGGTATCCTACATATTTTTGACTCAGAATTTTATGCTCTTTTCGAAAACCCTAAAATATATAGGGTATTCCATTTAAAATAAGCAAGTTGGTGTCGACTTCCGGTATAACCGGAAGTGCCAGATGCTTGTAATTATTTTGGTTGGATTGACCACACTGCCGTTAGTAGTTTCCTAAATTTTCAAAATTTTCTGGTGCGTATTTCTCCCTATATTATCGATGCAGTTCTTGATGAGACACCCTGTATACACATTAAAAATCGATGACGAAAAAAACCTTTAGTTAATTTTCAATAATTTTTTTCTTATTCATTACAAAACGAAAGGAAAGTATGTATTATTATTTTATTATTAACTATTAAATAATTAGTAGTAAAATTATTCCCTCCAAGCTCTGTAACGCCTTAGTTCTAAATAAAAAAAATATTTAAAAGATTCATAGTAATTTAATGGTTAGGTACTATATATATTCTATCTTTCATCTATATTTTAGTCTAACTGCCCGACAGCATTCGGAAGCTGTGTCTAATTGTTGGATGGGTAGAGTAGGACCACAACCTTGGCCCCTACGGTTCTCAGAAGTGATTCATTTTTTGTAGGAACTCCTTAAGATATTGGTTTACAACATCCCCACTGGAAATATTGAAGACCTGAGGAATTGCATAGTTGTAGCATGTGAAACAATCCAAATTACTCCAGGGATTTTTGAGCGCATGCGACAATCAATGACAAGAAGAATGGTCGCATGTTTCATGGCTGGGATAGTCCTTTTCAACAATTACTTTCATTATTTTAGGTTTTTAAATAATTATTTACTTTTTTGTCTCCCTGAAAATTTTTCAAACAAAAAATTAAACTTTAATTTCGGGGGTTTTGTTTGTTTCGTATTTTTTATCAAAAACGGCTTGTCGTACAACAAAAAAAAAACAAAGGGCAATATTTGTGTCGATTACACCGAATATCGTCGGTGAAACCAGAAAAGCGTGTAACTCCACTTTTTTCTTTTTTAAATTGAGCTCTATTGACTGAAGCTTGTACTGGCAAAGGCTTCATGTCCACAAACATTTCATATGTTATTAACGACCATGATAGAAATAATACAATGTATTATATCAATATAATGTTTTTATCCTCTCCTGTAAAATTTCTTTAAATGGAGTTACACGGTTTCTGGTTTCACTGACGATATTCTAAAGACAATACAAATACGAAGGAATCTGAGGAGTTCGATGTTTTCTTTTTTTAATAAAAGTTGAACTGTAATATCCATACGTACGCCACTGGCACCGCAATACAAATTTAAAGCTAACCAAAACAAGTCCTCAAACATTCTAAAAATCATACCAAATTTCAGAAAAAAAAGAAAAATATCTTGAGGCGTTTCTGTGATTTTTGAAAAGAACTTAACTTTTTTTCGAAATTCAACATTTTCAACATCTTGAAAAATAAGCCGTTTAGGACAAACATATGTTTATATGGACTTCTTGTCTTTAGATAAACCAAGGAATCGTCCATTAAAACCTTTTGTGATAAATGATAAATGCATCTTACAAAACAAAAAAAAAAAACTATATTAATAACAAAAAATCGTCATATAGGCAATGGTTCCTATGTTTTTCCAATAGTAGAGAAATTTGCAGAACTGATTTACAAGTCAGCCATATTTTCCATAAGTATTCGTAATTACGTTTTTTAAATAACCTCCATAAAAAGTTAATTGGGGTTAAATCAGCTGAACAAGTCGGCCACCTGATGGGTCCACATTTATCTGCAATATGTTTGCGATAGAGTCAGTGGAATTATAATTTCTTTTAGTATACAAGTAAATTCCTTGGAGAATTTAAAGTGAATAATCGTGTACATCCATTTTTACCAAAAATAACTTAAACCATTTAATTCAAGTTAATCAAAACAAGCCACAGATGAACTCGGTCTCGCATTCGACACCAGGCGTGGTGGCCGGCGAGGTGCTGATGTAGAGTCAATCACTGAACTTCAGCCAAATCGCCTGAAAGCCCGAATTAGAATTGCCGAACAAGAAAATCAGTTTCGGCAGCACGTCGATAAACCCCAGCATGGTGTCTTCTATAAGAACATAGAAACACTGGGTTTATCGACCAGGCTGACATACGCCTTTCTAAGGTCAGCCGGGCTTAAGTCGAAGACCGAGGGATTCATTATGGCCTACCAAGATGGTGTTATCAACACCTTGGCATACCGTAGTCACGTGTGGCGTTCTTGATATCAACTGCAGGACGTGTCGTCAGGCGCCGGAATCACTCATGCACATACTATCTGCATGCCCCATATACGCGATTTCGGCCTACATCCACCGACATAACGCGACGTTACGAGTGTTATACTAACATTTAAGG
Organism: Rhamnusium bicolor; assembly: GCA_029963845.1. Classification (NCBI taxonomy): domain Eukaryota; kingdom Metazoa; phylum Arthropoda; class Insecta; order Coleoptera; family Cerambycidae; genus Rhamnusium; species Rhamnusium bicolor. The sequence goes on along the minus strand of JANEYF010004391.1, from coordinate 538,612 downwards.
CACTCATATGGGGTAGGTCAGACACCAGGGCTGCCTTACGTCCCCGGAGATATTGAGTCCCTTGTCGAGAACGAGAAATGCCGGATTTACTATGACTACTTGTTCCCGACGGTCAGGCTAATCCAAGCCAACAAGCTTGGCATAATCCTCCTCGACCATCAACGCAAGGTGATGTATGTTATTCAGTTCTCGGCACCTACGGAGAAAAACATCACATTGAAAGAGGAGGAGAAACGGACCAAATATCGCGATCTCCGGTATGAGCTCCAACTGCTGTACCTAGGCTGTTCGGTCAAAATGGTCGTCCTAATAATAGGTGCATTCAGAAGGATAAAGCCTACGCTGCTATCGGAACTGAAAACTATACCGGCCTGCCAAAAATCAGTCGACTGGCTGACAGGCCAAAATGCAGAAAGTGGTCATTCTGGATTCTCTCCGTCTGCTTAGGGAACACGATTCTGGTATCTACAGTCACTAACCATGCAAGATGTGGGGATTGGCTGAAAAAAAATTATTGGTGAACGGCTGTTTCCTATGGGCTTTTAACGCGTTTTTAGTAATTTTTATAAAAATTAGCTGAAAAACATTTAACACAATGATGGCAGAAGGAGAAAGTAGTAATTTACTTCCTCAGTAGGGAAATTATTGTACCTATCAGAGGTGCCTTATGTCATTAAAGTTAGGTTATATCAAGCATGAACATGATGAAAACAACGAATGTGCATGATTATTACTTACAATTTTCTGTGGTAGACTCCTTTGGTAACGCATAATCGTCAGGATTAAAATGTTCCTTACAAACACACGGATGTTTCGAAGGAGTAAAGTTATCCCTGCGAATCGCTACCAACCACTGTTTTAGGCAAGTTTTATCTCTCAGGAGCATATGTCCGCTTTTTGTTTCCGAACAAAATGGAACTGCACAACACTGAGGCATAATTAACAAGTTTTTTATTTACTGATGTACGAAATAATTGTAACAAAACTCTATAAACTTTTTCCGCGCCTAACAATAACTTTTGACAGAACCTTACTCACCAGTGGTGCCAACTGGTAAGCATAAAAACGTTAGCCCTCATTATAGACGGGTGATCGCTTGATGTGCTCATATAGTGACGAGGTACACTCAAAAGATCGCCATGTCTCGTCGAATAATTGTGTAAAGTTGACCGTTTTTTAAAGAGAATTAAATTATTCTTTGTAATTGTTAAGCATTCAAAATATAAACACACGGTGTTGTGAGAATGCGTTTTCCTTTAAATGAGTCTACAACTTACATCATCAAAATATAAATGCACGGTGTTGTGAGAATGCGTTTTTCTTTAAATATGTCTCTACAACTTACATTAATTTTATCTCAAAAATTAGCCTCATATTTTTTTTTGACAAATAAACACTCTTTCACACTCGGAGCTCTAGCACATGCAAGAATATTAAATGATATGTGACTATAGGCCATAGCATATGATGTACTGATATTTGACGAATGTTTGGCGAGTGAGCGCATCGTCTGGAGCTGGCTTTATACTTATTTGAATTAAACACGATCCCACCTTTTATCTCACAGCTTGGGAAGGTCACCAGTTTTATATTATTTCTTCATTTACCGTTGAATGGCATGTGGAGATAGATGTTTAAACCGGGCCAGTTAGTGAAGTTGGTGAGTTATTTATGAACGAATGAGATAAGATTAAGTCAGAGAATAATATCAGAAAAATATAAACTGTAAGTAATTTTGCTTTATAAATAGCTGATAATAAAATACAATTAAATACAAACCATAAATAATATTTTCTTGTTGCGTAGATACAAAGGAACTGAATGAAACCATTAAGTTTACAAACATATTCTGTCAATGTTATGTTTGTTTAGATAAAAAAAATGTTTATTTGGTAGACAATTATTTTTAAAGGAATATTTGTATAGATTATTTCAAACTTATTTGCAACATAAAAAATTTCGGTTTGTTTGACGGCGGTAAAAGGATCAATGAAGCTGACGCTTTTTATGTTGCAAATAAGTCTGAAATAATCTATACGTATTTACTATTTCAAAATTAACAATATCGTAAACAGACGTTGCTCGTGCATGTACATTTAATTTATATTTATATTTAATCTGTGGTACACAGATAAAAAACTATTTTTAAGGCGGCGTTTTCAGTGCTCTGAGCTCTGTTCAGAATTCCCATTTCTATTTTTTACTATTACTCATAATATTTATTATTGTAAAACGTATGAGCAAGTACCATTCTATATTATTTCTGTATATTCTGAGGAATAATATTTTCCAAAAATCGTCCTCCCAATAAAGACATTTGAATCATACCACCATATTTGCACATAAACAACAGATTTTAAAAACTTGTACAAAAATAACCATTTAAATACTCTACATACCTTTTAAATTATATAAAAGAACATAAAATCCCATAAAGAGAAAGAAAATAAATGTATTTTTCACAAAATCAATAAAATAGTAATTTGAGAATGACGTATGTAAAACTTAGCTTGGATATTTACCAATAGTTGCTGTTGACAGTCTGAGGACAGGGCAGGCTCTAAATCTTTTAAGGTTCCGTTATTTTAACTATAGACTATACTCGTTCATTCATATGAGCACATAAAATACTGTTTACCTGGGCTCGCAGAGCGATCCTTTGTCGACCGTCAGTCTTGCATTGTTCTCTAGCACAGGTGCGCGGTGCATTATAAATGCACAAAATGTATTTATATAATACCGCGCACCTATGCTAGATTTTTTATGTGCTTATTTAAGATGAATGAACTATAATTCTGTGAAAGAATGAAACTAACAACATTAATTGTCTTGGAATAAGGCGATATAGATATACGTATTACATAGGTGTAACACAAAATACCTGTGAAACATTGTGATAAATAAAGTACGATTTTTTCTTTGATGTAGCTTTAAAGTTAATCGAAAATAGTGGGGGACGGTGGTACTGAACAAAATATAATAGTCGGTTGCGGCGTGATTGCTGCTTTGCCGATATGCCTTTAGTTTATTGTTTGAACACGACTTTGACATGAGAGTACGCCTTAAATCAAGAAAAAAATGTTTAAAAGTTGATATTTTTGATATGGTTTTTGCAAGGGAACAGTGAGAGCTGCAAAAAAAATGTGACATTTTCCAAATCGCCTTATACCAAATGATACGATATTTCCAAATGTATTCCAATTTAGTAATTAACATGGAAAATTTTTCATTTTTGTTTTTCAAAAATGATGTTGTGACGTACTTCGTTGCACTACACAAGATCGGAAGTGTCACTTTGACGCCCAACACTACGGCGGTGCACACGGTACGGATATCTCGGGCGCCAGTTTCTGTTTAGAGTGCAGAAACACCACTTTACTCTATCGACGGGATGATAGAGGCCGGGCAACTACAGTGAAGATACGGCTAAGCCAGGGGTCGGGAAAAAGGGAACTTACATACTACAGTTAAGGAACAGACTCTCATTCAATATATGTACATTTATTCTATACACTAATTATTACTTACACTTTATATACACCTTAGTAACTACAACTTATCCTACAAGCGGTCTTATAATACAAGCGGTCTTATACTACCAGCGGTCTTATACTACAAACTTATACTACAACGGTCTTAACTACGGGCGAGCGGGGGGGCAGTAATCGGGCGGTCAAGCGGTGCGATACGGTAATCCGGTGAAAGAAGCGGTGAAACGGTAAACGGCAATAAATTAATCGGTCATAAGCAGACGGCGGACGGATACCCGGAGGGGACTGATGACGGCGGTTGGTTTAGCAACTATTTACCAACCGTGGGTCCAGCTCAACACGCTGAAGACTCACGGCGATAAATAATTACTAGACTTGTGACGGCGGTGCAGAGCGGTAAAATGGCTACCAACACCAGGAGGTCAAGCTCAGCACGCTTAAAACCCCAAGATGCTACCAGACATTAAGCCGGGCGGCGTCGTCGTCGGATTCTGATTTCTAACCAAATGGAGTCAAGCTCAACACGCTTAAGACTCCTCAACTACCCAGCTCAACACGCTGAAGGTAGGTGTCAGCAGAAAACTGAATGCCTTTCCTTGGCTACGGCCATATTATTTATACCAAAATCCTGGCCTTGGTGACGTCAATATTTCATGGCGGCAGGAAGTACGTGGCTGCACCTGCCAAACGGTAATTGCAGAAACTTTTAGGAATGAACATCTGCGTGATTCATCATATGTCGGCAGGAAGTGCGTGGCAGCACAAGACTAATGGGAATTTCCGAAACTATTGTAATGAACATGCCTATTTAACATCTATATTTAACGATTAAACTATTATTAATGAGCAACTGACAATACCACCATTAAGGGCGCAATGTTTAAAATATCTTTTGAAACAGACAAATAACACCTAGTTACCTAACTTAAGTCTATAAAATAATCACTTCGTTACAATGTACGTAATGTGAATGACAAATTTAAATAAAATGTATTTAATCATTGAATTTTAAGCGAGCCCAGCCCTGCAGGAATCATTAATTTTTCAATAAATGTGTATTTCTAGTTCAAAAGAATGACGATACTTAATTAGTGTAGGGTATTTAAATAAATTAATAAAATAGTGACGTTAGATTGCCTTATTTGTAGAATTTAAAATTGGTTCAAATAATATTTTTACAAATTTATTGGAGAATAACCATAAACCTGGTATCAAATATGATTGCAGCGTAATAAAATAAATATTAGACGACTTTTTAGTTTCTTTTTTATATTATTATTCGATAATCGCCTAAACAATTATTTGATAATCTTTTATCCGGTTCCAGATTAATCGATTCCTGATTAGTAACCGATTATAGATTAATCGTTTATTAACCAAAATAATTCAAACTAACTTTTAATCTGTTACCGATTAATCAATAATCCAGTAATCGATTACTGATTAAGTGATCGATTAATCGATTATTTACGAAATAAAAATCAAAAAATCGATTATTTTTCGATTAATTGATTATATTTCCCAGCCCTAATGCTAACACACCATAATTTGTCTTGTGCAAAAAATAACATACAATACAAAATAGACAATATCTTACCTTATACTTTTAACGAGTGATTTTTCTAATTTCCAAAATTAGATCAACGGGTTATATTCCGGCGCCTGTCATAAAAAATTCTTTGTAGTTTGAAAACGACCGGTCGACGTCTACAGACGAAACTGGAGCGTATTTAATATAGTTTTAAGACGTTCGATTTCCGGTACATAAGATAACTTTTTACAGCATTTGCAATAAATCTCTGTGCCATTAAATTCTAATACAGGGCTATTTTCTATTCATCGGTCCATGGTATTTCGCGTTTTAAATTGCGATGTATGTAGATGGTGGGGGTTCTGTCTTACACGTATGTCTGCTTGTTTATTTGTTTGAACTGCGACATATAGGCGTTTTCAATTTATAACAGACCTATTACACAAAACCTACATTTTATTTAGTGCTTTGCTATTTAGTGTAGGTAATTCATACGAGTTTAATTACGGAAAATTTATGTTAGACTTTTTCAGTAATTAAATATTAATTTTCTATATGACAATACAGCTTATATTTGTATAATGATGGCTCTCACATATAAAACATAGTGTTTTGTTTCTTCACTGTTCTAATTAATTACGCGACGCAACGATTTAGTAATATACAGTAAAATAACATTAAAAAAAAATCTAGTGCTACTGAATTTCACAATATTCATTTTCATTTTATTAATTGTACGAGACGAGAGTAGTACGAAGTCCGTAACTGAATTGGCTACCTGAGATGCGACCTTTTGGTTGCAGCTGCAAACTTTTTTTTAATTAATCAAAAAACTGTCACCTACGCAATAATTTTTTTATTTTAGGTTCACCCTTTAAGATGGATCCGTTAATAGGCATATCTAATCCTTGCCAGGATAACCTACCAGGAATAAGCGGACACCTGTTTCTGACCCTGATAAACACTTTAATGGCCGCTAAATGTCCTTTAGGATCCTCTGAATCATATCCGGAAGATTACGGTTCGAAAATTTCGGAAAATGAGGAGTTTGATTTTATTGTAATCGGTGGTGGCTCAGCGGGCTCAGTTGTGGCTAATAAACTGACAGAAAATGAAAACTGGAAGGTTTTGGTTTTAGAAGCAGGAGGTTATCCTTCGACAATTAGTGATGTAAGAGTTATTTATTAAACAAGAATTCCTAGACTACTAATTTTTTACTACCTATTTACCTATGAGGTGGAACTACAATTTTATATACCATTTAGTTGATGGAGATGTCCCAATTCAATGGACCCACTAAACATTTTGTACAGAAATGTTTCAGATATGTTTTAGAAACTGAAAATGACCTACCTCAAAAATGTTTCAAAGGAAATGTTAGCAATATACATATATATATATATATATATATATATATATATATATATATATATATATATATATATATATATATATATATGTTGAATGAATTCTACGCCCATGGCGAACTCTGGCGCGGAGTCAGCAGTTACAGTAGTTTTAAGCATGTTCAAAACAATTTGGATGAAGTCATTGTTTATGATATAAGAAAAGGGGACCATTCCCCGCGGGACAATCATACAGATATATTGTAAAATACAAGTACAAGAATATAACTCGTGTGTTTTCAACGCCAGCATTTCATTAATTATTTAGCCCCCTTTTTGACATCTAACAAATCAGAAGTGGGATAGTCTTACGTGCCTTTGTTTGTTTGTTTTTCCTTAAATTAAACAAAATGCCGCGACATAAATCAAAAAGGGCCGCGCGGTCATCATCTTCTGAGAGTAGTGATACTTCGTCAAGTAGTACTCCTAGTAGTAGTTCTAGTAGTGATAATGCTAGTGTCTCTCATAAGAATAAAAGACTGCAGCGCCAAGTAAAAACATTAAAGCGGAAGTTAAGTAATAAATCTAGTATTTACCAGGGTAAAATTGACAGTGTTACAGTGTTTAATGGTAACTTCGACGAAACAATGAACGTTACGCAGTGGTTAAATAGTATTGATGCTACGGGTGATTTATTTGATTGGGACGAAAAGGCTCGTGTATATTGTATGGTAAATAAACTTAGAGGTAACGCAAAAACATGGTATACTAATCAGGAAAACCTCAATATTTCGTGGAAAGAGTGGAAAGATAAACTAGAAGAAAGTTTTCCAGTGCAGCAGTGTGTTTTCAGTAAATTAAAGGACTTGGTAAACATCGAGCGGAGTGCATCCCAAAGTTTAGTTGATTTCTTCTATCAAAAGCTATCCCTTGGCCAGTACTGCAAACTACAGGACAGGATAATAGTGGACGTGATTGCAAACACCATCAACAATCCTTTTCTAAAGTCAGGTATTCGAGCCGCTGGTTGCGTAAGTACAAAACATTTGTTACAATTTTTAATTGCTAACAGTGAACAGGTTTTGAAAAACAATCGCTTAGTAAGCTCCACCCATAGATTTAAAAACCACCGATCATTCGAACAATCTAAAAATAGACATAGAATAGAACTAACATGTTATTTGTGCGGTCGTGAAGGACATAAAAAGGTAGACTGTTCAAAGTATGTTTCGGACAAAAATTGCTCATTTTGTAAACGAGTAGGTCATAACACAAATGAGTGTTGGAAAAGACAAAAATTCGGCGAAACCTAAAATCGTGAATTAAAATTAGTGTCGAGTGGAAAACACAACACGAAAAATGATAAAATTCTTTAAAACTGCCAAAATAAATGGGGAAACCTTTTCCGCTTACATCGATTTCGGTAGCAGTTGTAATACCATTACATTAAATGTAGTGCGTAAGCTAGGTCTAAAAATAGAAACTGATACGATGAATAGTGTAATCGTTGGTTATGGAGGAGCTACAGTAAAACCCTTAGGTCAAATAAAGGCAAACATTGAAATAGACGAAATTTCTGTAACAACCGAGTTCTTTATTGTAACTGATACTTTACAAACAACTGACTTATTAATAGGCCAACCGATAACAGAGTGCGACGGTGTTTATGTTTATAAAACGTCAAATTATTTAACAGAGCGAAATATTATTTTACCATGGGACGATATAGAAGAAAACAATATTGTTAAAATAAATACACTAGATCATTCTGTTATTAAACCTGGAATAAATATAGTTGCTGTAACATCTGATGTAATAAATTGTGTTTTACGCATTTTCTACTCGGAACAGAATAGAAATGGCACAACATTAATAATTCCCTCAAATGAAATACAAATCCGTCAAGGCACGGGCATGATGAGTATTTTAAATCTTAGTTTACAAACATTAGAAGTTGGTAAAAATACGTGCTTAGCGCGAGGTTCCAGTACAAATAATAATGATGAAAAAGATACAAAGCTTAACTCGCAATTAAACAAAAATGTTCAAGAACTTACTGAACGATATCCCGAGTGTTTTGGTGAAAACATTAACCTTCTAAGCAACATTGACATTGAAATGCATATTGAGCTTACATCAGCCGTTCCCGTTGTGTATAAACTTTATCGCTTATCTTTATTTGAAAGAGAAAAAGTACGCGAAATTGTAAATGATTTATTAAAGAAAGATATAATAGAGCCGACTATTTCTCCATTTAGTAGTCCAGTTCATATTAATTAAAAAGAAAACAGGTGATTTTAGAATGGTAGTTGATTATCGAAAATTAAATCAAATAACAGTGAAACATCGTTATCCGCTGCCTTTAATAGAAGACTTGCTCCACAGACTTTCTGATAATACGATATTTACAATACTTGATTTAAAATCGAGTTATCATCAAATTCGAATGGCAAAAGATAGTCAGAAATATACGGCGTTTGTTACCCCAGATGGACATTTCCATTATAACAGAATGCCTATTGGTTTGTCCAACGCACCCGCAGTTTTCCAACGTGCTATTAACATGGCATTGGAACCATTAATACATCAATACGTCATGGTATATTTGGATGACATCCTCATTGTCTCCAAAACGGAACAAGAAGGAATAAAACGTTTAGAATAAGTGTTAAAATTACTGCGAAGGGCTGGACTAACACTTAATCTGCAAAAGTGTGAATTTCTGAAAAGTTCGGTCGAATATTTAGGAACGGAAATACGAAATGGATGTTTAGCACCCTCTCCCAAAAAGTTACAAGCAATACAAGAATTTCCTACACCAACGAATGTACACCAAGATAGGCAGTTTGTTGGGCTTACTTCATATTTTAGGAAATACATAAAAGGGTTTGCACTAAAAATTAAACCACTTACCATGCTATTAAAAAAAATGGTAAAGGGATTTGGCAAGGGGAACAAAATAAAGCTTTTATACAACTTAAAAATGATTTAGTCAGTGCCCCAACACTGGCAATAATAGATGGTTTTACCAAATTTGTTTGGATCAAGGCAGTGCCAGATACGACCAGTAAATACGCGTGTGAAAAATTAGAGCAGTTAATTAAATTAGCGCATGCTCCAAAAAGAATTATTACAGATAGAGGCAAGGCATTCCATTGTCGTGAATTTAAACAATTTTGTGAAAAGTATTCTATTATCATGTGAAAAATACTGTAGCTTCACCACGCAGTAACGGACAAATAGAACGTACAAACAGAACAATACTAGCATCTTTGACAGCTAGTATTGAGGGCAAACACGATAAATGGAACGATGAATTAATTAATGTCCAACGAGACATTAATTCAACAGTAAATGCGACTACAGGTATGGCTCCCAGTGAACTCCTTTACGGTTTCACACCAGAAATGAAATATGAAGTTAGGTTAGAAAATAAAAAGAGAGCGAACTTTAAGGAAATTAGAATGAAAGCAAAAAGACGATGTGATTTAGCAGCTAAAAGAATGAAAAAGTCTTACGACAAGCGACGAGCCGAGGCTAAACAAAATAAAGTAGGGCATGTTGTGTTGGTAGAACGCAAACTACTGATCAAGGGTTTGAAAAGCGGAAAGCTGGTACCAAAATATATTGGTCCCGTCAAAATAGTAGGAGTGTTGGGAAATGATCGTTATAGAGTAGCGTCATTTTCTAAAGATAAAAGACGTTTTAAAGGAGTGGTGGCAAGTGACCGCTTCAAACTATTTAAGCCACAATTGAACCAGTAAAGTAAGAATGTGCCATTATTAAATATCGTAAATAAATGATATTTAGTATGCTAATAATTGTTGATTTAGCATAAAAAAAAAACTTATTATAAATTTGTTCTTTTATCTAACATATAAATTGTATGTTGTAGGCAGCCCAGTGAGCTGCAACAGGTCCAGTGAACCTACAAAGTAAGTAGATCAGCCCAGTGCGCTATGACAGGTCCAGTGAACCTGTGAAGAAAGGATCGGTTTGGCCAACCATGGCGACCCAGTGTGTCGTGACATTGGAAGACTCCCTTGTGATATTCCAATTCGAAGCCCAGTGTGCTTCATCTGTGGTCCAGTGTACCACCATGGCGACCCAGTGTGTCGTGACATTGGAAGACTCCCTTGTAATATTCCAATCGAGGTCCAGTGTACCTCACCTTTGGTCCAGTGTACCAAATCGAAGACCAGTGTGCTTCACCTTTGGTCCAGTGTACCAATTCGAAGCCCAGTGTGCTTCACCTGTGGTCCAGTGCACCACACCATTAATGTCCAGTGTACCTTACCAGTGATCCAGTGTACCACATCACCAAACTTCAGTGTACGTCAGAGGACATAGTCGCGAGGGCGCTCCTGTGTCAGGATTGGCCGATTGTTGAATGAATTCTACGCCCATGGCGAACTCTGGCGCGGAGTCAGCAGTTACAGTAGTTTTAAGCATGTTCAAAACAATTTGGATGAAGTCATTGTTTATGATATAAGAAAAGGGGACCATTCCCCGCGGGACAATCATACAGATATATTGTAAAATACAAGTACAAGCATATAACTCGTGTGTTTTCAACGCCAGCATTTCATTAATTATTTAGCCCCCTTTTTGACATCTAACAATATATATATATATATATATATATATATATATATATATATATACGTCGGCCGAGGTGCAAAAACGTGTAACTCCAAAAAATGCAACCAATCAAAAATCAAATCTGTTTAAGTCCCATATCCCATATCATTATTTTAATAATAAAATATACCAGATCTGTCTAATTAGATGTTAAATATCCTACGTAGTAATCATTCCTCATTTTGTAATGTTCACTTGACTAATATAGTCAAATATACAGTTTTTACCTTCTCTAAAATAATCTTGAAATGAGATAGTCGGTTTTGCACCTCAGCCGACGATATATATATATATATATATATATATATATATATATATATATATATATATATATATATATATATATATATATATATATATATATATATATATATATATATATATATTGTCAGGGCTTCATAATAGATAGGCGTTAATTAAATGTGGAATTTATTTTTAGACTCATTTGAAATATTTCATCTAAAACATTTTTGAGGTAGGTCATTTTCAGTTTCTAAAACATATCTGAAACATTTCTGTACAAAAATGTTTAGTGGGGAAGTTTTTTTTCATAGATTTATGATTTACACCAGGTGTAACTGGATCATGGTACACCCCCTTTCCTCCTTTAGTTTTGAAGATAATTGATTGCAAATTGGGATATCCTATATACATAATAAGTGGCACGTTTTGACATTCAAGTGATTTTGTTTCTCAGTTCCGGTTTGGCCGGAAGTGACACTAACTTTCGATTTTTAAATAGAACACCCTGTATATTATTGCATTTTTTGAATTCCGCATAATTTTCTGAATCCAACGATACCAAATAAGTGACATTTCAAACGTCAATATTTTTTATAACATAATTTTCAATTTTCCAATTAAGTGCGCCGACGGTTCCGATTTATTCTAAATTGTGTTTTCTTATTTTCTTTTAGCTGTAAGTTTGTTTGTATTTATCGCACATTTTAATACGACATATAAATAAATTTCTTATTAATAGTATTAATAAATGGTACCACGATACCAATATGGTTCCATTTGAAAAAATTGAGTTTTACCCCAAAAACCATTTTGATGAACTTTGTTTGCTCATAAATCCCCTAATTTAGTATTTTTCGATTTTTCTAGCATTACACTAGTCATTTAAAATAAATCGGAACCGTCATGGCACACTTAAATGGAAAACTAAAAATTATATTGACGTTTGAAATGTCATTTATTTGGTTTCGCTGGATTCAGAAAATTATGCAGAATTCAAAAATGCAATAATAGACAGGGTTCCGGTTCCATTTAAAAATCGAAATTTAGTGTCACTTCCGGCGAAACCGGAAGTGAAAAAAAATCACTTGTATGTTAAAAAGTGTCGCTTTTTATGTATATAAGATATCCCAAATTTCAATCAATTATTTTCAAAACTAAAGGAGAAAAAGGGGGCGTACCATGATCCTGTTACACCCGGTATGTACATGTAACCAAGATCTGACTTCCCATTTTAAATTTCTTAACATTAAGAGAATAGCAAAACTCAATATAATTCTCTTTTAGATACCCTCTTTGCTCTTCAGCTTGCAAGGTACTCATGAAGACTGGCAGTACGAGCCCGAACAATCTGCTACTTCCTGCTTAGGTTTAGAAAACAGAAAATGCAAATGGAGTCGGGGAAAGGTGCTGGGAGGTTGCAGCAGCATAAATGCTATGATATATGTAAGAGGAAACAAAAGGGACTACGACCAATGGGCAGAAATGGGCAACGTCGGCTGGGACTGGGAAAGCGTTTTATCCAATTTCCAAAAACTTGAGAACCTACAAGCCGAGGAATTACGAGGCAGTACTCAATATGGCCGGCAGGGATACCAGACATTGTCTTGGTATGACTCAGGTAATATAACTGATGACTAGAGTTACCCATGGTGGCCACCTTCAGTAGCGTCACATGTGCCTTACCGATAATAACACATTTCGGTTGTCACAGAAAAATCAAATAACTAAATATTACCTATATGTATAAAACTGCCTACCTTTTATATGTCATGTACCGAAGACAATGACTAAGTTTGTGCATCTGCGATCAATTGCATAAGTAACACAGTTTCTATGTTTTTTTGCTGAAAAACGTCTCCTTCGTGGGGTAAAAACAATTGTGTAAAGCGAAACTGGTTTTTCAATATCTACTGAAATTATTTGCAAAATTGAAACTATCAAATATCTTGCAGGATGTTCCCCATTGAGCCACAGATAAATGAAATATAATTTTTCTTATCCCGCATTTGTTTTTAAATGTCATTATTAGAGTCCGGATCCAGAAATGATGAACATGCCACATGTACCAGATTAAAATAAGTGTATTTTAAGCGGTGTCCAGCCGCATTCATACGAAGCTGCATCCGTTACAAACAGCAAGACACATTATTTTCATAGTTCTCGCCGCGACTGCTATCCACACATTCACATGTCGTTTCTGCATTTGTGCGTTCTAATATCTTTGTTGATATTAAGCAGGCTGGCATTGCCACTGTCTTATCCATCACCCCAACCAAAACATTAAATTTGGGATGTTCTGACTACTAGCGTCGGCGGTTTAATCTACACTAACCCATACGTGTTTGTTTTGCAACTCTGAAACAATGTCTGCTTTAATTTCAATGCACACACAGTCGATATGTAATTTTTCCTTAATGTGAACTTCACAGGCACAGTATCGTTATTGCACTTTCCACTAACACAATTTTGTAGAACCCGTTTAAAATGAGGGATGTATAGTTTGGTCCACGAAATGTTACACGTCGCCATTTTAACTAAATCTATATTAAATTGTTTTTGTCTTTCAGTAGCACTCATACTCTCATACGTGTTTTATGATTTTCAGTTGCAACATGCTGTAAAATCTGTGTTTTCACTGTCCATGATAACATTTTCTCACAAATATTGCCATTAAATTCTAACTCTAGGAAATCCTTTATCTATCACTCTACAGTAACTCTTCGAAGGGGAAGTGACCACGACATTTTCAAAATGTTACACGAAAATTTTTCTGACATGAAAAATAATTACGCTGAAAAATCTTTTTTTGCTAATTATTATTTACGACTTTTACAAAACTTATCATAGATAAGTACAACATATTTCTTTTTAAACAGTTATTTTCCGGCTATTTGCCAAAACGCTGAAACTTAGATTACAAAAAAAGATAATATGCACATTATATTCAGTGTGACTTACTCAATAACGTTATTTTTAATTCCAACTATTTTGTTCAGTAAAACCAAAAATAAATAAAACAAAAGCTACTCACCAGTTGAACAATCACTTTAAAAACTTTAAAACATCTACCGACACGTGTTTCTGCTTTTAGCTTCGTCTGGACAGCTCATTTAAAGGATGCAAAGTAACTAAATACTAGTAAACCCCAATGTAATAATCATTGATGGTTTCAGAGAACAGGATAATTGAAATTGTATAGTGGAAATTCCCCGTAGGGTAGAATAATTTAAAAATAAAAATAAATTAGGTTTCCTCTTCTTAGTAAGTTTAAAATATTGAGTGAAATGAAAAATAATAACGCTAACATTACACCGTTTCCTCATAGCGCATACCGCATATAGTTTTTAATTAATTTTGTATATTAAGATTGCGATTTAAAAATTCCTGGAAATATATAAAGAATTTGGATATGCGTAAAAACCAAAATAATAGCCCAGTCACATTAGAGGTTTCACCTCGGAATGAGAGATAATAAGCTGTAAACTTGTATAAACCTTTATTTTGGCGTTCTAAAAGTTGTCTCAAAAGTCTCATAAAATCTCGTGTCCGCGTCTTAAGATATTCAAGGTCAAAGGTCACAAAAATCGTTTTTTTGCAAATATCTCGCTTCCTATGGTTTTAATGCCATTTGCATTTATTATAAAAATTGTAGAGAATGACATTCTCTACAACTTTTGTCCCAAACATTTTTTTACATACCCAACCATTTTTGAGATAGAGGGCGGAGAGCGCGCCGCGCTTACCTATTCACAGCATAATGCAAGGTCAACCGTAAGTCCCGGTAAATAATACGCCGTTAAAGTCTATAAATCATTAAAAAATATATAATTATGAATAATTTGCATTGTTTATTAATTAATACATTATATTTAATAATATTTTTCATTTATCGAATATATATTTGTTTAATATTACTTACCTTTCCGTGTAATCAAAAAATTGATGAGTGGAATACTTTAAGTATATTTTAATTATATTCTAATATATACGTTAATTATATTTTAAGTAGAAAAAGAATAGAGTAAATACATTTTAATCATATCTTTATTTAGAAATACTTTTTCATATATTTATTACAGTTGAAGTTCAAATGTGGGGAGCTCTTTCAAAAACTTTTATAATTAGAAGGACTTGATGAAAATGACCGTTCTCGTATCGCAGCCATTATTGCATGACATTGATGTGCATTGCGTTTTTAAATTATCTATTTTTCCTTTTCTATTTTTCATTATGACTTCTTGTAAAAAAATGCATTAAAGTTTTTGGTATTTCTTCATTAATATCATCTAACATTTTACTTGGAGGTGGATAAGACTTGGTTTCAACTACAGATGATCGAATATCTTCCCTAATAATAGCTGCTGCAGCTTCGACAATCCGCAACCGTTCTTCTTCGGGATCCCTTTTTTTATTATCGTACCAAGCTGTTGATAGTATATTAGCTTGTGTATCACGAGAAGATATGATAGTAAATGATCCTACTTTTCTCGTAATTATTACGTCGGTCAAATATTTTTGTTGAAGTTTTGTAATGATAGTCTTATCATCTGGTACATACTCCGTCAGGACATCTTTGAGCTCTTTCAATGTAAATTGTGATCCGTCATGATTTTCTATATAACTAAAAATCTCTATCATTGCTTGTGTGACTTGATTATCTTGGCGAGGCTTCTTATCAGTAGTAGATGGTACTAGACTTAATGATTTATAGACTTTATACGGCGTATTATTTACCGGGACTTACGGTTGATCTTGCATTATGCTGTGAATAGGTAAGCGCGGCGCGCTCTCCGCCCTCTATCTCAAAAACGGTTGAGTATATAAAAGAATGTTTGGGACAAAAGTTGTAGAGAATTTTATTTTCTACAATTTTTATAATAAATGCAAATGGCATTAAAACCATAGGATGCGAGATATTTGCAAAAAACCGATTTTTGTGACTTTTGACCTTGAATATCTTAAGACGCGGACACGAGATTTTATAAGACTTTTGAGACAACTTTTAGAACGTCAAAATAAAGGTTTATACAAGTTTATAGCTTATTATCTCCCATTCCGAGGTTGACCCTCTTTTTTTGGCTTAAGTGACTGGATTAATAATGTTATTCCCAAACGACTAGGTAAACCTGATGAAATAATAACTATTTTCTTCTGTTATTATATTACTAAATAATTATCCTAATGCTACTGACTGGTATAATATATCACATAAATTCAATGTCGACCTATCACTTCAGTTAAAATTTGCCACATTAGACCAAATATGTTATTATTACGCACACAAAGTTGTATTATCGAAATAGGTTACTTTCCAAATCAGTGAAAAATATCGCAAACCCGATACCCAAAATCAATAATACTAGCAACTAATGATTTAAGATCACAATAATTCCAGAACTATCGAAGGTTTCGGAAAAAACAGTAAGGCTTCAAGTATGTGCTTATATTACAAAAAATCGAATGTCCTTTTTAATCTGGATTCAAAAAGGGATACAGTACACGTCGGTTTTAGCGGATATTACAGAAAACATTTTTAAAATGTTTAACAATGATGATGCAATTGCTTTAATTCTACATGCCTTTTCCAAAGCCTTCGATACGACAGATCACCCCCTAATGTCTGCTAAACTATATTATTATGGCCTTGAGGATATTAAAATAAACTTTTTTAAATCATATCCCAAGAGATTGTTTTAAACGGAATAAACTCAAATATATATAGTACTAATTTGGGAGGTCCGCAGGGCTCGGTTTTAGGGCCAGTCCCATTTCTAATATATACAGCAGATACTTTTAATTCGATTGAACATTGTCGCATACAATGTTATGCCGATGACTCATAACAAAGTAATGTTTCCCTATTGGTAGAAAAATCATATGTTATATAACACCGGCTCGCTCAAGTAGTTGGCTAGAGTGTGCGATGGCAACTATGACTAGCACATTTTCTATGGTAGATGCCGGTTCGAATTCCGCCACTGGCACTGGCAATATCGATGGGAATGGTTGTTTGTCTGCATTCGGAGGTTGTCTAATTTCTGTGGTGTTTATTATTATTATACCTATTTATTAACTATATATTAACATCCATATAATCAATTTTAAGATGAGAAAAAAGTTATGCGAATCCCTTATTCTTTCAATTTTGAAATACTGTCCTATAGTATACTATCTGTGTCTCGACAAACAAACTCAGTACTGAGTTTAATGAATTCAAAACACTTGCTATGGATTTGTATTTGAATTAGGAAAATACGACCGTTGTTGACAGCAACTGCATCAGTGACGGATTTTTGTTAAAAGTTGGCCTAAATAAAATTAGTCAATTGAAATTATTGAAAAAAAATACATTCACACAACAATTCTGAATACATGTTTCATATTAACAACGACATTTATTTTAACACATTCGTTTTCTAGGAGAACCAATCAAAGAAACCATAAAAGAAGCAGCACGTGAATTAGGATACCCCTCTTTGTTAGAAGAACAGCCACTAAAACCTTTGGGATATTTCGATTCATTACTAACGACAGAAAGTGGGACTAGATTAAACTCGGCAAAAGCATTTTTAGGAAAAATTAAACACAGGATAAACTTACATGTTACATTAAATGCCCTGGTAACTAAAATATTAATCGACGAAACCACCAAAACAGCCATTGGCGTGGAAATCAAAATTGGCAAAAGATCACTGAAGGTATTCGCAAGAAAAGAAGTCGTTTTGTCTGCTGGGACAATCAACACTCCTCAGTTGTTAATGATATCCGGCATCGGACCAAAAACCCACTTAGAAAGTTTGGACATAAATGTTATCAGCAACTTACCAGTAGGTGAAAATCTCCAGGATCACGCAATGTTTGGTGGGTTATATACTAAAATAAATCAAAACGCAATTAAACCTACAGCCCCCAACATTATTTTGGATGAGATATACAAATATTTTATGTACAGAGTTGGCAGTTTTTCACAAATCATGATAACGAACATGGTGGGATTCATAAACACAAGGAACGACTCAGATTTTCCAAATTTGCAAGTTATTCATGTTCTTAATTTGCTTAATGAACAGTACTTGCTTCCGGAAATAATGAGAAAATTTGGTTATACAGGGAAAGTAGCACAACGTCTACTAGATGTAAATAAGGAGAGTGCGATGCTTACCTTACTTCCAATATTACTGAACCCTAAATCGAGAGGGAGAATTTTGTTGAGGAATAAGGATCCAACTGAGAAGCCTGTTATATATTCTGGGTATTTTACGGACGAAAATGAAGAAGATTTAGAATTAATGTTAGAAGGAATAAGGTAAGTATATAAAATAACTATTGGAATGTGCCAATAGGTGATAATAATGGTTTAATAATATAATTGGTTTAACAAAACCATGGTTAGATAGAAGCTATTTTAACGAGCTAATTTCCCTTTAAAACGCGTATGGCCATCAATGTTGAAATCTGCCTTGATTAAACCTTTGTATAAGGGAAATGATAAATCAGAATGTGCCAACTATAAGTCTCTTTCACTAATATCTAACATCGCCAAAATATTAGATTCACTAATAGAAAACCGAATATCTAATTATTTCAATAAATATAAAGTAGTATCTGATTCTCAATTTGGTTTTCGAGAAGGCAAATCGACGCAAGATGCAATCATGCTCCTTACTTCCAGTGCATACAATGCACTTGATGAAGGTAAGGCAGCCCTTTGTATCTTCGTAGATCTTGCCAAAGCTTTTGATACAGTGGATCATGACACCCTCGAAAACTTGGGCTTTCGTGGAACTAGTTCATGTTTGTTTAAGAACTACCTGCTACAAAGAACTCAGCGAGTATCTATAGATAATATGCTAAGTGATGAGAAATATGTACAATGTGGAGTCCCCCAAGGTACAGCGCTTGGGCCAATATTATTCAACATATATGTAAATAATTTATTCTTACAAAGTTCTAGCGGGTAAGTTACAAGTTTTGCCAATGATACGGCTATTTCATATTATGACAACACATGGGAATCTCTCATACAAAAGGTGACACATGACTTTAAAAACATAAAAAACTGGTTCGATTATCGGTTACTTACCATAAATTTTAATAAAACGAGGTACTCACCTTTTGTTATAAATAAGAGCAGCCTTCTAGACCTTACACCTCTAAAAATAGAGTATGGGAGCATTTCAGTTGAGATTCCGATAACTTTGGAAATTAAATATTTAGGAATCATAATAGACAGTTTCTTAAAATGGGACAAACATATTAATGTCTTGGTGCAGAAAATTAGAGGTCTCATATGCAAATTTAAATGTTTCAGACAAATACTTGATTTAAAACACTTGAAAATGTTGGGCTTGTTGAATTTCAACTGAGATATGGTATAGTCGCATGGGGTGGGGCTTACAATGTACATATAAAAAACCTAGAAACTGTACAAAAATGGATTTTAAAAATAATCCTCTCTAAAAATGCACTATATTCTAGTAACTCGCTGTATTCTTTAGTAAATCTATTAGATTAAAAACAACTTTTTTGTACTGCTGTTATTCTTGAACATAAGAAGTCTAGCTCAAAAATTAGTATTAGTTACCCTTATACCACAAGATATAAACAGGGCTCTTTTGTCGTGCCAAAGGTAACAAAAGCAATAGCTCAAAGATGATTTTTCTTCTTAGGTCCCAAAATATATAATCAAGTTCCGTTGGAAATAAAAATTTTAAATTCTTTTTCTTTATCTAAAATAAAACAATGGCTCTTATCACATCCCAGAACCTTTACACATAAATTAATAGATTTAAAAAATAATTATTATGTATAACTATAATTAAAATTATTCTGCAGTTTCATTAAGCTGAATAGTAGCACACCAGGTATAAATTGTAATTATATGAATGTTTGGACTTATCTTCTGATACATGTTAGACAAATTTTTAATTTTGGGCTTAGTAGAAATTAGCACATTTTTTTCCGGCTACCATGGATTAAAGTACCTATTAATTTTAGTACTTACTTATTCTTTTTTTGTTCTATATCCACTAGTGTTTTATTATCATAATAAATGTGTAAGATAGTCAATACGCCCACCACAACTTTGTCTTTTGTGGGCTTTCTCTACCTTTATTTATTTACAATGTTAATTAGTATTTGCCCTGTAGTTTTTTATCTAATTCTTAGGCATCTATTTCTTTTTTGTTTTTTTACTTATATCTATATTCTACTGAATGTATTGTACTTTGCATATTTGGTAAATAAAATATTATTATTATATAATAATATAATAGGGTCTACTGTGTTCACACAAAAAATGGTACGTATTAAGACTTTTTGGATATTTTTGCAGATAATAAGGAGGTAATTAATAATATAAAACCAGTAGTGTGAACTATGTTACAAAAATTGTGTCGGCCAGTGTAACAGTAAAAATATTTTTATAAACGCATGAATCAATTATTGTCACTTATAACATTTCATTATATCACGACATAACACAGAATCTGGTTGATTCGATTTTTGTGAGTTTATAGTAGTAGTAGCTACTTATTTTACTAGGCAAGTAGGCCACAATGGGCCCTTTTTACCTAGGGACCTACAGTTTAGCGTGGACTCCGAACCACGGTCCTCGACTGTCAACTAACCCACCGCCTGGGCCTGCCCGCCTGCACCGCTAGCAGAGTGGCAAACCTCCTGGGTAGGTCTCTTCGACCCTCCACCCGGGCTTGCCTCTCCGCCTGCATCAGGCTAGCGGCCTTCCCGGGATTGTCTGTTGACAGCCTACCGACTGTTAGATGAGCTATCGTTCATCCATCCAATTGCCGGACTCGATCAGCGCTGCTTTGTGAGTTTATAAGTTTATGTTATTAATAGTTTTTAAACAAATTTAATTTTTTGACACCTGTATCTCCGTAATGAAGAATTTTATGGCATAAGCTTAAATAATAAACTTCTCTTATAGTTTAAGAGGTGGCGTCCAAAATGTGCAAGAGTTTTCTCAAAGCTAATTTTTTGAGATTAGGTTACTTTTTAGTGATGGAAAATAACTGTAGAGTCAGCTCTTCTGGTACCGGGACACCTGGCGCTGGGACGCTCGCAAAGGTGTAATATTAATTAACGTCTCTAAACTGTTTTCTCAAAGCTCAAAATTTATAGAAAACGAGCAAATATAATATAAAACAAGAATCCAACAGTCAGACAGCAAAATATAGGGACACGTGGCGTCAGCGCTACTTCATACCTGTCAAAAAAATGACGTGTGTCAAAGTGATTTCTCAAAGCTGAAATTCTCCAAAACATTAATTAAAACTATAAAGTTAATAAAGGAGACAGTCAGACTCATTTATGATAGGACCACGTCAGTCAGCAGTCGATAGATGTGAGAACGGTAACTGCGCGCATTAGTACGCCTTTTCTCAATACATATCGTTTATTTTATAACTCAATGGAATGTGGGTTAACAGGGCCGGCCCGATGGGCAGGCAAGCCAGGCGGTCGCCTGGGGCGCTGACTTGCCGCAAGTCGGTTGTAGTTTCTGAATAATTAAATTTAAATTTTAATCAAAAGCACGCACTCCAAATAAGTCCGCACTTGCCCGCCTATCGGTAAGCGTGCTGTATGATAACAAAAAATCAAAGTAATACCGGCCGGCGGAGTACAAAGTGTTGGCGTGGCTATGATGTTTACGTTTTATCGTTTTTATATAGAGCGCCGACTGCCGGTCTTCTTTGACCGAGTTCTGAATTTTCTGTATTTAATTTTATTATTTATTCTCTAACTAAAAACAAAGAATAAACTACTCTTTGCTAAAGAAGCGAATTGTTGAAGTCAGTCTATTATATTAATATTATTACTATAACAGTATAGTACGGTACACGTTTAAGTTTCCAGTGCTTCAGTTAGCATATTAATATATATATAATAGATATAACATATCGTGTCATCTTTTGTTGCAGCTTGCCAGCTTGTACTAGCTTTCTTCGGACTTTGTATATTAGTTATTAAAAACTAAATTTGCGTTGTGTATTGTGTTTGTTGACGTTATACAATTGAGAAATTTGTTTGTCAATTATATGGCTTGAAAAATACTTGTGATGTAAATGAGGCTCGCTTTCTACTTTTCAATAAGCCTTACGCATTCGAAGACACCAACGACCCTTTCAAAATTACCACGAAAAACGTAGATGGTTCCAATTTCGCCATGCAAGACGGAATTGACAAAACAAATACAAAGGGCTGCGTATATATCGAACATTTGGAGTCATGCTGATGAGAAAGTGCCCACTGCAATGATTCCAGAGGAAAACGGTTGGCAGTTGATCGATGGCCGATATGATTTCAGTTGGTACGAAGACGATCAGCAACCTAATTTCATTTCTGACGTTTTGATTCAACCGGATGATACACCTGCAGGTAATTTTTGCCAGTCGACTCGCAAATGTGATTCAAAACCTTACTTATTAATGTAATGTATTGCTTAACGCTGAATTTTTGATTTGTACACAGATTCGGAATCAACCACCACTGATGACGCCGAAGAATATGGTGCAATCGCGTTTTATTCTGATGAAGATAGTGGCGAAGAACACGACGACGGCAATGATTCTGACGATTAGATGTTTTTCTTTTCAATGAATCAATGATTCTTTTTTCTTTCTGTTATAAAATAATTAAAATTATTTTTCCTGTATAAAATAACTGATATCTATATAATAACTGATATATAACAATTACAATTATTAAGAAACAATTAAAATTATTTTTTTTATATAAAATAAATGATATGTATTGAGAAAAGGCGTACTAATGCGCGCAGTTACCGTTCTCACATCTATCGACTGCTGACTGACGTGGTCCTATCATAAATGCGTCTGACTGTCTCCTTTATTAACTTTATAGTTTTAATTAATGTTTTGGAGAATTTCAGCTTTGAGAAATCACTTTGACACACGTCATTTTTTTGACAGGTATGAAGTAGCGCTGACGCCACGTGTCCCTATATTTTGCTGTCTGACTGTTGGATTCTTGTTTTATATTATATTTGCTCGTTTTCTATAAATTTTGAGCTTTGAGAAAACAGTTTAGAGACGTTAATTAATATTACACCTTTGCGAGCGTCCCAGCGCCAGGTGACCCGGTACCGGAAGTGCTGACTCTACAGTTATTTTCCATCACTAAAAAGTAACCTAATCTCAAAAAATTAGCTTTGAGAAAACTCTTGCACATTTTGAACGCCAGCTCTTGGACTATTAATTTCATATCCTGAATCTATTCGGAATTGACTCGCCATAGTTACCTAAAAGACGTTTTGGCAGTTACTAGGTACCATTCAATTTCGATACAGTTATCAAAATATTTTGAGACCAAATTTATGTTGGAAACTTTTTTAGTGATTATGTGTGATTTATGTTTCTGTTTTGTTAAGAAAAATATTAGTAATAAACAAACAGACAATAATTGTTTCATGGATAATGTCAATATCATTTATAAAAAATTCATTTGTTTTCATCAATGAACCAACTCAGACAGAGGAAATTTTTACTCTATTTTGAATTCGATAATGAATTATCTACTTTGATTTGATGTTATGTCTAATAAAATTCCTGATAAATTGTAAACTTAACTGGTCATCATGACTCAGGAATTAATCTTAAATAAAGTGAACGGTTTGAATCAATGTGGGCTGCTCATTACAGACAAATTGTTGTTGTAACGGAAATGTATGTTATCCTCATTGATACCATGTGAATGACTGGTTGCATACCTCCAATCCTGATAGTTATGTTGTTAAAATTATATACACATTGTATCCACGGAGAAAAGAAAAGAAGCACCCTAATGAAAAATCAATCCTCGCTAGCTCTTCTTTAGGCGCCAAAAAATTAATTTTGAGCGTGAACACTTTCCAATATATATATATATATATATATATATATATATATATATATATATATATATATATATATATATATATATATATATATATATATATATATATATATATATATATATATATATATATATATATATATATATATATATATATATATATATATATATATATATATATATATATATATATATATATATATCTACACTAGTGGTTTTTTCGTTTTTATATTGTAACGAGGTAATCATTTCTTAAGTGTAAAAATTTTCCATTTTGGTCAGGTAATATTATTTTAATCTCAATATTTTTTTGCTTCCAATAGTAAGTATTTATGAGAAACAAAATATACTGGGAAATAGAAAAACAAGGCTTATATATCCAGTCATCAGCCGAAATACAAAACGAAAAACACATAGGTACATAGCCTTCGTTTATTAATACACGTGTTAGAACCATGCAACAACGGTTATTTTATGTTGAATGAAATAATCGACATATTCAAAACCATGAAATATAAATGAAGTTAATATTGGTAAAAATAATACTACACATAATATTTCTGCAATGATTCGTTTCATATCAACTGGTACGAAATTTATTAACATGTTTTTAAAAAATATTTAAATCGTAAATGCCCCTATAATTTAAAGTAACGGAGGTTTTTTTCATTCGGAAAATATAATTATCAATGGTAACGGATGAATAAATTCATATACTTACGTGAACTTGGCTTTCGAAGAATCTTAAAGAAGAGAAAAGAACACAAAAAAGGAGTTAAAACTTGCAAGATATCAACACTCAATTTTGGTGATGCTAATTATGTCAGTTTTACTGACTGCAGTGCATATTGACCCACCATTAACTTAACATTTGGGACGAAGAGTTGAAATAGCGAACGATAATAGCAAGGACAAAATTCAAATTTGTTATAACCAAAAAGTTTGATATGTAAAGTTTGTATGAATCATTAGCTTAAGTATGTACATACTGGGACGGTTTTATACAAAGAAGGAAAAGGTGTCAAGTCATTATGTCATTATTTACATATCAGAATATAAAACTAAAACTAGTAATTAAATTAAAAGATCGTGGAAAGGTGCCTTTAGTTGGCAGGAAGCCGTGGGACTGGTGGAATTCAGTATACAACAGAACCCAGAATTCACCACATGGAGGGCGTGGTAAATTCTGGGTTATGCTGTCTCAATTTGGTCAAAATAAGCGCAGAGCTGCAAAAAGCCAAGTGTATTTTTTGCTGATTTCATGAAAACAACAAATCTTAAATAGTCCGGCGGAAACCTAAACCAAGCCCGAGGGTATTAAGACCAAAAATAAAAAAAAATCCAGTCTATCGGAAAAAAAGTAATATCAAAAATAGATTTCTATCCCCTCTCGCAGTACGACCTCTAAATATTACGCAATTTTCAAAACGATTTTGGAGATCTGAATTTAAAAAAATTGCTGCATCTGAATCTGGCTAACTTTCGTGAATTTTCCTGACAACTGACTCGTATCTGAATTCGTCTACTAAACCATAACTTTGAACAATAAAAACTCTTTGCTCTAAGTAAGCATATTTTTTTTATAAAATATCTGATTTCCCAAAGCAAATTACAGTAATTTGACAGTTCAACAAAGACTAGATTTTTGTTAGACCTAAACAAACTTGATCCAAACTTACTACGTTTATCTTCTGTTTACTAGCTAAGATTTTAATATTTAAAAAAAATATCGTTGTCAGATGCGGCATAAAGCATTGCAACTGAAGTAAGAAAGTAAAATACTACTTTTTCACCATATTAATATTACTTATGCCTTGGCCCGCTTTACTAACCTACCTAATGTTCCAGGTTTACTGAAAAATTGTTAAAAACTGAAGCCCTGGCCAAACATAATCCTGAGATAGTCCAAATAAACTTCCCACAGTGCGAAAATTTCACGTATAGATCTGACGAATATTGGAAGTGTTTGATAAGACATGTAACTACAACTATGTATCATCCAGTGGGTACTTGTAAAATGGGACCAGATAGTGACAGAACTGCTGTGGTCGATCCAAGACTGCGAGTGTATGGAGTCAAGAATTTACGGGTAGCGGATGCTAGTATTATGCCAAAAATTGTCAGCGCCAATACGAATGGGCCTGCCATGATGATTGGCCACAAGGCAGGTGAAATGATCATTGAGGACTGGTCAAAAAATCGTGATGAGTTATAGTGACAAACTGTGATATACGTAGTTATGAAGATGGAATAAATTTATTTATTATTTAATACTGTTAATTTAAAACAAATTAGGTATCCTTTTCTTGGTAAAAGTTTAAAATATGGAACAAAATTAAATATTATAACGTTAAAAACTTTTGCTAAATATTGTTAATTTAAAACAAATTAGGTATCCTTTTCTTGGTAAAAGTTTAAAATATGGAATGAAATTAAATATAATAACGCTAAAAACTTTTGCTAATTATAATTTTTTAATGGTTGGAAAAATTTTGTTGGGTAACTTTGAGAAAAACTACTTTTATCAACTTGCCGATGTTTCGGTAAATTTTATTACCATCTTCAGGGCACTATAGAATATAAAATTATGATGTATGTATAAGATTTGTAAAAAATGTAAATTAAAAAATATGTATATAATATAGCATATGGAACAAACAATAATAAATAAATAAATAAATAAACGGATGTTTATTTATTTTGAAACGTTGTTTCATCAAAATTAAATTGGTGATTTAAACATTTGCAGTGTTCTACTAATGATGTATTTATTTTATTTTTGTTTTAAACGTCTCTAATGTGCTCTTTCTTTCTGGTTTTTAAGTATCTACCTGTTTGGCCAATAAAACTTTTTTCACAATCCTTACACGGTATTTTGTTAATGATATTTGACTGTAATTCTTTTGGTGTTTTCACATTTAATATAAAATAAATACAACATCATTAGTAGAACACGGCAAATGTTTAAATCACGAATTTAATTTTAACGAAACAACAATGGTAGGCAGCGTAATCTTGAAAAGAGAAAATTTCAGGAAATGGTCAATATAAAGAAGATTAAGTCAGTTAATTCAAGAAAAGACATTGAGAACTTAAACGCATGTTATTTTAATCTTATTAATAGGTTAGGTAAAAAATAATTATAATTTAAAATGTATTATTTACAAAATATTAAACAAATAATCAGTCCTTGCCAGTATTGCAAATAATCGGTTTTTTATCTTTTGTATGTTACATAAATACATTAATATAAAAAAACTCAATACCCAGCAATTTTCTGACCAGGAAAAACTCATAATTAATGTAAGTACTTGTTATTTTTCAAGAGATTACCATCACTGCATATGTAGTTTTACTAAGTGTGATATTATGTTGTTAAAATAGATTTTGAGATGCTCTAAAAAGGTATAATTAAATATTTTTAATTATTGTTAATATCTTGTGATCTTTAATATCTATTTATATGTATGTGCACGTGTTTTGTGTATGTATGTAGGTGCATATATTCGTTTTTTTTATTGTTTAGATGCTATATTATATACATATTTTTTATTTTAATTTTTTACAAATTTTATACATACATCATAATGGTATATCTTATAGTGTCCTGAAGATGGTAATAAAATGTACCGAAACGTCGGCAAGCTGATAAAGTAGTGGACTCTTACCCAACACAATTTTTCCAATTATTAATAAGCCGGTCTAAAAACTTTTCTATTATGTTTTAACTTTTACAAACATACATCTTTTTAAACAATTATTTTCTCGGCTATTTGCCAAATGCTGAAACTTGGATTACGAAAAAGCTAATATGCATATTATGTTCAGTATGACTGACTATATAATGCTATCTTTAATTCTAATGAGAGTTACCGTTTTTAGACTCATCAGTTGGCGCCACTGGCGAGTAAGGTCGCTGTCAAAAGTTATTGTTAGGCGCGGAACACATTTATAGGGTTTTATTATAATTATTTCGTACACCAGGAACTAAAAAAAACTTTTCAATTATGCCTCAGTGTTGTGCAGTTCCATTTTGTAAGGAAAAAAGGCGGACATATATTTCCGAGAGACAAAACTCGCCTAAAACAGTGGTTGATAGCGATTCGTTCGGATGACTTTACTTTTTCGAAACATTCGCGTGTCTGTAAGAAACATTTTAATCCTGACGATGATGTGTTACCAAATGAGCCAACTACAGAAACTCGTAAGTGATAATCATGCACATTCGTTGTTTTCATCATGCTCATGCTTGACATAACCTAACTTTAATGACATAAGACACCTCTGATAGGTACAATAATTTTCCTAATCGGCAAATAAATTACTACTTTCCCCTCTGCCTTCATTTTGTTAAATGTTTTGCAGCTTTATAAAAAAAAACACTAAAAATCCGCGTTAAAAATAATAAAAATTAACGTGAAGTGAATGCAAGCGCGGTCGCCCTCATTACTCTGTTCAGTAAAACCAAAAATAAACAAAAGTACTCACCAGTTCGTTAATCACTTCAAAATTTTAAAACATCCACAGACATGTGTTTCTGCATCTCGTGCGTCGTCAGTATGGCCCTTTGAAAGTCTCGAAAATAACTGTGAATCTTTGTAATCCTAATGTGATAAATATTAATGGTTTCAGATAACAGGATAATTGAAATTATTCAACAGAAATTCCCCCGTAGGGTTAGAATAACAAAATAAATTAAGTATCTTCTTCTGGTAAAAGTTTAAAATATGGAATAAAATGAAATATGATAACGGTAAAAATTTTTGCTAATTATTATTTTCTAACTTTTACAAAAACTTATCTCAGATAAGTATAATATACAGTGTGTCCGTAAGTATGGAATAAATTCATTATTTCTTAAACCAAAAAATATTTAGAAAAATCCTCAGACACGTCGATTTTTAATATCAATTGCGCACCTTATCCTTTATATTTTTTGGTTATGACGTCATCACTGTTTCCGTTATGACGTCATTGATATTTTTTAAACGGAACACCCTGTATATTTTTCCATTTTTGGATTATGAATCATCAGCTGATTTCAAAAATTATCATACTTAGGGTCTAAAATTGATATTGTTTTGTTTGAACAAATAATAGTCAGTAGAACTAACGGTTAGTTAATAATAAAAACAACTTATATTAAATGTTCGAGTTGTACTCCTTGTTGTAGCTGACAGTGCTCTAAACGATGAATAAAGTGCTACTGAACTTTGTTTATAGTTTCCTGAGAAACGTTGTTTATTTCTGTTCTAATTATCTCTTTTACTTCAACAATGTTTTCCTGTTTGGTTTTAAAAACTAAGTTTTTTAGATGTCCCCACAGAAATCTAATAAATTGAGGCCCGGTGACTTTGGTGGTCATTCGATGGTTCCATTTTTACCAATCCACGTGTTCAGAAATATTTGGT
Source organism: Rhamnusium bicolor (assembly GCA_029963845.1). Classification (NCBI taxonomy): domain Eukaryota; kingdom Metazoa; phylum Arthropoda; class Insecta; order Coleoptera; family Cerambycidae; genus Rhamnusium; species Rhamnusium bicolor. The sequence continues at coordinate 509,076 of JANEYF010004391.1, read as the reverse complement.
CAAGATACTTTCAAACATCTATTGCATAATGGGGAGGCGCACCATAATGTTGACACCATAGGCTTTTGTTAATAATTCCAGAATTAATTTTACTGGGGAATAAATTTAATAACGTTGGGATGGCACAGCCCATTAAAACCTGGAGATATGCCAGTTCATGTACAGTTCCATCGAAAAAGTAGGGTCCAATGATTTTATTTCTTAGAATTACCGTCCACACATTGCTACAGGTACACTCTCCAACAAGAAATTTGGATATAATCAAATACTTGGCACATGTATAAACATGTGCTTACTCACCTAAATTTTCTTGGAGTGCAGTGTAGCTTCTTGCTTACGGCAGCTTTTTGTCGGTAAGAGCAGTCGGGAGTAAGGAGGGTTAAAATTGAAACAAAAACATGGTAGCAACTAAGGGCGCCACGTAACTTAAAAAAAAAGATTGTTTCTTAGTCTTGCAAAAGTTACGGAATACAAAACTTTGTTCCAATTCGGTGTTAAAGAATTACATAACACCATACATGTGTAAAGGAAGGTTAGGTTGATTAAACATGAATGAGCAAAATAAAAAAAATTTGATAAAACAAAATTTCGTGTAATCTGTATTGGAGAATAGCAAAAATACTCCGTCATTTATTTCTTTCTGTATAGGCACGTATAATTACGAACACGTGTACTCTAATAAGGTCAATAATGTTTAGAGTAAGAAATATTTCATTGATACTATAATAATAAATATCATAGAAGCCTGCTTAGGTCTCGAATATATGTATACCATATTCATTCATATAGTTCCTCTTGAACAGTAAAGTTGTTTCAAGTATAAAATAAACTTTTAAACATTTATAGTTGTAATTTAATTATCATCTAATACCCTTAACTCTGCCAATAGGTTATGGGCCCAGGTGATAACGTGATTGTTGTATTAATCTAAATAAACAATAGTTTTTGTGTAACTGTAATATTTGTGTAACTAAAAGTGGGTGTGAACATTGGACTAAAATGGATCAGCGTCAACAGCGCAATATAAAACTATTTAAATATCGTAGAACACACGATAGAGAAATAAACACTTCTTAGTGAATTAGATAATAAATAAACACTCCTTAGTGAATTAGATGTCTTGAATATTATAGACACTAAAATCCAAATAAATCAAGTGCTGAATGGCTGAAACAAATTTAACGGCTCGCAATGCGATAATAAATAATAAATATGGGATTCGCTCTTAAATTTTGCTCAAGATTCGATTTCTGCCAACGAAATCTTAAGTAACTTATATGTTACTTATGCGGGGAAAAGTCTAGTTACGCAATTGGCTTGCCGCATAAAATTATTGTGCTTTGAATTGAAGGAGGACACATTATTAACAACGCAATTCTACAAATTTGATGAGAACTAGCGAAGGTGCTCGCTGCCAAGCGTGATTAAATGGACAAAGTGTCACACCTGCTAACGACCCTTCAAAAATGCAAACAAATATAGGACTCCTCATGTAGTGTAACCATTGCGTCACAATCAATCACTTCAAATCGGATGAATGGAAACTAAAAAAAAAAAAATCTCCAGCACAAATCCTGGATTCTGGTGCTTCGGAACATATCCTGAATAATCCTGAGGTCTTTACCGAATGGGAGGATTTGAAGACACCGTTGTAAATGTCAGCTGCTAAAAATGGATCACCTATGGAAGCTACAAAGTGTGGTGTCATTGAGTTAACAACCAACCTGGGAGTCCATGGACGTTTAGAAAAGGTTTTTAAACTTCAAAGACGTACCACTACTATTAGTACACCGCCTCCAAGACAATGGGATGACCATCATATTTGACCATACAAGGGTAACAATTAAAAAAAATAATAGACAAACCATAATAACAGGTAAAAAATTAACCTCTTTATTAATACTAATCTAATGAATGATACAAAAAAATATAATTTGTGGAATAGGGCATATTTAAAAAAAAAGGTGAAATTAAAATTTGCCAAATGATTGAAGATATGAAATATATCGATTGTGAATCATTAACAAAGATGTGTGAGGGCTGTCTTATTGGTGAAATGGCGACTTTTGCAAAAGGAAAGTCAAACAACCTTAATTATTATCCATTCAGATGTTTGTGATAAAATAAAAGAATCAAATTAGACAATTAAAAATTATTTTGTATCATTCATAGACAAATTAACACATCCTACTATTTATTTATTAAAGACCAATTATTTATAGGAAACTTAATAAAAATAAATAATAACTTGTGACAAGCAGGACTGTAAAAGATGCAATACATTGAAATGTTGTTTATTTAAAAAACTACAACTTAAACATATTAAGTAAATGTTTCCAAAGAGAAAAATGGGAAAAACATTTTTAATTTAGAAATGCAAACCTGTATTGTCATAATAAGGGCGAGTCCATTCAAACAAATATAAATATGTTTGTGCACAAAAAGGTATAACATACCAGCTGACCGTACGCCTCAGCAAAAATCAGTAGCTGAGTAAATGCACGGACCATTACAGAAATGGCTCATGCCCATGGCACATTAGTATTTTTACCAAAATATTAAGGTGAAGCTGTTTTAAACAGCAGCTTATATAAATTAATTGCTTATCAACTAAAACTTTAAAAAAAGGAACAAAACTCCGTACGGCTATGGCAAAATAAACAAACCGTCAGTGAAACCTCTGAAGGTTTTTGGGTCAACTGTTTATTTATTAATTTAATTTATTTACATCATCCAATAGTCATAAGAACTATTTACTGGATGGGGACAACCCACAATTGACATAACAAACAGGTAACTATCGCTACTATATACAAAAATACTGCCGAAACATAAACATACAAGGTAACAAGAATATACATAGACATGTATATGTACATAAATAAATTTGATTCTAAATCAATAAAAGGTATCATTTCATTGTCGGCTATGAACCAAATGGTTCTAAATTATGAGTAACTGAAACCGAGCAATTTATTAAAGCTCGAGATGTAATAAAAAAAAATACATGAAATAAACTATAAAATTTGTCCTTGAAACATGAAAAGGTAAAAAACTCCGAGGACGAGGTAAACAAACACTTCGATATAAACTAATAACTGTAACTCGCAAGGAGACAGATAAATTAGTAATGCCGCAAATAAAAATAAATCTGACTTAACCAAAGCAGATAAACAAGTGGCATCAAAACCTCTATGTCATCACTAAATATTGAGCTTGACTTAACCAAAGCAAGCCAAAATATAACAATTAGACGGCAATTAAAAAAATAAATCTGACTTAACCAAAGCAGATAATGTAGGGCAATTAAAAAATAAATAAATAAATCTGACTTAACCAAAGCAGATAATGCATTGAGTGTGCAAATTAATAAAATCTGACTTAAACAAAGCAGATGAATTAATTTAAAAAAATCTGACTTAAACAAAGCAGATGAATTAAAAAAATCTGACTTAAACAAAGCAGATGAATTAAAAAAAAATCTGACTTAAACAAAGCAGACAGATTATGAATTAAGTGTCAATTAGAAAAAGTGAACGGCTTAAAAATTTACAATAAAAAGCAATAGTGTAATGTCAATCACCTAACTACAGAACTACTGTATGCTATTACAATAATACAAAATAATAATAATAATAATAATGGTGAGAAATAAATGTGAATTCATTACATAATAATAATGGTTAGAAATAAATGTATTTATTAAGTTAATGTATACACATACATTTAACAGAATATACAGGGCGAAGTTTACACGTAAGCCTTATATAATAAAGCACAACAAGTGCCAAAAGGCTTTAGTAAGTAATACTTAGCGATACTTAGTCGATTATAAATAAACATATGCACCAAGTGCTAGAATTTCGACGCCTTTTTAAAAAGGAATTCTATATAAAAAAAATATACATGAAACCCCTGAAGGGGTAGAGGTCAAAGGTGACTATGTTTGTAAATTAAATAAAGCACTTTATGGCCTTAAACAATCAGCCAGATGTTGGTTTGAAAGGTTTGATAAAATCATGAAAAATGTAATATCAAAAAATTCAGAAGTCAATCGTTGCCTGTACCTCAATAATGGCCATATTAATAAAAAATAGTTATGTAATATTATATGTTGACGATCTTGTAATTGCTACTGGGAGCCTGAGCACGATGACTAATTTGAAGGCATATCTAATAAAGCAATTTGATATGGTTAATTTAAATGTGATAAGGTAATTCCTGAAAATCAAGATTAGCTAACTGAAAACAAAATAACACTTGACAAAACTTCCTATTTAAAATCAGTTTTTGACAACATTTAAACTGAACGATTGTAAAAGTGTTTTTACCAATAAAATTTAATTATATAGCATTATAGTATACGGCCCACTGCTGACATACGTGAAAAGTGATAGTCAAACAATGGTTGGATATGTGGATGCAAATTAGGGCAATGATGAGACAACTCATTAAAAAAAAACTGACTATTTATTTGAAGTTTTTTTTTTTAAACTTGCAATAATTGACCACAGTCCAATTTATAAAAGTAATTAAGCAAAGTTGTATAAGTATAGTCGCAAATCCAACAAATCACAAAAGAACAATACATATTGACATTAAATATCACTTCACGTGTGAGCAAATTGAAAAGCAAATACTAATATTGTAATATATTCCAACAGATCAGCAATTAGCAGACGCCTTCACGAAAATGATTGCACCGATGAAGTTTCTTCAAATCAGAACGAAACTTAGTCTAATAGATTAAGCTTCCGTTATATTTTTGAGGGCGAGTATTGGAGAATAGCAAAAATACTCCGTCATTTATTTCTTTCTGTATAGGCACGTATAATTACGAACACGTGTACTCTAATAAGGTCAATAATGTTTAGAGTAAGAAATATTTCATTGATACTATAATAATAAATAAAATATCATAGAAGCCTGCTTAGGTCTCGAATATATGTGTACCATATTCATTCATATAGTTCCTCTTGAACAGTAAAGTTGTTTCAAGTATAAAATAAACTTTTAAACATTTATAGTTGTAATTTAATTATCACCTAATACCCTTAACTCTGCCAATAATCTGTTCACCAATCTTTCTAATTGACACTGATTTTTTTCCATAAATAAAAAGTACAAAAAAAATATTTGGTTCTTTGATTATTAACTAATTATGCTTTAGGCATCCCCCATAGTACTATGTGTCTGCTCATCGGCTCACATAAGCAGTTGGTAATATAATATAATAAGTAACATGCGCTCTGGCAGAGCAATTAAAAATGTCCAAGTAAATAAAAAAATTAATAATAAATTGAAGATCTGGCCTTTCACTTTCGAGGATTCTCCCCTCTCTCTCTAAATGCGGGTTAGCAATGGCAGTAACGTTAGTCAGTCCTCTCCTTTGTTCACCCAGTGTATACCATTTCATAAAAAAAATATCCCCTTATGGAAGGGTGAAATCCTAATCAGCTTATTCGCCAAAAAGCACAGTAATCTAGAACGGTAACCTAGTATGGTAACCTAGCACTGTAACCTAGCACCCTAAAATTAAAGCAGAAATTATCATCTGAATTTAGCCCCAAAAAAAACCTTAAACTCACCTTCTTCTGAAGGGTTGCTATAAAAGAAACAATTGTGGGAACAAAAAAAACACCCACGTAGGAGATTAAATCTCAGGTACTCAATTGTGTGACTACAATAAAAAAAAACGTTCATTATAAATAATTATCTAGTAAATGAATTACTTACGAAAAAAACTTTGGTAACACTTTCTGGATTTTCAAAAAAAATTTTTTTGATACCATCCAACTTCCAGAGTTGCAGCAAATCGAGACACAATAACTCGAACAAGGAATGTGTAGCTTTGAATTTCTATGAAGAGCCAAATAAATGAAAAATGTGTATCACACCTGAACCCACAGCTAATCACTCCTCATCTGCCAACAACATGTCTACCCGAAAGGTATATCAAAAAAAGTTCTTCCTGAGAGGACATTATTTAGTACTCTCAGTGTAGTTTTGTTGGTACCAATGGATTTTTATAAAACCTATACTAATGTCACTCGAAAGCTATACAACCATGTAAAGAAAAGATCCTTAATAATAATCAAATATAAGTATCCGCCAAGAAATACTTTTCGAAGAAGTTCTGAAAGAACTAGCCACGTACCAACATTTACGGGTAAGTAATTAATGTACTACTTAATAATACAAGTCCTAAAACAAGCAGTGTCCTTTATAACCTTTATTTATTTTCAGGATATTTTCCCAATGAATTCCACAGAACTTAATGTTGTAAATAGGAATGTTTCAAAATAGATAGAGGAAAGTGTTGAGAAAACTTTTTTTAGAACGTGGTGGACAGCTCAAATAACCACTCATTTAGGAAAATCACTGTTTACTGTTTGGATCTCAAGATGACCAAATCGTGATTAGGAGTCGATATTATTTAAATATATTATTATACCAGTTTGCAAAGTAGGTGTTATAATGTTTTCTTTGCATGTTGTTTATGTTAATTAGATATTGGCAGTATTTAGTGATAATAAAAAAAAATAAAAAACTGTTTTCTTCCATTAAAAAGTTCCCATTTCGTTAAAAATTTAACGGCAACCAACAATACACTTGTAACGAAGTGATTTTATTTTATTAAGTTAAGTTAGGTAGCTAGGTTTTGAAAAATATTTTACCCATTATGGTGCTACGCTTTTAATTAATAACAGTTAAATTGTTAATTATAGATAGGTAGTATTGATATGTTTTTATGAACATTCCACATAGGCCAAGTGGCCGGCAGTAAGCGAAACGCGACGCACGCATTGTGTCCCCGGCACCCTTATGCCCGCGCTAACATGAGGGAGGCCGAGACTGAAAATAATTAAATTAGTTTCCGTCCAGCTACTCAACGAGGAACCACGCCGGCCAGCACAGTAAGTAAACTCGTGAGTATAAGGATATATTGGTAGCTAAATTTCATGCGAAATTATTCTAAGTCGATGAACGGGTGACGTAGTTGTAATATACCGCGCATGACTACCGTATCTCATCCTACTCCTGCGTTAGCAGTGTCTGGTAGCATGAGGATTTTTACAATCAAGTTAGTCTCCGTTTGACCGCTACTCGAAGCACCACGCCGACTTGGATAGTAAGTAAATTCGTGAGTATAAAGAAATAGGTAATTAAATTTAATGCGGAATTATTCCACAAACGGGTGACATAGCTGTAATAAACCGCGCATGACTACCGTATCTCATCCTACTTCTGCGTTTTAGCAGTGTTTAGTAGCATGAGGATTTTATCATTAAATTAGTTCCCGTCTGAGCTCCAACCGAAGCACCACGCCGACTTGGATAGTAAGTAAACTTGTGAGTATAGAGGTACATAGGTATCCAAAGGTAATTGCGAATTTTTCTAAGTCGATAAACGGTGACGTAGTTGCAATATTTCGCGCATGACTACCGCGCTCCTCCTACTTCTGCTTTTTGGCAGAGTTGAGTAGCTTGAGGATTTTGCAGAGTATCCTAGACGAGTCCGTTGCTGCCGCCCGTACCGTCCAGACGTGCCGACCCCGACCGCTCCAGAGAGGAAGCCAGCACAGGATCCGGAAGTAGGTAGCAAGGTTTGATAAAGGTTTGGTAAATAATCGGTATTACTTGGCTGGTGAGTACTTTCCGGGCTTTATTTTTTTAGAATTAGTGAACCGCGAGCGCTAAACGTATCCGCCTCATATCCTTCCTTAGAAAGGGAGAGCGGCCGAAGGTTGGAATTAGAACCGCGTTCCACCGCGTTACACCGCGTGTTCTCCAGGCCACCTGAGCACGTAAAAATTCTGCAGGGTGACTTGGAGATACTAGCATTTGATACCGCGTGTCCTCTAGGCCACCTGCGTCCGTTTTTTTTTGGCAGGGTGATTTAGAGGGATTTCCGTAACCGCGTGCCTGCCAGGCCACCTGAGCACGTAAAAATTCTGCAGGGTGACTTGGAGGTATCGTTCGTAATCGCGGGTCCGCCGGGCTACCTGAGCACGTAAAAATTCTGCAGGGTAGCTTGGTAGCTTTGACCATACCGTCGTCGTCTTAGATTTGCAACCGTTCGGCTTGCCACTCCTTCCCCCCTCCAACTTGAACCGCGTTATACCGCGTGCCCTCCAGGCCACCTGAGCACGTAAAAATTCTGCAGGGTGACTTGGAGATATTGTCAGTTGCCATCGCGTGTTCTCTAGGCCACCTGAGCACGTAAAAATTCTGCAGGGTGACTTAGAGGTACTTCCGTAACCGCGTGCCTGCCAGGCCACCTGAGCACGTAAAAATTCTGCAGGGTGACTTGGAGGTATCGTCCGTAATCGCGGGTCCGCCGGGCTACCTGAGCACGTAAAAATTCTGCAGGGTAGTCTTGGAGTTTGACCATCCCGTCGTCATCATCAATTTGCCGCTGTTAGGCTTGTTACTCCTTCCCCCCCCCTTACCGTAACCGCATTCAACCGCGTGCCCTCCAGGGCGCCTGAGTCCGTTTTCTTTGGCAGGGCGCTTTGGAGATACTCGTTGGCATATGATAAGACCGGAACCATCCATCAGCCAAGCGATAATAAGTAACCGCGTTAGATAGTCATAGTTTGCTGATATGGGCGCTTGCTTCCCCTCCTGGTATCCGTCCGCCGTCTGCATATGACCGATTAAATCCATCGCTGCTTCCCGTTTCACCGCTTCGTTCACCGGCGTACTGTATCGCACCGCTTGACCGCCCGCTTACTGCCCCGCTTGTCCGTAGTTAAGACCGTTGTAGTTTAAGTTGTAGTTACTAAGGTGTGTATAAAGTGTAAATAATAATTAGTGTGTAGAATAAATGTACATATATTGAATGAGAGTCTGTTCCTTAACTGTAGTATGTAAGTTCCCTTTTTCCCGACCCCTGGCTTAGCCGTATCTTCACTGCAGTTGCCCGGCCTCTATCGTCCCGCCGATAGAGTAAAGTGGTGTTTCTGCACTCTAAACAGAAACTGGCGCCCGAGATCTCCGTACAGTGTGCACCGCCGTAGTGTTGGGCGTCAAAGTGACACTTCCGCTCTTGAGTAGAGCACCGGAAGTGCGTCACACACTTAAGGTGTTTTGTGGGTTGTATTTAACATTTAATCAATGTGATTGATTCATTCTTTAAAACAAACAAAAATATAACCTTATAAAAAAATTAAACCGTAAATTTAAACAGTAGCATTTTGAATGCTACAACATTTACCTTTTGTGGACACTGTGTGTGCTGCTCCCGCATCCATCGATGGTTTTCCTTTGCCCAGTATCTACAATTCTGATGATTCACCTCACCATTTAATTTAAAAGTGCATTAGTCGGAGAAAATAATATTTTTTTATCAGAAGAGGATCACCATTGCACATATTCATCATTGTTTCACAAAATTGTATCTTCCGATCAGGATCATCATCACTTAGTTCTTGTACAAGCTGAATCTTAAAGGGATGCCATTTTTCTAATTTTAATACTGTATGTACTGACGTTTTAGTAACATTATAATCGCGACTAACCTGGCGAACGCTGGGTATGTGAATCTTCTTCAACAGCCAGTAAAATATTTAACTTTGTATCCTCGGCGACCTGTTTTGGGTAAATCTTCCACCGTACCTCTCTCTAATTTTTTTTTCAATTTTAACCACTGTCGATTGAGTTATGGGTCGTTCCGGATATTTAGTATTAAAGAAATTACATACTTCTTGTTGAGTTCGCATCCTATCACCATACCCAATCATCGTAAGAATTTCAATTCTCTGCTTTACAGATACGCTCATGTTATAAATTAAAATAAATTGACAACAATTATTGAGAAACCACTACTGGGGTAAAATATTATTAAGTGATTCACTGTCAAAGACGATAATGATACAACAAAAAAAAACAAACAAAAACTAGCCTAATTCAAAAATTAATAAAAAACGTGTTTATTTTACTTTTTCACTTTTTTTTAAATTGCCGTATCTTCTAACTTATCAATTATAGATGCTAAGTGTGACACATCCCATAAAACTTAATGGTGTGTAATTAAGAGTTAACAACAATATTTCAGTATTAAAGAAGTATCTACATACATACCCCAAATAGGCACAGTTCATACAGGCTCGGTAGGCTTCGTAAATAGTACATAAATTCGTAAGTGGTAATGTAGCAACATCTCTGTTTCATTTTACCAATTCCAATTTAAAACAAGCTTTTATAGGACATCTTATAGAGCTGTTAAGAAGTTGCTGTATAAGAACTACAAGTAATTTTTTCTGCAGTAAAAGATTGCTTTAAACGTGAGATACGGTTTGCAATTACAAAACAACCATATTATAGTGTCTGTAGCAACTCCAATGTAGTAACTTTGTAGTTGTTATATTGCAGAGATATAACTGAAATGAAAAAAGTATATAAATGCTTAAAAAGCAAAAACTTTTCGTTGTAAAAGAAAATTACTGAGTTATGGTTTTCAATCTATCTTTAAAAAATACTTTTTACACTATTACGGCTGTGTTATAGTTGCCTGTTTTCATTTTATACACACACACATTAGCTGACATAATATGGTTTCTGCAGGGATAGCGGTGTAAAAATTGTTATGGCGATTTATTAGGAAACAGAATGAAGATTTTTGCCTACAAATTAGCAGATTTGTCGTCCATAGAAAACAAAACTTTTCTGTTTAAACATGCTATGTTACTTCGAAATAACAGACGGGCCACCAAAATTTATTAAATTTGATATTATTAAAAATTATTTAAAAAATATATATATATATATATTTTTATTATTTTATAAAATTATAATAAAATAATGCATGTATTCTGAATACCCCATAAGCGACTGTTGTAAATATTTAACAAAATTTTCCTTTTCAAGTGATAAAAGGTTAATTATACCTCGAACTGATAACAATGACCGCCTCGTTACATTTACTTTTAGAAAATATAATATGGCTCCTTAAAAGAATCCGAAGAAGGCCACTACAGAAGCAGTTATAAATCCTTAAAACAGCACTTTGGTTGAATATAAGTGCTACTTTCTTCATAAGAGATTTTTCTTTCGAGGAAGCTCACTTATAAAACAATTATAAACAAATAAAAGAGTACTCTGGCCTTTGGCTGTGTAGAAGTGACATTAATAGCATTTCGAGAAGATGTATAAGTTATTCTAATCAAACCTTCATAGAGCAATTTCGTATTCAATGATGTATCAATAGACAGGTGAATCTGATTGTTAAAAATCCACATTTTATGTAATAATTCAATCCATGATGAGATAATCTTGTTCTAGAGGGATATATGATACTGGAACTTTATATTATGGCAACTTATAGAACCAATTGGTTATATTGAAGCATTAAATTGCTTATAAAGCGATTGGGTGGAATAAGATTGCTGGTAAGAGGATCTGAAGCTACTTTATTATATATGTATATATATATATATATATATATATATATATATATATATATATATATATATTATATAAAAAAAAAAAAAAAAATATATTTTTTTTATACACATACAAATCACGTGAAATTATAACAGGATATTATATAGCATATGTATGCAACTGTTTTACAGCTTAGCTATTTCTCGATAGTGGCTATATTACATTGAGCTTTAAAGGCTAAAACCAACATTTTATAGCAATATAGTTATTTAAGCTAAATGCCTTCTGTAAGTAATTATGGAACTGACTTCAAAACTTTAAAACATCCACAGATACGTATTTCTGCATATCGTGCGTCGTCAGTATAGCCCTTCGAAAGCCACGAAAGTAACAGCGAATCTTAGCAATTCTAATGTAATAAGTATTAATGGCTTCAGAGAACAGAATAATTGAAATTATACAATGGAAATTCTCCGTAGGGTTAGAATAATTTAAAACAAATTAGGTATCCTTTTTTTGGTAAAAGTTTAAAATATGGAATGAAGTGACCTTACGTGCATATACATAAACAAAAATGAGTTTTTCTAGTACACATACAACGTGGTGGTAGTTTCGCACAATATTCACTGGCTGACGCAAATTTTGTTTTTGAGCTGTAATATCATCATTTTGTTTAACTGCTAAAAATGGATTCTTATTATTTTCTAAAGCACAATGGTATCCAATCTTTGGGGTTTCCTAAAGCATCTAATTCGTATCGAAATGGAAAATATCAGCCCACAAATTACTGAACGTTCAGTACAAAGTGTTTTTGCACTTGCTGGCCAACGTCAGATTGTTATCGAGGGACATTTTAAATAATTACGTTAAATGTTAATGTTTTTTTTTATGAATATTGCTCAGAACTAAGTCACCACCATGTATGAATAGAAACTTGTCGTACGTGATTCTATTAGCAGTCAATGCGTTATTCCATAATTAAAAGTAAAATTTCGTCAAAAAAATCTGTAGCAAATATATAACGAGTTAAAATTCACCTAGACATTCATTGGGAAATACGTGACTTTCACTTTTAGCTCATGCTTCTAAATATTTATATTTGATAAATAACATAAATAAATAACCTTGATTTATTTAGTGCAAACGATACATCGTAACATTTCCAAAATCCACATCAAAACGAAATTACTGAAATTAGAATATACATTCTAATTTTGAGTAATAATTTCTAGAAAAAATACAAATTTCCAAATATATTATTATCATATTCCCATTACAAATAAAATAACTCGCAGATTATGTCGTAATATTTATTGAGGCTGAAAATATGATAATTGAATATTTTCAATAATAAGTGACATTAAAACGTAGCAATTATTTCTTAAAATAAGTAGATTTTTAAATAGAATTTGGTCAGTAGCCTTAATTTGATTGACATTTCTCTGCTGAAATTTCTCTCTGGGTGCGTCTCCGCATAAGTTCATGTTTTATGAGGTACTTTACAGCTAATTAATTATTAATTACTGTCGTTAAGAAAGTTAATAAAATATGTGAGGAAAACAAATTAAACTCGACAAAATTTTACAACTGTTATTGAGGGAATATAATTATGAACTAAGGTAACCATACTTGTTAACTTCTATGTTTTAAACGTGGCGTTTTACTAGAATATGGACTTTGAAAAATTAAGTTTGCTTATTCTATCATTGGCTTATAATATATATTATTTGCCAAATGTCAAAGAGTATGTTAAATTTTAATCTGCTTGATAAATATGATAGATAGATAAACATAGTAGAGAAGTAGAGATGTCATCCTCTTGCAGAATTTGTAAAAAAAAAATATTTAAAAAATGCAATAAAATAATTCAAAATCCGACTATTGTTAGGCAAAAATTTCTAATGAGAAAATGCATAAAATTGTCACATATATTATCTAAGATTTAAAGTTCCAGACTTTTTAATTTCGGTTCTAACTTTGTTTATGCTTAAATTTTTTTTAAATGTATTGATATTTTATGATAAATTCTAGGGGCATAATACAGAGTTATTCATTATAAATTACCCACCGCTTATCATCGTTATTATTGCCTATAGAAAAAAGTTTTAAATAAAAGTTGTGCGGTTATGACTAAATTTTGTTAAAATGCTATCAAAGGTACAGTAGAGTGCGGATTTCAGGGGATGCAATTTTTTTTTTTTTATATTATTAAATTTTTGGAATGATCCTTTGTTCCTGATTTCAAAAATATACCATATGTTACCCCTACCATATACCGTTTTTGAGTTATTAAACGTCGAATATATTAGATAAACTAGTTACTGTAAATATGGAAAAGTTAACATTATTAAAGTGAGCTATGAAAATGACAACTATTATGTTGATAAGTGACAATTCTTTAATGAAATAATCAAAATGGTTTACAGTGAGGAAGAGAAAAACCAAATATTTATACAAAATAGATAAAGATTTATTTAGGAAATTTTAATATAAATAAATGATAACACATAAAAGATGTTCGATGTGTCCACCATGATTATCAATACATAATTGATAACGTCTTCTTATATTTATAATTGCACCGGAAATGGCTTCATTATTTACATTCAGATTATTTATTTCAAGTCGAAACCTGTCTTTAATGACTTGATCCCCAAGAAAATGAATCCATACGGGTCAAATCAAGACTGTTAGGTGGCCATTTAATAGGTCCATCATTCCCTATCCATATTGGGAATACATTATTCAAATGATCTCGAACGGGTAGGACACTATGCGGAGTTGCCCCACCCTGCATCCAAATCATATCATCAAGTTCGGCTTCCGAAAAATTCTGCAAAAGAATATTTTCTGCTTCTGGGATAGTTATTTTCAGATAGGTACCTCCAGTTAAAGTATAAATTCCACACCAAACGCTAACAGTCTTTCTTCCTGATTTTCTTATTTGTTTTATCAATCTTTTTCTGTTGTGCTTGTTTTCCCATGACCTTCGATTTTTCCTATTAAAAACTCCTGCCGTAGAAAAGGATGAATCATCAGTCCATAATATTTTAGTAAAAAAATTGGGATCTTCATCCAACTATTGAGTCATCTGGCGGCAAAAAGTCCAGCATTTTCCTTTTATGAGCCTCTGTTACAATTTGTACGGGTACAATTTTATATGGTCTGTAGCTGTTATTTTTTTAACCTACGTTGGATTTTGGAATAACTTTTACCTAATTGATCGACTACATTATTTATACTACATTCGGAATTTTCTAAAAAATAATACAATGTTTCAAAAAAAGCCTATTCGCGAATAAATATCGATGAGCTTACCTTCGAAATGAAGCAGTACGTCTAGTTGTTCTTCCTGGTTTGCTTGAACTACACCTTTTTTATATTAAAACTGAAGATATTAGTCACCTTTCGGTAAATATTTTTGAACGTATTTTCTGATGGTGTTGGACGATTTGGATACAACACCCTATATGCTCTTTTGCTGCACGTTTATTTTTGTTATTTTGTATATAACAAGTAAATATTTGGACTTCTTCTTCCTCACTGTAAACCATTTTGATTATTCCATTAAAGAAATGTCACTTATCAAACATGATAGTTGTTATTTTCATAGCTCATTTTATAATGTAACTTTTCTGTATTTACAGTAACTAGTTTAACTAAGAAATTCGACGTTTAATAACTCAAAAACTGTATATGGTAGGGGTAATATATGGTATATTTTTGACATCAGGAACAAAGGATCATTCCAAAAATTTAATAATATACAGGATATCCCATTTAAAAAAAATATAATTTTTTTTGTATCACCTGAAATCTGCACGCTGCTGTACCTTTGATAGAATTTTGACAAAATTCAGTCATAACCACACAACTGTTATTTAAAACTTTTTTTTCTATAGGCAATAATAACGATGATAAGGGGTGGGTAATTTATAATGAATAACCCCATTACAACACTTTGTTTCGATTGTTTTTTTTTGCTCTAGGTGTTCTAATTAACTCATTATTTTTTGTCTCGTCGTGTAATTATGCATACATTTTGAAGAGCTATTTTTATTTTGATGTTGGTAAATAAGAAGAATTTTGCAAAATAGTTGTCTGATATTTAGTATTTCCGACTCACTGTATAATAGTTTCGTTGGATGAAAATAATCTCTCTTATATATAGATTTCAAAATTCGTTTGTGTAGCTGAAATAATGGTTTTAGGTTCGTTTTATTTACACCTCCACATCCTAATATACCATAACGTAAAATGGATTCTACTAGATCAGAATAAATCATTTTTAAGTTATTATATGAAAGTACGTTTTTAAAAGGTGAAATTTGTGTCCTTGAAAAATCGTCTACAGGTTGAAATTGTCGGAACCAGTACAATAGGTTAAAATAAAACGCTACTTGCCTACGTTTCGTTTAATATGTTTAAACTTCTTCTATTGAGCCCTGAAGAAGTTTAAGCATATTAAACGAAACGTAGGCAAGGTAGCGTTTTATTTTAACCTATTCTCCTGGTTCCGACAATTTCAACCTGTAGTACGTTTTTAAGCTGTTTAAAAGTATAGATCAAGGATCGCAATTTATTTATCAGGTGTTCAATGTGTGTTTTCCAAGTAAGATGTGTATCAATATATATACCTAAATATTTAATTGAAGAAGCTAGTTTTTCAGTGAGGTCGGTATTTTTAATTATGATAGTTTCGTAATCAGAAAAAATCTAACCAGTCTCTTATTTTTTTTTTTTAATTATTTCTTGCCATTTGATAGACATTGCGCCAAGAGGTTGTGGAGAAAAATAAGGCTGTCATCAGGAAAAGATATTATGTCCACTGGCGGTTCTTCTATAGGGTCATTTGGTCAATGACCTCCCACATACAAATAAAAAAATAGAGCTATTCATTTTCCGAAGTTTAAAAATATATAATACATATATTTTTAATATTCTTAAAAAATATATTAAAGTTTCTAGTTCATTCTATGCACAATACTATTCAAATATCTAGATCGCAGGATTTCGTATCCTCTCGAGCACCGAGCCTCTACATTCATATTCATTACATTATTCATTTATAGAATTTAAAAATCTTGGGTCAATCCACATGTCCTCAAAGCTAGCTACGGACCGAATTTACAAGGAATTAAAGTGAAATAGATTTATACGCGAATCGTCAGAAAGCAAAAGAGACAGAAAACACTGGCGGGGACAACGTCCCTGACACATTTTACGGAAACGATAACGCACGAAGGTCAGTACAGCAATCTTAATGCTGACTAGGTACGCGTTGGTCGGTAAATTCTGTCGCGTTGTTTTTAATGTTTTTATTTGTGAACATTTTATTAGTAAATCTCTACTTGTCGTGAAATTAAGTAAAACAGTGTTTTTGGTGTTTACTATTAAATATGAGTGTTGTACAAAATATATTAAAACTGAAAGATGGACATAAGCTGGGTTATGAAGACCGAGTGAAATTCAAAGATGGTGGCCGTCCAAAACCTAATATGACAATAAAGCAAACATCTCTTGATAAAAAAAAGTTAATAGGTATTTTCGAAATTCAATGTACGATTTATCCGTGTGGAAAATCTGAAATTAATCAATCTGACTTCATTGCAAGTACAAGTAGTTTTTGTGTTTAGATACGTTTTAGACGGTGTTGTATGTGAGAGATTTTGGAAATTTATTCAGCCTCAAGGAACGACATCGCAGCATTTGACAAATGTAATTTTAAAAGAGTTAGAATGCCTGAAATTTAATGAAAGTCCTGAAAAATTGATAGCACAAAGTTACGATGGAGCATCAGTAATGAGTGGTGCTTTTGGAGGTGTACAAGCTAAAATTAAAAAAAGTTATCCTTCGGCAAATTTTATTCATTGTTAAGCTCATCAACTAAATTTAATTTTACAAAAAGCATCAAGTCAGGATAAAAGCATAAAATTTTTTTTTGCTAATTTACATAGCTTTTCTTCATTCTTTGGAAATTCGCTTAAAAGAACAGTCGTGTTAGATAAAGTTCTTAAGGTGAGATTACCTAAAGCGGCTCCAACACGATGGAATTTTAATACAAAGTGCATAGAGACTGTTTATACCTATCGAACAGAATTATTAGATTGTTTAGAAAAAATCATTGATAATGTCAGAAAACAACACTCTAAACCAAGCTATTGGTTTAAAAAACTACTTACAAAATGAACATTTTCTTTACTGGTTAAATTTTTTTCATTTAGCTATGCCTCATTGTGATATATTGTTCAATCAATTACAAAAATGTAATATCGATGTCATAACAGTAAATAAGTGTATTGGCATTTTTAACAGTAAAATTGAAGACATCAGAAATACAATTTTGAATAACTATTTGGAGGAGACATCCATGCAGTCTGCCCAGAGATGTAAGCCGGAAGAATCAAAAAGGAGAATTTCATTAGAAGTTTGTGATATAATTATATCTGAGATCAAAAACAGGTTTGGCTTCAGTAATCATTTAACAGTGTCTCAGTTATTTCACGCAGATCGATTTAAATATTATAAAAAAAGCTTTCCTCAAGATATGTTTAAATTAGTTAAAACGGAGTATCCAGTCATAAATCATTTGACTTAAAACTGAATTAGAAGTATTATATAACCGAGAAGATTTTTTCCAATAGTGAAGGTGCAGTTGCTTTGTTACAGCTTTTTATTAACAATAATTTGTGCAACACCTTTTCTGAAAGTGTCACTGTTAAAAATCTTGTGTACTCTCCCTATGACTACAGTCGAATACAGTAAACTTTTCTAATTGACCTCCCTATCTCTTGACCCACGAACCGCCACTGATTATGTCGCCATCAATTTTCATAGTCAACATATTATTTAAGTATATCCTAAATAATAGTTGTGCAAGAACGGTCCCTTGTGGAAATCCATATTCAACAGTTTTGGGTTTGCTTATGTAGTCACTGATTATTACAACTTGAGTTTTGTTGTGTAAATAATTTTTTTAACATCAGAATAAAACAATGTCATTAAAGTGGCACTTCTGAAATTCGTTGCAGTGCCCAAGTCTAGGTTAAAACTTGGACCAGACCCAGTTTGCTGTTTTCTTTTTCTAGTTTGAAAATTGAATGCAATTTTGTTGATTCACACTGCAAGTTTTTGTCTTCAAACTAGTTTTTTAATTTAAAGCTAAAGAAAGTATAAAAATTGGATAATGTTAATCAGGCTTTAGA
The DNA here is from genome assembly GCA_029963845.1 of Rhamnusium bicolor. Taxonomy (NCBI): domain Eukaryota; kingdom Metazoa; phylum Arthropoda; class Insecta; order Coleoptera; family Cerambycidae; genus Rhamnusium; species Rhamnusium bicolor. Next base: position 490,484 of record JANEYF010004391.1, on the reverse strand, counting down.
TGAGTTTTTTATATATTTGGAAATTATTGAAAAATAAATAAATTCCACAATGTTTTCTATTTACGAAAACTTTGTTTTTGACAAAAGAAAAACGGCAGTTTACCCGACTTGTATTATAAACAGTAGAGGGTTGTAACCAAGAAATATTTTATTTGTTTCATTGCAATGTTAATAATATTACATAATTTTTATTCAAAATCTGATATTTTGTAGATTCTTCCCTATATATTGTATATATTTTATATAGGTTTAAGTCAATAACCATATATTGACACTTTATACAATAATTTCAATACAATTTGTCTAACTTTCGCAACAACCAGTGTTTTCCGCAATAAAAACCAAATTTGAATAATGTGTTTATTATTACGTGAAGAGTAAATAAACAATTTCAAAATATAGTTATGCATTTTCAAAACGGTCAGTCATAAAATTTCATAACGAAATAATTAAAAAAATTGGAATACATTAAATATTAGAATAATGAAACCTAATAACAAGACAGTTTAATTTGAGCACACAACTTTCTAAACATTTTTTATCCGATGCATGCCACAGAACATCACTTTACAATTATAGATATTTTGCAATTAAATTTAATGTCATTGTCTGGATACTTTTTAAATACATAATAGTATTGTTGCGCAGTAACTCAATTTCATTTATCATATTTGATATTATAGAAAAAGGTAATAAAAAATAATCTCAGGTTATATAATCGTACTTATTTAACGCGGTTTATCTTTAATTAAAAGCAGATAAAATTATGCCTATTAGGTACCTTAGAAAAAAAACATTCGCATTTGAAAATTTTTCATCGGTCAATAAATTTATTCGGGCATGTACTGCCCTATTATAACGGGTTATATGCCAGTTACAGTCCAGCCCTTGCGGTAATAAGTTGAAGTTGTCAGCCACAGAGTTAATTACAACTATACTGGGTGTCCCAACTAAAAGTAGGCAGCCTGAATAACTTTTGAGATAACAAATTTTTGAAAAATTGGTGAAACACGTCGACTTTGTTTCCAAGGGGGACATATTTTAATGTAATACTTGTATACCTATCATCATTCCTCTACCCTACAGGGCCACGCACCCAAAAAATTCAAATGGCAAAGGGGGTCGAGTGATACATCTTTTGAAAGGTCTTTCAATTCTCTACATAACTGTTTATTTTTGTAAACTTTTATCGATTCGTTCCTGAGAAATAATTGTTTCATTATTTTAGGTTCGGGAAATAAAAATAAAAGAAGCAGCTTATAAATTATCGTATGTATTGTTCAAAATGACCCCCACCGACTTCCATACAGTAGTATAATCTGTCTTGAAATTCTGTACGAACATTTCTGAACACATCTGGAGTCAATAAACGTCATTCTCGAAAAATTCTTTCACGTAACTCTTTCAGAGATGCGAGTTTTGTTGCAAATACCTTCGATTTCAAATGTCCCCACAGAAACAAATCCAAGGGAGTTAAATAGGGTGACCTAGCGGGCCACTCTACAGCGGGCCGATTATCCAAAAATTGATGGACTGCTATAGCAAAATGTGGGGGTGCCCCATCCTGTTGAAAAAACAGTTCGCCGTCTAAAAGATTATCGTCTTCTTCGAGGATTTGGGTAATCATTGGGTCGATGTTATTTTCTAACAGATCGAGGTACCTTTCGCCATTTAAATTGTCAGGAATAAAAAACGGCCCGACAATGTGATCCTCTAAGATGCCAGCCCAAACATTTAACTTCTGAGGCCTTTGGGTATGAGTTTCCATGAACAAATGTGGATTGGTATCACTCGAATACCTACAATTGTGCTTGTTTACCTCCCCATTTAACTGAAATGTCGATTCATCAGAAAAACACGTATTGTACAGTAGATTGGCATTACCGTTTAATTGTTCACTAAAAATCTCACAGAATTCAAGCCGACGATCGGGATCATCTTCTTTTAATTCGTGTACCAATTTAAATTTATATGGAAGAAATTTGTGGGCCTTTACAATTTGATGAATACTGCTTCGTGATACACCGGAAGCCTCAGCTACTTTCCTGATCGATTGAGTATTATCCATCTGCAAATGACCTAGAACTGCCACTTCGACTGCTTCATTCCTAATCGGCCGCTGAGGTTCATGCTTTTTGTTTCCTACAGAACCTGTTTCCATAAATTTTGTGAATAATTGTAAAACATACTGGAAACCAACCCTTCTATCTGGGTGATTTCTATTGAATCTGCGCTCCGTAGCTCTAGCACAATTATCGTTTTTAAAATAAAAGCTGACAATTTCTATTCTCTCCTGAAGGGTATAAACCATTTTGAGAACTCGTTCTGGTAAAATGTATCGATTTAAAATTGGTTGTGAACAAATTAATGTTCAAGGACTATCAAATACTTATGAGTCTTTTATTATTCTAAAACTAAACGGACAAAGAAAGTGGTTTTTGTCGAAAAAAACTCGTGTTGATTTGAGAGCACCAAATAATGTAGTTTTTTTATAAATTCCAATACCCAGTGCCGTGTATTATAGGTTTTTTAAAAGATTTCGATTGTGTGTAATCATCAAAAATAAAATTATTTTCCTTAAGAACGAATGGATAATTAAAAAAAATACACAGTTATGTAGGGAATTGAAAGAACTTTCAAAAGATGTATCACTCAACCCTCCTTACCATTTGAATTTTTTGAGGGGATGGCCGTGTAGAGTAGAGGGATGATGATAGGTATACAAGTATTACATTAAAATATGTCCCCCTTGGAAACAAGATCGACATTTCACCAATTTTTCAAAAAATATTTATCTCCAAAGTTATTCAGGGTGCCTACTTTTGGTTACGACACCCTGTATATTCCATTTATAATAAACAAAAAAAAATATTTTTGACAAAATGTAAAAGTGGCTGTAGTTGGTTTCGTGGTCACCCGAGTATAAGGAAGAAAGTAAAGCGAACTTTCCATTTTCTAAAAAAATGACGTGACACAGAGCCGCCAATACTAAACTAAATGATTTTGTTTGAGATGATATATTTAGGTTTTACCAAAAAACAATACTTCTACATGAACATGATTAAACAAATATTTTAATGATTTTTTGGAGCCTCCTCATCCTCATCAGAATATTTATGAATGTGATACGGCGACTCGTAATCCTTCAACCACTTTTCCTTCAAAATTTCACCCAAATTGTATCCGATCATAGCATCTGTAGCCACGGTATTTCCAACAGGTATATAACCCAAAACACTAGAATCAGCCACTCTTAAACACCTCACACTTTTAACCTCCAAATCCTCCCGCACAACTGAAATTGGTTCACATTCAGAACCCATCCTTAAAGTTCCAACTGAATCCGACTTTGGAAATGCCATATTGCTAATATAACATTTAACATAGGGGCTCGAACAGAACTTAAAGTTCCTGCAATTGGGAATGTCCAAGTTCAAGAACTCCGCTTTATGTTTCTTCATAGATTCAACTTCAGTCAGATTGGTAATATAATTAAATCCACTAAAAAGTATAGAGAAATCAGAGTCTTCTTCGTCGGTCATAAAATTGGCAACAATTTTGGGACTTCCCAAAAAGTGGGTGTCATTGAGAAGTACTTCTCCTCTGGACTCAGGTGTGAGAAGACTTATGTAAAAACACATGATAGCCCTCTCTTGATTGTAATCAATAAGGGACTTGGCGATTTTTGGATGATAATTCATTCCATCCAAAAAGGCAAGCAAAGATCTGTCACCAATTTTGAAATAAGAGTGATGAATTCCTATATTAGGCATACTAGCGCCAGATTTGTGCGTAAGAATATAATTAGCAAACTCATTTATGTTTATGTGACTCAAGTTTCCTGTTCTATGCATTACATATGCAAATACGTCATTTATTAAATCCATTTCCCTATAGTAGTCCTTCGGACAGCCCTCGCAAGGATCTATGGCGATAAATATTGGAACCGATAGATGGAGCTGCAAGTTTTTTCCCACAGCTGGTAAGTCTGCTATTGTTGGTATGCCCCTATCTGTCAGATAATTTCTAGGGCCAATTCCACTTACCAGTAATAGTTTTGCATTATTTATAGCACCGGCCGTCATAATAACTTCCTTTTTGGCTCTTATGAAGAATTTTACGCCATCTATGGAGACGTTAACGCCACTCGCTCTTTTGTCAATTGGCTCGGTCACGACGATTCCTTCCACCTCGGTGTTCCTGGTAAAAAACAAATTCGGACGTTCCTTTACCGGAGTGAGGAATGCTTTGGCCATGTTGTACCTCTCCCCATCTTTGATGTACACCAAGTGTTCCGTAAATCCAATAAAACTCCTTCTCGGCATACTGACGTAACCTGTACTTCTATAGGCATTTTGAATCAGGTCTCTTGGGTGCGCTGTGTAATTAACCGAATGTAAAAAAAATTTCTCCCGACGTTCCGTAACGGTGTTGCATATTTTCATCCCCTACGTAGCTCTCAATTTTCTGGAAAATGTTGTACGTAACATTGGAAGACCAGTTTATCAAGTCGTTTTTGTCGTAGTTTTCTGTCGTACCACGCACGTAACGCATGTTGTTGATGGTACTTGTGCCTCCTAGAACTTTTCCTTTAGTTATCACACATCTTCCTCCGATTTTACCTTCGCAAGCCTTTTTTTCCTTCTCTAAAAGGAATTGCCAGTCTTCTTTGGAACGCTGAAAGGTGGGATAAAGTCCCGGTACCTAAAATAAAATGTTTTCGAATAGTAGCGTAGTATTAGGCTACTTTTTGCCGAATCCAGGACAAATTCCGAAGTAAGATTTTTTGTCGCTTAAATTCAGTTGCCCGTCTTTCAAACCATGAAAATCTCTTCACCTGCCTAATGCAAGGGATGAAAACCACCATCTTGGTGTTTCTTGTTTTTGTGAAAACTATTGAAAAATGAAATCAATAATGCAAAAAGCGAGTTTTTTATCAGATGTGCTGAATTCTTTGGAATTTGTCCACGACGATTTTCTAATATGACTGGGTTATATGTCGTAAGGAATTAAATATAGATTGGAAAAATGCTACAGTTTCAAAACTTACTTTGCAGTAGCTCAATGACAAATGTCAAAGGAGCAACGTAACACAACATTACAAAAATTACCAAGTTCATGAATAATCATGAACTTACTTTTGGCTTGGTTAAAATATGTTTTGCATGTCTACAAAATTTCACAGCAACGCAACAAGTTTCAAAATTGCAATATTTTTTTCAGTCTGTACATGATTCAATATCTAATTCATAGACAGAGGGAATTTGAATGACATCCCAGAGACGGATTTTAATCCTAATACTACATTCCGAAAAATGCGCGATACAATAGTAATAAACTAAATTGTAATTTCTGACAGTGTACAGAGTGATCCTTCATAAATGCACCTCCCTCTAACTTCGTCATTTATGAAAGGATTTCAAAATTTTATCTCCGAAATTAGAAGAGATACGAATATAAACTTTTTTTTAATGTAACACCATATTTTGTTTGAAAATCAGATTCGCTGTTTTTTTCTGAATTCAAAAATATATACTTTTACATATTTATTTTTATTAGTTTTGATGATATTGCTCAAATAATCCTTTTATTTTATTATATAAAATCGTTCGCTGAACAATTGATATTAAGTAGGCTTGAATATTTATTGAGAAAATTAACTACCTATTGCAGATAATCATTATTTATCTGACGATTTATTCAATTATTGCTTGCACAGAATCTATATTTTAAAAATGTATTATTCAATCCAAGTAAGAATGGACATTTTTACGGTGTATGTAAAAAATAATGAAAATTCCAAAGCTGCCAACCAAGAATATCGGCGGAATAAGATGGCAAGATGTGGATCTCTAGCGAATAGAATAAAATTAAGACATATTAATGAGGACCGAGAGTTACAAGTCTTATTATATTTTCAAGAAGATCGCAAGAGGTCCATCAGAGATGCCTCAAGAGATATAGGTCTTCCTTATACTACAATACGGAGAATACTACACAAATATAAATATACAGCTGGAAAGCCTAGATTGTTGCAAAAATTGTTCCCCAATGATAAGAATGTAGGATTAGAATTTTGTCAAATAATTTTGGAGAGATACAGACACGATCATGAAATTTTTAGACGCATTTTTTGGACTGACGAGGCGTCCTTTACAACTGCGGGCATATGTACAAGAAAAATAATCATTACTAGGCAACAGAAAATCTTCATATAGTCGAAGAAACACAGTTTCAAGGACGTCGAAGTTTGAACGTGTGGGTAGGAATTATTCATAATCAAATAATATACACATTTTTTGATGGACATGTGAACGGCGAAAAATATTTGCGGATTTTTAAAGAAAATACTGAAAATTACCTAGAACATATTCCACTGAACGAAGTGTTCAATATAATTTGGCAGCAAGATGGTGCACCTTGCCACAACACACTACAGGTAACAAATTACCTGAACTAACATTTTGACAAGTGGATAGGCAGGAATGGATCAACAAGATGGCCATTAAGGAGTCCCGATTTGACTCGACTCGATTTTTATGGTACTATGTAAAAATGGAAGTTTATAAACAAAGACCCAATAAAATCGATGATCTATGAGAAAGAATTATCGCTGTGATTAATAATATAAATAAGAGCACTATCCTTGAAGACGTAGGTAGAAATTTGTATAAAAGAATTAATCTATGCTTTCAAAATGATGGGTCAAACGTACAACAATTAACTCTTAATTTAGTTTAATATGTTATGTTTGTGTAGTATTCTCTGTATTGTAGTATAAGGAATACCTATATTTCTTGAGGCATCTCTGATGGATCTCCTGCAATCTTGAAAATATAATAAGACTTGCAACTCTCGGTCCTCAATAATATTTCTTAATTTTTCTTTATTCGCCAGAGATCCACAATTTGCCATATTATTCCACACGTTTTTGGATAAGTTTTTGTAAGGAACTGGACGATCTGGATATCTGTTTATGTTTATCTGTTGATTTAATTGTTTATTTATTAAACATTTTTACTTTCTTATACTTAATATAAGGAAGTATAGTAATCGTGATTTTTTTCGACCTCGAGATTTTCATTGCTTTATACGTTTTGAACCCTCCTGAATCCATTCTGACTATTTTCCGAATGATGTTTGTCGGTTCGTGTTTGTGTATTTGTATGTGTATGTTTATGTGTATGTGTATGTGTATGTGTATGTGTATGTGTAAGTGTATGTGTATGTGTATGTGTATGTGTATGTGTATGTGTATGTGTATGTGTATGTGTATGAGTATGTGTATGTGTATGAGTATGTGTATGTGTATGTGTATGTGTTGCCAGAATAATTTAAAAAAATACTAATGGGAGACTTCCCAAATTTGGCAATTCGGATTTTCTACAACATTTTAGGTGACACATTAAATTTGGTGAATGTGGTACCACCAGAAGAGACATAATGAAAGAAGAAAAAAGGTACAATTTCGGGAAAAAAATTCAAAAAATTGTATTGCGTTTGTGGACAAATCTCAACGAATTATAATAAGAAAAACATAACTTTGTGATAAAAAATCTGTCTGCATGTCTGTAGTATCGCGATAGCAGTCACAGTTTTTGAGATAAAGCTTTCAAATTTGGTACAAGTATTCTAGAGGCCAAAGACAATGATAAATTCGGTGATGAGCAAAATTGACTAGCTGATAGAAGGTCATCGGGAACCAAATTTTTTTTGTATTTCTGTACAAAAAGATATATTCTTGATGAGATATTATAAATCATGTCTGCTATATCACGCCAATAAAATATATTTTACAAGTACTTAAATAAATCTGATGTAAACTGAAATTGTTCACACATTTGATTTTATAAAATAGGGTTAGGATAAATTTGACAGTTTGAGATTTGATATGTCTAATTTAGTTACAAAAATGTCAATGTTAATAAGAAGAAATTATTAAAATATATGACATGAATTATTACTGACGGTATCAAACGATGTTGATCATTAATTATTTAAAAATTTTAATGAAACTTTTTAAGGGACACTATTAAAATTTAATTGAGGTAAGTGAAGAATTAAATAGATTGATTTCTTAGATTAAAATGATATATACTGCTACAAGAAAGTTATGTGCTGGACACATGACATATTTTATTTTACCTAATTCTGCTTTTTTTTATTTGTAACAATCCGCTTATCAAGTGTGCATTAACTCAATTAGCATTGGTATGAAAAAAATACTATAAAACATTAAAAGTCGGTTAATTTTCCATTGATCAATCATCAAATAATAATGATTTGACATAAATAGGTAATTGTCTCAATAAATATCAAAGCCTACTTACGTTCAATTGTTCTGCGGACGATTTTATTTAATAAAATAAAATATCAATATCATCAAAATTAATAAAGTCAAATATATAAACGTATATATTTTTGAAATCAGAAAAAAACAGCGAATCTGATTTTCAAACAAAATATAGTGTTCCATTAAAAAAAATTATATTTGTATCTCTTCCAATTTCGGAGATGTAGTTTACTAAAAGCATATATTAAAATCCTGACTACCGGGTATATTGACTTTATGTTTTGTCTGTGCCGGAGGCGATTATCTCTGTTTTGCAGTCTGCCCCTGTTATTATTTTAATTCATGTCATCCAAATTCCCTATATCTTTAATTCTTATACAAGTATTGGATTTTATTACATCTGATGATGCAGGGGGGATAATCGCCTGCTTCGATAAGAAGGACAGACCACAGCTCCTGTTCTGTAATCCTGTTTGCAGCTGCACATCCTGCTGCGCCTGCGCCGACTATAATGAAGTCGAAAACGCTGTCGTCTTCCTACAAATTGAGAATTCAGATAAGTAGTCGTCAATATTACACAGTAAATTAACCCAGGTACTTGATTTTGCAAATGGAGGATAAATTACAAGTTTATTTTTGTTTTCTCTTAATATATTAACTGTTTTCTATGACCTGAATTTTGCTAAAGCAGTTATCTAGAAAACTGGTGGTTCTTTTGGAGTTATTTGCAAATACCTACTTTACAACCGTTACGATAAGAGTCCAAAAAATATACAGTACAATGAAAAGAATTTCTGTCGAATCGCCAACTAGATCACCCGATGTATCACCACTCAAATGAATCATTATGCAGACATTTGAAAATCAGAGTTTATGAAACAAAACCAGGCACTGAAGAATTGAGTGTAAAGATTGTAAAAAAATATTGGCTGTTAACCTCAACGTTATCCCTATCGAATGATAATATACGACAAAGACATCTTGAATATTATTTAAAACTTGGTTCCTATTTTTAACATGTAATAAAATGATATTAAAACTAAATAAATTTATTATTTTTATAATCATGAAACATAAAAACGATGCTTTTCGAAGACGAACAGATACATTTAAAAAATATAAACGAGGTTATGTGAGCTATGAGCTGCCATATAACTTGCTATTGAAATTTTTGAGGTTGTAGCTGTGGTAGTTAACAGCTTTTCTCAATAAAATATTTTAATAAAATAATAACTAAAACGATTTAATGGATTTTGGAGGTTATTTTTTGATCATAGTTTGCCAAACATTTGAATTAGATTACTTCAAAACTTATGAGAAAACACATCCTACCGAACTCGACAATTAGCAAAAAAACAATTTTCGTATACGATCAAAATTATCATCATAACCAAGCGTTCAAAGAAAGCGACGTCAAGTTGCCGATGCAATTGAATAGTGGAGCTAAGATCACTGTCATTCTCAATCAGGGCTGTGATGTATCCTCTTATGTTGTAGTAATAGGTTTGTTAAGAGTTACACAGCCAAACAGTCATTCCAGATATAAACTTACGTGCAACTCTCCTACAATAAATAAAACGAGAATAAATATTGTGAAATGCAATGTTACACGATTTTTTTAGGAATTAAATTAGCCTTTGTATAAATTAATTATTTCTTATGTTTGGTTTGTTAAAATATATTTTGGAATCTTTTATAGATTTAACAGAATCAGAATTAAAATCCTGTATGATCTAAAAATTAATTAATTTCATAACTTAAAACAAATTCAATGAAAAACTATCCAGTTTAGCTGACTCCAAATAGACTTCAAAATAAGCAAGATCCTCGTAAAATAGATTTTAAAAAATATCCTAAAAAAAGGTCAAAAAAGGCATGATCAAATAGGGCTCAAATGATTTAGAATTTTACCTTTTTTTTATTAAAAAATTAATGCCTGAAAAAGTGGCGATAGGTTTTTCCAATGTCTAGGGATAAGGATAAATTTTAACATCATAACACCTTTATTGAATAGGATACTCCAATTTTTGATTCAATGTCAGTTAACACCTTAATCCATCTACCCCTTCGATTATTAAATGTTGTATCATCTAAATTTATTCCTTTTTCATTCTGTTAAACAATGACATTTCAGTTGGTGTATGTATTAATTTGCTTCTGGTAACTACGGAAACAAGATCACAATCGTAGTGCTTTTTAATATTGATTAAAACTACCAATAACAAAACGAAATACAAAAACGAAAACACATAGTTTTCGTTTATTATGAAGACAAGATGCTCATGTCGAATCGCATTTTCGCAGTGGACGATGGACAATAATGGCAGCATTTCATAGAAGATTGTTTAGAAGAATTTAGGAATGAATCTGCTAATATTGTTTTTGATTACAGGACATTTCGGTACACTCCAGGATTTGAATAAGGACTTCTATCGACTTATTTGCGTCCAAGAAATCCATAAAGTCGACTCTCCACGTTTTGGCTTTTGGACAATTTTAGTGATGAACTCTTTGGATGAAATCATTTCCAACAAAGTCTTATTTCATTTAAGTTCCTATTTGTGACATGGACCATCTTTAAGTCAGAATTGTAAAGAATATCGAGGGATTCAACAACAATCCCATTCTTCTGCAAAATATTTTCAATTCCTTTAAAAAGAGGGCTCAGAAGTATCTGAAGTAAGGTGGTGGACATTTTCAGCACTTTTTGTAAAAATTTTGTTGTATTTTATTAAAAATAAATATGCTGTTTCAATAAAATTTTATCAATTCGTGTAGTGGCTTCGTACGTTTTCATAACCATTGGCAACTTGCCACTGTTTTTTTAACGCTTGTCATCATTATGTGTTTCCCGCTTAAATGAAACACCCTGCATATCTTTTACTATAAGTCCAATATGTATGCAATACATAGGTTTGCATTGTTTAAAACTTGGAAGTGGATTTAAACCGTTAGAACTTATAAACGTAAAATAAAACAGTGAGTTACTTACATTCAACAATTGCTGGCTGTAATCTCTGGGGTATACATCCAAAAGACCTATTAGTTTAACGTTGAAGAATAAGGCATTAATTAGTATTAAGAATGCGTTCGCTAACGGTCCTTTAATGGGGGAAATGTCATATTCTACAACTCCCTGCATTTTTACTAATAATTTTTCAAAAAGTCAAAAATCTGTACACTTCACTAATTTTGACGTATGATTTCACACTGACAACTACTTGACATTGGCCTATTTGCTTGAGTGTAAATCAACAGTGTACTAATTAGACTGAATTGCACTAGACAATATTGTGATTTTTGCAAAGCTTTTATCCTCGGTCACAAAAGTGGCTCTTAGATAAGAATTGTATGAACAAAAAAAAGGAAATAATAATAGGTTCTTATAAGTTAATTTAATAAATTTAATGAAATTTATAGGTTATAATTTTGTTCTAAAATATCAAGTTTTAATATTATTATTATACTATTTTATATTATACAGGGTGAGTCAGTTTTTTGTAGACAAACTTTAACAGGAGATAGAACACATGTTTTTAAAAAGAAAAGTTCCTATAAACATATGTCGTAGAACGCTTCGTTTCCGAGATACAGGGTGTTGAATATAATTTTTTTTTCTCGAATTTTCATTATAACTTATAAACGAATGCTTAGATTTTTTCCATGTTTGAGGGATAATGCCTATTAATTAAGGGGCATAAAACAAGCGATAATAATGTTCAAAAACTTGCACAGTGGCGGAGTGGAGGGGGTGCTCAACCACTTTTTTAAACAGAACTTCTACACCAATGACTATTTTTTAAAAAAACTGTTATTTTCATTATCTACATACAGTTTAACAAAAATAATGTCTCTTCTTCTGTTTCGAAATTCCTGTGCGTTTCCGAGTTATTTTGATTTTTAGTGTATGATGTGGTACTAAATTAAGTAATTTATTTATTATCAATTATCGGCTAAATATTTAATACTCTCAACGAAACCTACCTAAATATGGTTTGTTAAAGATTCTAAAAAGCCGAAATCTCTTATTCTTTATCTCTTTCCAATGTAGTCAAAATAAATATTTGTTATATCAAGTCATACTCAAATACAATACATACAAATACATACTTAAAAAATTCGAGAAAAAAAATTATATTCAACACCCTGTATCTCGGAAACGAAGCGTTCTACAACATATGTTTATAGGAACTTTTCTTTTCAAAAACATGTGTTCTATCTCCTGTTAAAGTTTGTCTACAAAAAAACTGACTCACCCTGAATAAATTATTTAATTTAGTACCACATCAAACACTAAAAATCAAAATAACTCGGAAACGCACAGGAATTTCGAAAGAGAAGAAGAGACATTATTTTTGTTAAACTGTATGTAGATAACGAAAATAACAGTTTTTTAAAAAAATAGTCATTGGTGTAGAAGTTCTGTTTAAGAAAGGGGATGAGCACCCCCTCCACTCCGCCACTGTGCAAGTTTTTGAACATTCTTATCGCCTGTTTTATGCCCTTTAATTAATAGGTATTATCCCCCAAACATGGAAAAAATCTAAACATTCGTTTATAAGTTATAATGAAAATTCGAGAAAAAAGAATTATATTCAACACCCTGTATCTCGGAAACGAAGCGTTCTACGACATATGTTTATAGGAACTTTTCCTTTTAAAAACATGTGTTCTATCTCCTGTTAAAGTTTGTCTACAAAAAACTGACTCACCCTGTATATTAAGTAAATTAAATTGTTGATATCACTGCCAAATTATTATAGTGATCCGAAATGGGTTAACATAAATCTATATGCTGCATTTATTTGTTGCAAGTAATTATGCAGATTGATGAGAAAAAATATCGCATGCAAGACAGTATACAAAAGTATGACAAAACATAATGACGTAATTATGATGAAAATGTATCACGAATGTGACGGACGATTTCATATAATGGAAATTTTGTTATTACAACATATTAGAATTACTAAATTCGAGTTATTGGTATTTGTATTGAACTTAAACTTTGGGTTGTGCTATATCTTAATATTGGAGGTATTGGAGCATGGGGACCAATATGCCATGTGCTATCGACATCGCATAACTATCAAGAAATGAAATTACCAATCAATTAATCCAAGATTTGTATATAAGCTTGAAATAGGTTTCCTGTCATAATAGACCAGGCGACAGGTAGTTCAATAAGGAAATAATTAGTGGAAAGCTGGAAATTGCTTTAATCGCTTTATTTGGACCCAGATATTATTCTCCCAAGTTTTCCCCCTCGAGCGAAGTCGGCGTTAGCCCTTCTGGCCCTAAGAAGGTACCATTTTTCGGTTTTTTGCAAATATCTCCCAAACCATCAACTTTATCAACAAAATACCTATTATAAAAAATAATCTAGAGTATATTTGCTACAAAAATGTTTTTTACCGTTTGCCTCTAAAGTGAACCGTTACGATGCTATGACCATTCAAAGTGGAACCCTCTTTGATTCTTGCGGAAAAGTTATCGAAATCATACGCCATATCAAAGTTTCTACATGTTATAAATATTTGTCAGCATTCCAGGTGTTTTTAATGCAGGTATCAATAAAAAAAAATGGTCAGTAAGTACATTCAGTTCAGATTCAGTACATTTTACAAGTAGACTTCATTACTTTCTCACCGAGGGCGCTGGCAACACTGTGTACGTGGGGATAGTAACACCTGCAGATGCAGCTGGCTTGCCGCGCTCGGCCTCCCATACAGCTGGGAACGCTGCTCCCATACCACAGCAGTGTCATGAACGATCTGGTTGAGTTTATACGTGTTTACGGACAAAATAATCAATCAAGATTGTAGTTTGAGAAAGTGCGGCAATGGCCGCGGCTGGTAATCCAACCGTTTGTTTTATTTGTGAAAAAGATTTAGAAGATGGAGACACTATTATAGGAGAGAGGATTAAGAACCTTACGTGAAAGTAGTGTGAAAAGACGTGATAATAGACATGTGCAATTACAAGGATTGCAGAATGTTACGGTTCATGTTAAGTGCCAAAAATCGTATACCAAAGACAAAAATATTGCCGCGGCAATAAAATCTTGGGAAAGGGCAACAACGGACCGAAGCTCGCGATCGTGTGAACAGTTCGACTTCAAGGTTAATTGTATTTTGTGCGGCAAAAATGCATCCGAAGAATTTATAAAAAGTGTTATTAAAAAAACCCATTGACAGTCGCGATACTGTTCATCGCGTGGAAACACTCCATTTCAAAAACACACTGGTAGAGACAGCTGGTAAGCGTGCATGGGCCAAGGCTGTTACTAGGAGAATTGCACATGTAAATGATGTGGTCGCTGCAGAGGGTCGATATCACGGCTCTTGCGCGAAAACTTTCTTCAAGAGTTCCTCCACATCGACAAGGCCACCTGGTCGGCCCGAAGATGAAAACGTCACTGCTGCTTTCGAGTACGCTTGCTCTTATATGGAACGAAATCGAGAAGAATGTTAATTCACATTCAAAGAGATATTCGAAGATTTTGAGGGCTATATTCCTAATGAGAAAACGTTGAAAAACAGGTTGCTTGGTAAATATGGTGCTGATATCATTGTCACAGCAAGAAAAAACAATGAATCGGTGATTTGTTTTCGCGACACAGGCTACAAAATACTCACGGAAAATTGGTACCATTGTCGAAAGATCGATGATCAGGAGGAGCGTCTAAGAATTGTAAAAGCCGCAGCAGACATAATAAGGGAAGATATAAGATCCACGATCTATGATACAGAAACCTATCCTCCATCCGATTCACTTTTTGACGATGCTGCAAGTGATGTTCCCCAATCTTTAAATTATTTCTTGGGAGAAGTCATTCTAAAAAAGAAACGCGCAGCGGAAAACACATGGAAGAAGAAATGCACATCAATTGCTCACGCTGTTGTAGAAACTTTGACATGGTATATGATTTCGATAACTTTTCCGCAAGAATCAAAAAAGGGTTCCACTTTGAATGGTCGTAGCATCGTAACGGGTCACTTTAGAGACAAACAATTTTATAGCAAATATACTCTAGATTATTTTTTATATATTTTGTTGATAAAGTTGATGGTTTGGGAGATATTTGCAAAAAACCGAAAAATGGTACCTTCTTAGGGCCAGAAGGGCCAACGACGAGTTCGCTCGAGTGGGAAAACTTGGGAGAGTAATATCTGGGTCCAAATAAAGCGATTAAAGCAATTTCCAGCTTTCCACTAATTATTTCCTTATTGAGGCTTTTTTTTCGACCTGTCGCCTGGCCTATAATGGGTTTACTGACATAAAAAAAGTTTATATTCTAATTGCATAAAAATTAACATATATTAAACTCGTACCAATTCATAACACAAATAACACGAACTATCGGGTATTAAGTTATTTTTTTCATTTATATAACATCGGACTATTTCCGCTACCAATGTCAATCACCCATGCTAGGAGCAAAGCTCATCAGTATATATAAACACTGACCAAAACCTCACTTTACCGTGGGGTAGATCTTTAACATGTTTATAGCGCAGATACATAGAACTCAACCTATCGAAATATGGTGATGCGAGATCATTCATCTACCATACTTATTGACTTGGTTCGACTATGATTTAAACCTTGGTGGTGAAACCACAGCCCTGCCTGATATTTATTTTATTTGTAAGTATGATCTTACACTATAAATGATTTCGTAATATATGTGATTTCGTAATATACGCGATTTCTCAATATATGTGCTTTCACAATTACATTCACATACGACTTTATCTACCGTCACAGTTGAATGGAAGATTGACAAAAAATATCTAACAGGATGACTTATGGTCAAAAAATGATAATTAAAAAAATAGGAAAACAAAACGGTAAGGATAATACTACTATTAACTAAATTAATATTAAAGACTACGAAACGGATTCTGGTAACCGCTTACTGATCGTCATCCGGTTGCAAGAAATATTTTACTACTGCACTACTGTACCAATTACTAAGCCTATACGACGTCATACTCGTAATTATTAACATATTACATAAATAAATGAAAAAGATAATTTTCAGTAATTATTTTTTTTGTACACTCTCAAGTTGATTATTTAATTAGCTTAACGATATCAAACTATTTTATAAAATGAATATTACCAGTTATGTTCTAAATGTAATAAATACTTCAGCACATAAAATACATTTCCATAAAATGAGTTCACATCACATATTTATTAAACAAATTTATTATATTATTATTATATCGACTCAGTAGCGCGTTCTTCCATCTAGATGACCCGAGTTCACATCTTAGCTGGATCAAGTCAATGAGATATAGTGCATAAGCCAGACCTTCTAGCGTCACCATCTCGTAAGAGGATTGTAAAACTGTGAGTTCCGTATATCTACGGTGTGTGTACGTTAATTATCCCTACCACACAACAAAGTGAGGGCTAGGCATAATTTCCAGTGTTTACACAGGCATTGATAAGCATAACTACTGACGTCGCGTCGGTGATTGGTCTTGGTAGCGGAAGTAGGTCGACGTGAAATGTGATAAAAGAAAATCGACGGGAGTACGTGAAAAATCCCTACCTCACTGCCAACTAGCTTGGATTTATTACACATAGGAATAGTATTTTAGATTACTTTCTTAAATGGCTTCGATTACCTTTTAATTCAGTTATTAACTCATTTCCAAGTAATTTAAATAATTGGCAGATAATTTCCACGTGAAATAAATATCTAATCGATTACCTTACATAATATTTTTAATAAGTAGAAACTATTTTTTAAACTTATTCTCAATTATAAAATTAGCAATTGTACCGAGGTTAAACAGTTTGAATTGATTTTGTATACTCTCAAGTTGGTATCGATTTACGTTGTGGTTTAATATGTTGGACTGATGCAAGTAAATTATGTCTCATTTGGATCAAAATTTTTGGTTTTTGGATTGCAGGAATTTTAAGCCGTTAGCATAATATACTCTAGGCCTGGAACACTGAACTGCATGTGGAGTAGGAAGGACCTTTCTTATATCTTGTACAATGGACGACGACTCAATTATTATTAATAGGCGTCTGTTTTTGTATCTCGTTAATAAAAGTGGTGAAAACGAATGGCCCCAAAACAGAAGCCTTGGGTACTCCTATGTCCTAGTTGATCTCGTGTTGCTCCCGGAACACCCTCCATAGGGTTATTTACAAAATTAGTCTTGTTTGATTGTAGGTGTGAAAATGTTATTTTTCAGTAGATCCTCAACCAATTTGATTCGTGACTCGCACAATAACAAACATAGCCCATCGAGATTCCAACTGTTCCTAGGCTACTACAAACTGATACAACATAAATTAGACATTATTTTATTTATTAACGTATGATTTAAAAATCAACAGCATAGTGCGGAGATAAAACCTTTACAAAAATATATTGTTTACTAAACATTAATTGGTCATACTTTCTAGATATTAAACACTTATTATTACTGTACTTTTTCGACAAATAAAAATACTTAAGAAAATTAATAAACATATAATTGCATCATCAATATTTACATGCATTAATTTAACATATTTAACACATTATATGCCCCCAACCTAACCCTCCATGCAATTCTAGACACATATTATCAAGGGATCAATATTAAATAATGAGTCTCCTAACGATACTTCTTCAATGAAGGTTTCCCCACAAAACTCAAGTTTACACTTAGTTTAAGTCTGAACTTTCACTGAATATGTTGACTGTGTTGAGGTGTATCGCGAATTTCTAGGACGATAAGTCAAGAGCGTTCAACGATTCGAGAAAAGTGTATTATATTTTTGGTGAAATACATCGGCTCTTAAATTAAAGTGTCGTTAAATGATGGGTGCACGTGAGGATTTTGATTAATTGAAAATTACGGTAAGATGTTTAAAATCTTATTTGTATAAAATTATTATTATTGTTTTATATTATAGCAATTATCTAAAAGTACACTCTTAAATATGATATCATAAAGAGAACGAATAAATTATGTTTTTTAAATAATAAACTATTGTACGACTCAATGTCTTGAGCCCTCGCTTAACTGCGAATATCTCAAAAATCGCGGAGGAGCAAAATTAAGTATTCATTACGTGACTATTGTAAACCATTCATTAAAATTTGATTGACTGGAGATTAAAGCGTCCTAGAGATTTTTAATTTATACAAAAAATGTACCCATTTTTAACAGTACTCTCGTCACAGTGGTGATTTTTTTTGAAACCAATTATTGGTTTTATGTACAACTTTGTAATGATACGAAGGAAAATCCATTTTATGTGGTAATTTTAAAACCTTCGTAATTATTTACAAAACTGTGCCCTCATCTGATCCGTATAGGGAAAATTCTTTTTACAACATTACTTTATAATCAGATAGGCAATTAACACAACGGTTAATTAATTACAGCATTTTAAGCACATAAATAAAAAATAAATATTTATGTTATCTATTGCATATGATAACTCAATTATATGTTAATAATCTTTTAAAAAATGTATAAATGAAATAGCCAATCTATAGCATATATATATATATATATATATATATATATATATATATATATATATATATATATATATATATATATATATATATATATATATACATCAACAAGTGAGGGAATTTTTTCTGGGAAAATTAAAAATATGAAAATTAAGCCTCTGTTTAAATCGGGTAACGACACCTTAAAGGACAATTATAAACCAATATGTATGTATATTCAGTAACTTCTCTAAAATATTTGAAAATATGTTTCCGAAAAATTGGTTGCAATTCAGGATAAATACAAATTATTTAATATTAATCAGTTTGGTTTTAGCAAAGGTTAGTCTATCAATACTATTACGAAATTTCTTTCTATTCTTTACAACAACTTAGATGATATAAAAAAAAAGTTTTGGGATATTTCTAGATTTGAGTAAGGTACGTACCTACGAGTAAACCTTTAGATTAGTTCAGATCCTACCTTCAGGAAAATCACTATGTAGAAATCAATAACTATATGTCTAATGTTTTAGAGAATTCTGTTGGTGCACTACAAGGATCCATTTTTGGACTCTTATTATATATATTTTAGGTTAATGATTTCAACGCCCAACACTCAGAGATGTTTGTTGATGATACATTCATTCTTATTTCTATTATTAACATTAATAATGCTATTAAAGACGTAAATCCTCAGGTACAAGCGGCATATAAGTTATTTAACGATAATGTGTTTATTTTAAATAATAGAAAATCTATCTTTATAAGATTTAATCCATCAAATACAACTTTCAACTATAGATCTTTAATGAAATCAAAATATGATATAATTAAACAAAGCAAATATGTAAAATTTCTAGGTTTATATACACATATCTAGAAACTGTTCATGGACTTCACATTTTGTGTTGTTAGCTACATAAATCAATTACGAGATGTAGTACGTAGATCAATATAAGTGACATAATATTATATGGTACACAGTTTTATTCAGTAATATCATATGGTATTTTAGGTTTCGTGTTTCAACAGAAAGAGTACATTTTTTCAAAGTACAAAAAAGAGCAGTACGTTTTATAGTTACAGCTAATGGAAGAATAAGTTGATACATTCAAGAAATTACGTATTTTAACACTACTAAGAATTTTTACTCTACATTTGCTCCCAGAAGTCACTTAGCTAATTTACCTTCCTTGAACTTTAACCACTTGTATAATACTCGTAGTGGATTGACGTTAACAGTACCCATCCACAAATTAACATTATTTAAAGCCCACAATAAAAATTGATTTATATTTAACAAGTTACCTAATTTATTTTAGTCAAGAACCATGAAACATATTGTATCTCAAAAACGGTTAACACTCGATAGTAAGTTTGGGGTTCTTTGAATTTAGCTAAGTGCGCTCTACCTTCCTTAACACCATGTCACTTTAAATCTGAACCACCCTGTATGTTATTTTTACCTGCACGAGTTAACGAATTTAAGATGGATCTAGATCTATGGACTATGACGTTATAAACTCTTAATTAATTTGTACACATATTTTACGATAATAAGGCATGCCATGGAATTAATTAGCCATAACTTGTATGCATTGCAAATTGTTTAACTGAAATTGCATCTGCCTGCTCTTCACGGTAATAAAATAATACATATTGTTATTGTTTCTCATGCAGTTTGTTGTTATTGCATGAACTGTAATTTTTAAAGTTCTCCTTTGTTTCTACTAAATAAATCAGTTGTTTAAATGTACATATCTCGGTACAAATAAAACATTTAATGAACTTCATTTAATATTCAACTGAAATGTATTAAATTTTGAAAAAATCTTCACCATTGAACAAAAATTAATTAAGTTAATTCTTGTTGCACAGAAAATGTTTTTAAAAAATACTCGTTAAAAATTATTGTTGTAAAAAAATTAATCGCAAACCAATAACCTAAAAACAATTAAAACAAAATTACAAAAATGTTGGTTGTATAAGTTTTTTTTCGATACATTTATTCAGTGAATGAAATGTGGTGTTGAAAAGCAAGATCTGAAGCTTTCCATTTAGCCGGCGTAGCAATGACGGTTCAAGAGCAACCATAGATCAGGAAGACCACGTCTTAAAGGTAGCTTCTGTTAGAGTGGTAGAGAGCATTTTTCAGTTAATTTAAACCAGAAACTAAAAAGAACGGCTTTTATGCGTTACAAGCTAGAACTATAGGTAATAGTCCTTGGAAATTATAATGACTGATTGTTCTCTTATTTTATTTTAATGTTTTAATAAAAAAATGTCAATGTCATTAGACGATGGTTTGTTCAATAACCTAATATCAGTTTTATGAGATTACAACTTTATTATGAAGCTTATTTATGTGTTACCCACGGGATAGAGTGTGTGATCCTGACAGCATATAATCAGAAACATGTTTGTTAAGTTTGTGTTTTTTAATAAAAAAAAGGAAAAAATACCATCACACTCACATCTTTTCCTTACATTAAGAATACTGTAATATAAATGTTACATAAAAACTCAGTGAATGTAAGTACTTATTTGTGTATTTTAAATATTGCAATAGTATAAACATTTTGTTAATAATAACGATAATTGATTGCAAGAAAATATCAATATATAACAAATATTTCATAGGTGGTTTGAAACATAAGTTTTGATGACTTCCAGATTATATATTTTGTAAATAGTAAGGACATTGAAATTTTACTTCAAATCATGGAGAAAAATCATAAAACATAATTTGTTAGGCTAGAACACTTGTAGTTGTTTTAAATTCTACGACAAATATCATCTAAAAACGTTAAATTTTTAATTAATCGAACTAAGTTATGGTAAATTTGTTAAATCGATCAGAAACGCTATATTTATTTATAGATATTTGCTTTTTTTACTTACATTTTAAAATTAGTTTCATCTACATTCATGCAATTAACCTTGTCCTTACAAATTTTAATAATACCGCAATTAATTTATTTTTCTTTCAAGGTGTCGAAAAAAAGTTGAATTTAGCATGGTTTGTTAATTTTTACTTGCGTATGTAATTCTTAGTTGGTTCGGAAATCGGTCGACACCACTATGTTATTAGCTACATATCAAGTACCTACTCGTGGAAGATAAACAATGCCATTACTGAGAAGAACAATCTCTATTAAATTATACACAGACCGACATTTTTTAAACTAGTCCAGGTTTCACTTTTCTTCTGCTTTTACTTTCATTAAATTTTGTTTCTTATTTACTCTGTTTAGTCACACCAATTCCTCTACATTTCTAATACCTGTACTTTAGTTATCAAATATACGAATCTTTAAAATGCATTTAATTAAATTCCATACAATCGGTACCTGAAGTATAGTTTCTCGTTTCCAAACTGCTTTAAGTTTGGAAACTGTAGTACATTTTATCAAATCTAAATTTTCATTTATTTTTCATTGTCGTACACAAATAATTGCATTTTCAATTTTACTCAGAAGAAAATAACCAAAATAAAGAACACCAATTTCATTTAAAACTACAAATCGGTTCTTCGATTTCAATAAGATATATGCCCCTATTTGTATTAATAACAGCTTGGCATCGTTTAGACATAAAGCCAATGAGATTATTGATGTAATTTTGACCCAAGTTCCTGGAATGACCGCTCTCAAGTTTTTTATTGTTTGTGAATGAGGTTGATGGTCACGTATGGTTCGTTTGAACAATCCCCCATGTTAAATGGGATTAAGGTCTGGTGATCTCGGTGGGAGTGGATATGTCGGAAGTCCAAGGTTTTGTAGTGCACTATAATGATTCTTGCACGACGAGGAAGAGCATTGTCATCCAAGAAAAAGTTCTCACCGATGGCCGCACCACGAAATTGAAGAATAATGTTGTTTATGATATATACACTTCAGCTGTCACTATTCTCTCAACAATAAACAAGTCAGATTGCCAATTGAAGCACATGCCTCGCCACACTATGATTAAACCACTGCGATAAGGATAAAGAATTTCGCCTGATTTGGGCCAAAGCCACCCCGGGTTGAACCATACACCATTTTATAGCGCACACGATTAATAATAATAATCAAGTAGTTTTGGATCTTATTAACCCCGCCAGAAGCATTCAAAAGAATTTTCATATTTGGTGACATGCTTCTAGTGCATCGTCTATCAAACTATCACTGATCTTCTCAGATGGTGTCCGGAAACTGTCTCCAAGGTATTCAGCGTAAGCTAGGTACCCGATGATAGTAATGACATGGACACAACTGCCAACGATAGTACGTGCGCCATTATTGCAGCAATAATATTCTCCACTGACATCATTACCCTCGCCGTTTCATTGTGCTACAATGTAGACATTGTACTTAGTTATGTAGACATGCCTAGACTATATTCGTGGTCTTAAAAATACAAATATATGATAAGATAGATTTATTGGGGTTCAAAATAAACCAAAGGTTTAATGCCATAACCCCCAAAAAAACAAGTATGCAGCTACGGACATGTGTTTCGGAGTTATTGTCTCTCATCAGCGTAGCGTAGCTAAGGAATTGGATCAGGGATGGGATAGATCAGGAACAAGAACTAAAATGAGGCTGGAAAGTACAGTACACAGCACTCAATTAGTGTCTTCATGTTCCCATGTGCCACAAATGGGGCCTCCATGAGCACAATCAACACACCGAGTTTCCACCTGGCACATACAAACAAAACAAGATAGATTTATTGGAGTTCAAAATTCAACAAAGAAGATATTGTTTTGTTTGTATGTGCCAGGTGCAAACGAGTAGTACGTATAGAGCTCTGTGTGTTGATTATGCTCATCGAGGCCCCATTTGTGGCACATGGGAACATGAGGTCACTAATTGCGTACTATGTACTATACTTTCCAGTCTTATTTTAGTTTTTTCTTCCTAATCTATCCCATCCTAGATCCAATTCCTTAGCTACGCTACGCTGATGAGGGACAATAACTTCGAAACACGTGTCCGTGGCTGCATTACTGTTTTTTTTTGGATATGGCACTAAATCCTCTTTGTTTTATAAATTTAAAGCTGATTATTGCTGTTTTGCACACTTTCTTACGTATTGTACACCCTACTTATCATTCCCTATAACATAGTCAGGCGGGGGTTTTGTGAACTATAAGTAGCTATTATTCAATTAGCCCTTAATGGAGCTTAACCTGAAACATAACTCATCCCTGGGCGTATTTGAAAAATTTATATTAAAATGGGGGAGGTTCTTTCATGAACTTGACTACTATTTCCGGCTACACCTGGCTTAGTCCATATCCTGTTGTGTTTCTTGAAGTAGAGTAACTCTATTGGCAGCCAGACAAATGTAGCCGTCTCGAGCAGCAATGATTTTTCTTGGGCGACCACTTCTTAGCATTTCAGATGGTGATGCAATATTCTGGTACCGTAAAACAAGTCAGGAAATGACACTTCGAGACACATTGAATTATGCAGCGTCCTCGACTTGATTTCGACCAACATGAATGATTCCAACGATCTATTTCATTCTTCGGGAGTTAACTTTCTCCATGGCATGTTGTAATTAAGAACAAACATTATTTCGAGTTCACATCAGAAATATACTAGTGTTCTGCAAATGATGTCCTGACGACTAGATTCAAAAAAATTTCTCCAGCAAATGCAAAAAATCGATTGCAGAGAAAACCGACGGAAACAACAACAATCTCACTCTTCTCAAATCGTTTTTGATTCTGTTAAAAAAGAGGGTTCAAAATTGTCTGGAGCAAGTACATTTTGTTGAAACTTTGTTGTATTTTCATTAAAAATAAATGTACTGTTTCAATGAAATTTTATTAATTCGTGTAATAATGATACATGAGAAAAATAATCTAATACTATGATGCATCGTATGATAGCTTAATATAAACCAATCTAATCCTACGTTTTTATTTGCATGGGAAACTTGACATCGTTTTTTTGAACGCTTGCTATAATCAATCAAAAAATATCTTGATCTTACAGAACGCGAACTGTAGATTAACCGACACTCGTCTGCAGCAGGTGAAGGTGTATACGCGCTAATAAAAACCTGTGACAAAAGCCACTCAAACAGTTTGAAGATTCAAAGGTAGAAATCAGCGTTACCCCAGGCGCATAGCAACTTTAGAAACAAATACCAGCGTTTTATAGACATTGCAAATTCCAGCAAGAACAATGTAGCGACCATGAAAGACTACAGTTTAAATTACAAAACCATATGCTTTTTTTTTTATTTGCCTAGATAAATTATATACGATGTTGCGAAATCTTTGTTACAAAGAAGTACAATATTATATTATATAATTAATTACTCATCTCTAAATATATCTTGACAGGAATAGGTTACCATTAAAGACTTACTGGTAACATATTAGAGATATTGCATAAAAGAGTTCCGAAGGTCCTTTTATCAAATTATATTAGTGATGTCATGATGTAATACATATTATTTAAATGCTTTTTAACATTGTTAAATTGGCGCAATTGAAAATTTAACAATTATAAAAAAACATAATTCGACAGTCAGTATAAAAAGTCTACACTCATTATACTTAAATTATTTTTTAAAATTATATTTCGATTATCGAAGTCGTTGATAATAAAACACCACATATAGCACAATCCCCTGTATCCGGATACACATCCAACATTCGCGTATAGTGGAAGTATACTTTCTTACAGTTAATTCCACTGTCACGACCAGGAATCGAACTCGGAACTTCTCGACCAATAGTCATATGCATAATGGCATTTTTCTGTAAGTAGCTTCCTGTAAAAATGGGGTTGCCACTCGTGAACTGAGCCGTGACATCGCACCCTATTCCTGTTTTTGCGCGTGTTAAACTAGTGTGAAAATAAATAAAAGAATAGTTTTTACATTTAAATGTTAAATAAATAAATTAGAAAATCTATACGATATTATAAAATACGTTCTAATAGAGGCAATAAATAAGTACTTTTTATACTAGGATTAACAAACACGAATTACAGTTTAAAAACATCAAAGACTGAAGATTGATGTAAGTCTAACTGATCATGAAGAAAATAACTGCTCTGACTATTGTTCGATTTAAAAACTTTTGTTTATAATAAATTCAACTTAAAACTTTCTTGTACATGTGGTATTTGAGGATTGCTTAAATTTGGAACCATTGTGACCTGACTAAAATATGGTTCAAAAAGTTGAAACTATTTTTTTGGAGTCAACAAAATAAAATTTGTTTGATTATATTGTAATGATTAATTATCACCAAGTATTTTTTAGAAAATCTATACCTATGTGCACTTATTTTTATTTATATTTACCTACCAAAATATTTTTCATATTTTCAAAACTCTACTACTACCAAAATATTGAACTGCAAAAACTTTCAGTGTTTTGGTTTGTTTTGAACAATTTTGTATTCAATTTTCGTTTTTTAGTTTTACCCCAACAGCCAGTAGTTTTGTCACAATAGTTTTCAAGTAAAGTGTTTGTGGTGGAAGTTAACATAGTATTTGCAATATATTCCCGGCTATAAATTTCACAATCACTAAATTCCGTTTTTACTGAGGTAATTCAAAACAGAATGAGTAACAACAAATCTTTTATGAATATTAAAAAATTCTGCCTCATAGCCTTGCAATAATTTGTTAAATATAATGTACATAAATAATTTCTACTACTTTTCGCGAGGAAATAACAAACCTCCTCGACTTAATAATAATAATAATAAGACTAATAATAATAATAATTATTGAGTGAGTCCTCTCCTCTTCTGCATCTCACTGCTGCCGTTGTCTGTTGGGCTCCGCCAAACCCGCGGATATCAATGTGGGCCACCCGGCGACCGGAGGCATAAGGTCACCCATCTATTTTATATGGATGACCTTAAACTTTATGCCTCCGGAGAGCGCGAACTACAAAACGTTCTTAGGGTGGTCGAAGAATATACGCGGGCAATTGGTATGGAGTTCGGGTTGGACAAATGTGCAGTCGTCCACCTCAAGAGAGGACGATGCGGGGAATTCCCTGAAGATGCGCAGCTCGCAGACGGAAGCATCCTAAGACATCTGGATGCCGGAGAGACCTATACATATCTGGGTGTGCAACAAAGGCACATCCAGGATGTATCACAAATAAAAGATTCTCTCCGCGGCAAGTACAGACACCGCCTCCGAAAGATTTGGTCTTCCGAACTTTCGGGGAAGAACAAGGTGTCTGCAACTAATATGCTTGCCGTTCCGATTCTGCTCTACTCTTTCGGAGTAGTAAAGTGGAGAGTAGATGAGCTGCGTCAATTAGACAGAGATACCCGCAAGATGATGAATATTCACAGAAGCATTCATCCTAGATCGTCCGTTCCTCGTGTGTACCTCCCACGTCAACGGGGGGGCCGAGGACTCTTGAGCCTGGAGTGTACGCATGGCAGAGTAGTTCTGAGTATGGCATGTAACATCCTCAGGAGCTCAGATCCCCTCTTGCGGTTCGTAAAACATCACGAAACTGTAGGAGTGGGAGCAGGATTGTTCAAGGCAGCAAAAAGAGCCGCAGATGAACTCATTAGCGTCTACAGATAGGTTGCAATTGGCGTTGATGCTCCAGAAGACATGCGCGAGATTGCGACCATGAATTTTGTCATCCTTTTGGAATCGGTTGTTACCAAGGAACTCGTTAGACGATAGAGAAGATATTCGCTTAGCACGCGGTAGGTCCAGGGTTCGAATCGCAAACTTATAATTTTTTTTTTTTTAAATAAGTATTTTTTTAGTAAGATTTTCCTTGCCCTTTACTATCGTCTAACGAGTTTCTTGCTAACAAACGATTCCAAAAGGATTTATTAATACTTATCTATGAACTAAGTTAGGCTTCCCCTATCTCGCGCATGTCTTCTGGAGCATTAACGCCAATTGCAACCTATCTGTAGACGCTAGTGATGAACTCGGTCTCGCATTTGACATCGGACGAGGAGGCCGGCGAGGTGCTGATGTTGAGTCAGTCACCGAACTTCAGCCAAATCGTCTGAAAGCCCGAATCAGAGCTGCCGAACAGGAAAATCTGTTTCGGCAGCACGTCGATAAACCCCAGCATGGTGTCTTCTATAAGAACATAGAAACACTGGGTTTATCGACCAGGCTGACCTTCGCCTTTCTAAGGTCAGCAGGGCTTAAGTCGGAGACCGAGGGATTCATTATGGCCTGTCAAGATGGTGTTATCAACACCTTGGTCTACCGTAGCCGCGTGTGGCGTGTAGAGGTTCCTGATATCAACTGCAGGACCTGCCATCAGGCGCCGGAATCGCTCATGCACTTACTATCTGCATGCCCTATATATGCGATTTCGGCCTACATCCACCGGCATAATGCGGCGTTACGAGTGCTATACTACCATCTAAGGCACTCGTACGGGGTAGACCAGACACCAGTGCTGCCTTACGTCCCCGGAGATATTGAGTCCGTTGTCGAGAACGAGAAATGCCGGATTTACTGGAACTACTCGTTCCCGACTGTCAGGCTAATCCAAGCCAACAAGCCTGACATAGTCCTCCTCGACCATCAACTCAAGGTGATGTATGTCATCGAGTTCTCGGCACCTGCGGAGAAAAACATCACCTTGAAGGAGGAGGAGAAACGGACCAAATATCGCGATCTCCGGTACGAGCTCCAAGTGCTGTACCCAGGCTACTCGGTAAAAATGGTCGTCCTTATAATCGGTGTACTCGGAGGGATAAAGCCTACGCTACTTTCGGAACTAAAATTCATACCGGCCTGCCAAAAATCAGCTGAGTGGCTGGCAGGCCAAATGCAGAAGGCGGTCATTCTGGGTTCTCTCCGTCTGCTTAGGGCACACGATTCTGGTATCTACAGTCACTAACCCTGCGGGATGTGGGGAGTGGCTGTAGTTGATGCGCCGGCGCGACTCCCGTGAGGCGTCGGAGGCCACGGGAGGACTGACCGGCATCGGGAAACCGGAAAAAAAAAAAATAATAATTAGACAATAATAATAAGACTAATAATAATAAGACTATGGTTTATAATGATCGCCCTCTTACAACTCCTCAAGTTATTGTTAATGGTATTGCAACGCACTTCAGCAGTGTATTGTTAAACGACAATACTGTGATTAGTGACTCCTCCTGTGATGTTACGTCTATTGGCGTTAATGTCTTGCATAGTTTTATCATCAGTGTTAGTGATATTAGAAGAGCATATCCCGGCATTTTTGATTAAAGACTGTATTAGCTGCTTCGAAGAACCGTTATGTAAGATTTTTAATTTAATCCTAAATAAGGGTATATTTCCAAATTGTTGGAAATTGTCAAAAATATGTCTAGTATTTAAGTCAGGTGGTAAATCTAGCATTAATAATTATTATAGACCTATTGCATTAATTCTAAATATTGCAAAACTTTTTGAGTGCATTTTGTCATTTGTTGTTTATAACCATATTTGCAGACAGATATGCCTTAGTCAACATGGTTTCATTAGAGGTCGGTCTACCTTTACAAATATAGGCAACTTTGTCCTATTTGTGTCACAAGCTCTTGATGATAGATTTCAAGTTGACGTAATTTTCACCGATTTCACTAAGGCATTTGATTAGGTACACCATGGTATTATCATAAATAAATTTCGACAGTTTGGATTATGTGAAAATTTAACACAACTGTTTTACTCCTTGTTAACTGATAGAAAAAACTATGTAAAATACAAAGGTTTCAAATCTGATATATATTGTGCGACAAGCGGGGTAACGCAGAGATCCAACTTAGATCCGCTTATGTTTTTAATGTTTGTCAACGACATTGAGAAGTCTATAAATTCTCATATGTTTCTCTATGCTGATGATTTGAAAATAGCAAGGGTAATAAATAGTGAGCAAGATTGCCATACATTACAGGATGATATTGATTCCGTGTACGCTTGGTGTTCACAGAATAAATTAGGTTTGAACATTAATAAGTGTGAAACAATGACGTTCTCAAGGAAAAAAAACCATGTTAGAATATAATTACAAAATAGGTGACTCTATTCTGCAACGACGTCATCAGAAAAAAGATCTAGGTATAATATTAGACCCTGACTTATCGTTTATTCCGCACTATGAATATATTAATAGTCATTGCCTAAAAATACTAAGTTTTATAATCAGGAACACTAAACAGTTCACAAGTATTGAATGTCTCAAGATATTACATTTCTCCTTTATCAGAAGTCGATTGGAGTACTGCAGTATTGCTTGGTCTCCATACTATAATGTTCATATTATGATGCTCGAGCGTATACAACGTAAGTTTTGCAAATACTTGTATTTCATAAAGCATAAAAGATACCCCGAGCAGAATTATAGCTATAGAGCTTTATTAAATGAATTTGAAATCGAGCCGTTATTCGTGCGGCGTAAAGTAAGGAACATTACATACTTGTACAAAATTATTCATGGTCAAATTGAAAACCCTCAATTCTTAGATCAGGTGCATATTAATATACCTAGATTTGGTACTAGATAGCCTTCAATCTTTATTTATGATACACCCCACACCAATCAGCACATGAATTCACCTTTACTTTCTATGTCTAGACAATACAATGAATTGCAGAATTTTGTTGATATATTTTGTGATAATTTTACGCATTTTTCTCGTTTGCTTAAAGAAGCTGTTTTAACTAATTCTGCATTTTGACCTTGACTATTGTTGATTACGCCGTTCATGTATGTTATTTAATATTATTCGTATCTCCATCATTTAATGTTTTTTTTTTACTTAAACTTTTATTAAATATTAGCTTTTATTTTTTGTGTAATGTCATGGACTTAACTAAGTCCTTTGAGCATATCCTGTATTTGGACAGCTGTGTCTATCGCACTTCTATTTTCTATATTCTATTTTCTATTTTCCATTTTTTTTTAAAGTTTAGCTATAGATTTTTGCTGCACTAAATTATATTTGTAATGAAATACTGTAATTTGCTATGTTTTTGTATCCTATTTATGGACAGATTTGTCTTTTGGATTTCAATAAACCTTATTATGATTATTATTATTATTATTACTATAATTATTACAATTTCTGACAACGGCATAACTTATAACTGGTTCTGAAGTATATGTTAATTTAAATATTGTAGCTTTATCCTTATTATGAATATCGTGGATTTATCCTTATTATGAATATTCTACCTACCCTCCGAAATTGGCAATGTGTTTAGAATATTGAGGAATTCGTAATTTTTATTTGATAGAATTGGAGAAATAAATATTCTTTTTCACTTTTCTGAAGGGCTTAAACAAATTCAGCTCATTTAATTACCCGAAGTTTAGCATCCCTACTTTGACGAATAGATAAAGGTTTTGAAAAATATTCTGAACAATCCGAACATTTAGTTGGTATGGAAATCTTGTTCTGAGATTTCTGTAACGAATTGTTGTTTGATGAAATAAAGCTCACACACTTTTCTCACTTTGAAGGTGTAAATCCTTTTCTTGGAATACCAGAAATTCATTTTTTACATAAGCTTTCATCTTTCGGAAAAAAAATACGCACTTTCAACCCATTCAAATATGTAATTTTCTTTACAACGCGGCACACTGCATTTGAACGGCATGTTTACGAACTTCTACACTGACAATTTAATTAAAAAGACACTATTTATAGCTTGAAAACTCTCGGAAAAAAACAAGTAATAACCTATCCATATATATATATATATATATATATATATATATATATATATATATATATATATATATATATATATATATATATATATATATATATATATATATATATATATACATATATGAGATTTAAGCAAATGTTGCTTCATGTTGCTTCATAAGTAGGATAACATAAAAACCAAGATTGTTAGTTGTTACATAATAGAAGATTCAGGTAAAGTTCGTCGGCATACTTAAATCACATTAAAATTTATCAAAACTGTGTCAAACTAACAGATTATCTAATTTGTCCTTGATCATACAAATTTAGCGTAATATTTAGATAAATATAATAAAATATACATTCATTCAGCAATAAAGATTAGTTTTTACTATTACTATTGCTTCTCAGTGCATTAAACTTGTTTAAAAGATAAATATTCATAGAGTGGAATGAAAAATAATATTAACTGAAAATTTTTTGCTAATTATTATTTACTAACTTTTACAAATCTTATCACAGATAAGTATAACATATATCTTTTTAAACAATTATTTTCCCGGCTATTTGTCAAAACGCTGAAACTTGGATTACAAAAAAGATAATAATATGCACATTATGTTCAGTACAACTGACTCAATAATGTTAATTCCCCTTAGGGTCGAATAAAATAATTTAAAAATAAATTAAGTTCCTCTTCTTGGTAAAAGTTTAAAATATAGAGTGGAATGAAAAATAATATTAAATGAAAATTTTTTGCTACTTATTATTTACTAACTTTTACAAATCTTATCACAGATAAGTATAACATATATCTTTTTAATTTGTTTTTAGATAAATATTCTTTACGAAGAAAATTTTAATGTATTCATTATTTTAAAGATTATTACCAAATTCAAACAAGTTTATTTAAATTCAAAAAATCAATGTATATTGCCCTTGCCGGGCAACCGGACCGTTGCCGACCTAACATCCTCACGTATGGTAACGACGGGGTAATTGTTAAAAATAAAACATTTTAAATTGTATGATTTAACAGTAGCTAAACATCAACGACGCATGCAAAAGCATATACCGTTGATGTAAAACATTAAAACAATGCAAAATATAAACTGTAAAAGATTTGTGTACATAAATATTGAATTTATTTCAAAGATTATTTCCCTCATCACAAATCTAACCAATAAGGAACATGACATTTATACCACGTGATTTGTTTAAATAAGTGATTATTTTGCAAAAATAATCGGTTATTTTTCACTTAGCTGTTCATTTATTTTTGGCATGTAAAGTAAGCTTTGGCCTGTCGTTGCTATGCAATACTCACCGACTTAACAATTCTGATAGTTTGAATTGTTAATAAAGAAAGTACTCGTTTCGGAAATATTTCATTTTCCGAAGTTAACAAAGAAATCCTAAGAAGCGTTCCTATTAACACAACAAAACGTACAAATCGGTATGTGGCCAATTTACTGATTTTTGTAATGAAACAGGATACCAATTTGAAGCCACTACAACCATAGATTATATTGCGCTGGTACTTAAAGAGTGGGCTTTCAATATGATACGGAGATATGGAAAAGATTATAAGGAAAATGTGATAAAAAATATGTGGAACATAATTGCAAAATTGCTTCAGGAAATGTATTTTTAAAACACGTCATTTTCGATCCATTTGAGGATATTCAATTTAAGTGCGCTAGGAATGCTCGTAATGCCAAAAGAAAATATTTACAGAAAAATATCATGAAAAGAAAAGCCTCTTTAGTTGCGTTAGATTCAGAAGATCATAAAAAAATGATAATGCTTTGGAATGAAAACAATCCTGAAGGACTGCAAAAAAACTTTTCAATATTATTGCAGTTGAGTTCGCTTGGAGAGATGGAGAAGCCGCAAATCACTTTAAAGAAGAAATTGATAACAGAGGATAGACAACAGGTAAAAAACGGCCCACTTCTTATTTGCGACTATTTAACTAAGTCTTTTTTTGCCATTTTAGGATGATTAGAATATAACCCTGTGATCAGTAAGACCACACAAGGAGGTGACAAGAAGTGCGCTAATATTAAATGGTTGACGCCTAATGAAATTATTGCCGATCTATGTCCTGTAAGGCTATATAAACAACTATTATTCAAGAGGGTTTCCAATATTACAACAAATCGTTTATTTCTGACATGCAATAGATACTGGAATAAATACGAAAAATCCTATTGGTACAAAAATTCACCGATTGGAACAAATGAACAATCCAAATGGACAAAGGAATCAACCGCAAAAATCGCTTTAGATACAACAACTGTAAAAATAACTAATCATTCCAATCGAGCCACAGCTGTCAATAACTTAATAAAGAATGGAACACAAGAGTAAGAGTTTATCAAAATAACCGGCCATGGAAGTGCAAATTCCATAAAACTGTATTTGCAAATACATGCCCTGTGTCATTTAAACGTGATAAACAAATTAAGATGTAATCCAAATGAAATACAAAATGAACCAAGCACTCCTAAGGCAACATCAGAACATACTACTATTCAAAACATTAATGAAGAAAAACAAGCTCAAATTGTATATCACAAATGTAATTTTTTTATCAATTGTATTAACGTAACGAAAAACAATTAATTTGAATTGTCTCTATTAAAAAATAACGAATTGTCAAAGTAATTTGTACTTTATAATTAATTGTTATGAAATAAATAACAATTAATAAAATAAAGACTGTGCATTTTATTGTCTATAACAATTTCTATTCTGGAAATAATCTTTACATATATCCCTCGTGCATCAATTTTAATCACAAACTGTGTACGTCACAATTTTTAAAATTTAGCTTTTGAGCAGATGCTATCATGTATAATAATTTTTGATAAAATCCCGGGACCTACGCTCTCGAGATTTTATCAAATTATTATACATGCAAGTCATCTGCTAAGCAAAATTTTTAAAATTGTGACGTACACAGTTCAACCGATTAAACTTGATGTACTCAGGATATAACCCTTGATGATTACCAATTATTACTAACGTTTAACATTATTAAAATAAATAAGAAATGTTTACTGAGAAATGATAATTGTAAGTTGTGCTTAAATTTTTAACTTTAGAGGAGTCAGTAACAATTATTGTTGCCAATTAATTCTAAGCCACATTTTTCAATGTTTACTAATTTTTTTAAATTTTTCAAGGAATTAATTTAAACAATTGTTCTTTTACAAGTTTATCCTCTCTAGTAGAATATACTCTCAACAGAAGTTTTATTATTATGATTATTTTTGATCATTTTAATCATAAATTAGACTTCATCTTCACAGTCATCATCATTTGTGTAATCCAACATATTATATTTGGATAGTTTTTCCGCTGCAATTTGTGCAAATGTCACTCTATGAAATTACACACTTCTACCTTTCACTTTCTGGAACATCGGTCCACTTTAGAAGTCTTACAGTTGCACCTGACAATTGTATTAAGGCATCTAATGCTGGTCCAACATCAATAATTGTCACAGGCTGTAGCGCCAACAGCATTCTTCCATCTGAATTTTGTTGAATTTCAAACATTACCTTTCAATGGTTTCCAGATAGTGAGCTCGAAGAACTTCTACTTAGTGTTCAGTTCGTGACAAAGGGACAATATCAAACTGGCCTGCATTGACAATTTTCTTTTAACACGGAATATACTTACAGTTAGAGAATCCGTTGTCTTTACATATCTCTAGATAAGCATCCTTAAATGTTTAGAACACAGGTCTTCAGCTGGCACGCTGTGTTATATAAACTGTAATTTAACTAACTTTACATGTATAGAATATTTTTTATGTAGGAAACATCAATGGTGTTGACAGATTCAATCTATCAAGCGTCAAGAACTATAAAAAGTTATATTTTACACTTTTCGCATACTTCATGCCCATTATTTACAAAAATGTTCACAATTGGAAAAATATATAGAACTTTTTTTGTAGATAATTTTATCTTCAATTCATAATATGAATGTTATTGCTGTAAAACAAAAAAAATAAAAAACCAGTTTAAACAGACGATAATTCTACACGCGTATCACGCTGCAACTTGAAATGGCACAGCTCCAGAGATGTATGGGGTTATCATAAAGTAAGGGGTCTATTTTAAATTCTTATATAGTTTTAAGAAATTATGTTAGTAGCAGAAAGTAAACAGAATCTAGTTGCCTCAATAATTGGATTTTAGTGTATCTATGGAAAACAAAAGAATTGTCGTGACAACTATTGATACAAGTGTCAAATGAAATAATCATAATTTAGAGAATTGTTTTCAAAATAAAACTCGCGTAACGTAAATTGTAACAATTTCAATATGGATCTGCAAACAAGAATTGGTTTAGTGCAATGTTATTATGAAGGCGGTAAAAATTACACTACTGGATTACGAAGATTTCGTACGAAAATGGGTTTGAGAGCAGGGCCGTGCAAAATGAAGGCGTATCGTAATTTGATTAGCAAATTTGAAAGAACAGGGTCTGTAAAAGACCTTACGAGGTCAGGAAGACCTAGGATTAGTGATGTCCAAGTTGCAGAAGTTCTTCAGGAAAATCAAAACGTAGCCAATACTAATCCGCTAGCAATCAGTAGTGTGAATGAGATATCAAAACGATTACAAAATTTTCCAAACCGTGGTGTATGAACACCACGGCCTTATAAAATTTTACGGAAAATCCTAAAAATGTATCCCTATAAACTGCAACTGCAGATTTTGCTCTCAGGTATGATTTTTCATTACACGTATTGGCTCAGATGGAAATTGAACCCGAATGGTTATCCCCTATTTTATGGACAGTTGAGGCCTATTTCTCTCTTAATAGTGGAATTAATACTCAAAACTGTCGAATATGGTCAACAGAAAATCCACATGAAATCGTTCAGCAAGGCCTTCATGATAAAAAAGTCACCGTTTGGTGCGGTTTCACAGCTAATTTCATCATTGGTCAATACTTTTTCGAGGAAATACAGAATGGGGAGACCGTATCTGTAACTGTTACTGGTGAACGATACCTGCAAATGTTAAGGGATTATGCAATTCCAGAGTTGCAAAACGAGCACGAAGGAATTGAAAACATGATTTTTATGCAGGATGGAGCACCTCCGCACATTTACCGACCGGTTAAAGAATTGTTAACTGCGGTTTTTCAAGATCGTGTTATAAGCAGACATTTTGCAAATTCATGGCCACCAAGATCGCCTGATATTAACCCAGCGGATTACTGACTGGGGTCATTTAAAAAATTTGGTGTTTAGAACACGGCCAACAACGCTGGAGGAATTAAAGGACAGTATTAGAGTGCAAATTCGTGTAATTCAACCAGAAATGTTGAATGGTGCTGTATACTATTTGGAGGAACGATTGGTAATTTTACAACAACAAAATGGAGGTCATATCGAGCATTTGTGGTAACTAGTGTTTGACATCAGAAATCCCATTATGTAAGCAACTAGATTCCATTTACTTTTTGTTATTAATTTGATTTTTTAAGAATATATAATAAGTTGAAATATATCCCTTACTTTATAATCACCCGATATATTTCAATATTGTTCAACTAGAGGTTAAAAAGTCTTTTTGTTTAAATTGAATCCAGTAAGATCCATTTTCACAAATTCGGCTATACCAAAAAATCAGACGAACTATTAATTTTGTAGGCTTAAGACAAGCAGAGATGTTTTCTTAAAAAACCGCCTCTTAAGTCACCGAAGTAACCCCTAGAAAATCCTAGGATTTTGTATTAGGTAAAGAGAGACGAGGCCCCACAGTTTATTGTGGAGCCCAGACCACATATAGGGTGTCGATAATTCCCTCGCCCATCTTAGTCCGAAACAAATTACAAATAATATTTCTAAATTACTCAAGGATGGAATCGATCCATTGACCTTCGGTATCGAGTTATAGCTATAAGCGCTTTACTCACTCGGCTACTTATACCCCTAACACCACAATCTTTTTTTTTTGTAAATCAAATAATAAAAACAATAAAGTATGATGCGTACTTTTTGGTATACACTGTATACATACATTAGATCATTTTCTGTTTTCACAAAAGTTAAAAATATTAAATTTTTTTTGGCTAAAACCTACATATTCTTGTCTTGATTATGTACGATAAAGAAAAATATATGATTTAAATATATGGTAGGTAGTTTATTGCCTTATAGGGTTTCCGCTGTACACATTTCATTATAAGGAATTTATCATATTATGTAAAATATCTTCTATATTGCAATAATTTTAAAGTTATTTGTGAGTTTTAAAGTTTTTATGCGTCACATGATGCCGAAAGCGGATTTCACTAGACTTTAATGCATTTCTGCTAGTTCAGTATCTATTATCCTACAAACTAGTTACAAGTTCAGTATAAAATCAGGTTAATGTAAGACAGGTATGTTACATAAAAATATAAAACCGTACCGTTTACATTTACGTATTCTTGAATGTTTAAGTATATTAGATATTTTTATTCAAGATAATTGAGGTCACTGTGGACATGTGTTCGATAAGGATATTACGAGGGTTTGATGTCTGATTTGTTTACATTCAAGTCGTAAGATTATTTCCATTAAAGAAATTTGATTTAGGTATTTATCAAAAAACTAATTTCAATACTTAATATGAAGCCGGCTCCACACAATACGCTTACCAGGTGAACGTCGCCAAGTCGGAGACTATTGTTTTCACTAGAAAAAGAATAAATAATAAAATAATTACACCTATTTCGATGGAGGGCAGCCAAATTCAGACTAAACAAGATGTAAAATATTTAGGCGTAACTTTGGATAAACGACTTTATTTTGGAAAACACGTTAAGAAACGATAC
Organism: Rhamnusium bicolor; assembly: GCA_029963845.1. Lineage (NCBI taxonomy): Eukaryota > Metazoa > Arthropoda > Insecta > Coleoptera > Cerambycidae > Rhamnusium > Rhamnusium bicolor. Next base: position 452,210 of record JANEYF010004391.1, on the reverse strand, counting down.
GTAAGGTCTATTCTCTGTCCAGGAGTTTATACCCCCTGATAACGGGGAATAGCAGACTAAACAGGGATAATAAGAAATTAATTTACACGATGATAGTGAGATCGGCCTTAGTATATGCTGCTCTGGCCTAGTGTTCTGCGAGCGAGACGACGTTACACAAACTGCAGGTACTGGAAAACAAATTTCTTCGCCTCATAAGTACCTCAACAAGATATACCCCCATAAGGGAATTACGATAACTTTGCAACGACATTGTACCCATAGTGGATTATATTAGAGAAACTTCAAAAAATTTTTACGAATTTAAACTCTCTGATTGTCCAACATTACACAAATAATGGAGTATAACGCGCCATTTCGAATAAAACACAAATTCCCGTACCAAACGTTACCAATTTTCAGACAACATCTTTAGAACACGCTCCTCCCACAAAATGGGAGGACAATCCCATATAATAAAAGGGGCACCAAAATTCCAAATTTTGTTCCCACTTTTCTCTTATCTTCTTTTTCTTCATTTTTGTTATAAAAATTCCCCACAAAATTTATTCCAAATTATAAGCTAACCATCAATAAATTGCGGCACATTATCATATACACGAAATATCATTAAATACCCAAAAATAAGCGGAGTTGGACATTCCTGCTTCCCAATTCAGTATTGTTTAGAGGTGAGCTTTTTACTGTGACAATTTGGCTCGTCGAAGCATCGTCAAAATTCAAAATTATTATACACAAATTTATACAATTTTATATATTCGTTTTGCATTGTTTTAAGTTTTATATTAACGGCGCATGCGTTTGCATGCGTCTTTGATTTCTCATTTTTGACGTTATTATACAATTTAAAAATGTTTTTTTAGGTGTTGTACTTGTTGTTAATGTTTTAGTTTTAAGTCCGGACCAGCCCCGCTCGGCCCGACCTAACAATTGCCCCGTCGCCAGTGGCAGTTCTTCTTTATTAATGCCCTTTCTATGGCAAGCATAGCTAAAGAAGATAACCTTTCCTGATCCATGGTATTTCTTAAAAATGTCTTTATTCTTTTTAAGGTGGAAAAACAACGTTCACTTTCGACGGTAGTCATAGGGAGTGTACACAAGATTTTTAACAGTTTGACACTTTCAGAAAAAGTATTGCATACATTATTGTCAATAAAAAGCTGTAACAAAGCACCTGCACCTTTACTATTGGAAAAATCTTCTCGGCTATATAATACTTCTAATTCAGTTTTAAGTTTCAAATGATTTATGACTGGATACTCCGTTTTAACTAGTTTAAACATATCTTGAGGAAAGCTTTTTTTTATAATCTTGAAATCGATCTGCGTGAAATAACTGAGACACTGCTAAATGATTACTGAAGCCAAACCTGTTTTTAATCTCAGATGTAATTATATTACAAACTTCTAATGAAATTCTCCTTTTTGATTCTTCCGTTTTACATCTCTGGGCAGACTGCATGGATGTCTCCTCCAAATAGTTATTCCAAATTTTATTTCTGATGTCTTCAATTTTACTATTCAAAACGCCAATACACTTATTTACTGTTATAACATCGATATTACATTTTTGTAATTGATTGAACAATATATCACAATGAGGCATAACTAAATGAAAAAAATTTAACCAGTAAAGAAAATGTTCATTTTGTAAGTAGTTTTTTAAACCAATAGCTTGGTTTAGAGTGTTGTTTTCTGATTTATTATCAATGATTTTTTCTAAACAATCTAATAATTCTGTTCGATAGGTATAAACAGTCTCTATGCACTTTGTATTAAAATTCCATCGTGTTGGAGCCGCTTTAGGTAATTTCACCTTAACAACATTATCTAACATGGCTGTTCTTTTTGGCGATTTTCCAAAGAATGAAGAAAAGCTATGTGAATTAGCAAAAAAAATGTTTATGCGTTTATCCTGACTTGATGCTTTTTGTAAAATTAAATTTAGTTGATGAGTGTAACAATGAATAAAATTTGCTGAAGGATAACTTTTTTTAATTTTGATCCATCGTAAATTTGTGCTACAATTTTTCAGGACTTTCATTAATTTTCAGACATTCTAACTCTTTTAAAATTACATCTGTCAAATGCTGCGATGTCGTTCCTTGAGGCTGAATAAATTTCCAAAATCTCTCACATACAACACCGTCTAAAACGTATCTAAACACAAAAACTACGTGTACTTTATTGGAACTCGGATAAATCGTACATTGAATTTCGAAAATACCTATTAACTTCTTTTTTCTTATCAAGAGATGATTGCTTTATCGTCATATTAGGTTTTGGACGGCCACCACCTTTGAATTTCACTCGGTCTTCATAACCCAACTTATGTCCATCTTTCAGTTTTAATATATTTTGTACAACACTCATATTTAATAGTAAACACCAAAAACACTGTTTTACTTAATTTCACGACAAGTAGAGATTTACTAATAAAATGTTCACAAATAAAAACATTAAAAACAACGCGACAGAATTTACCGACCAACGCGTACCTAATCAGCATTAAGACTGCTCAATTGAACTTCGTGTGTTACCGTTTCCATAAAATGTGTCAGGGACATTGTCCCCGCCAGTGTCTGCTGTCTCTTTTGCTTTCTGACGATTTGCGTATAAGTCTATTTCACTTTAATTCGTTGTAAATTCGGTCCGTAGTTAGCTTTGAGGACAAGTTGTGGATTGACCCAAGATTTTTAAATTCTATAAATGAATAATGTAATGAATATGAATGTAGAGATTCGGTGCTCGGAGAGAATACGAAATCCTGCGAACTAGATATTTGAATAATATTGTGCATATAATGAACTAGAAACTTTAATATATTTTTTAAGAATATTAAAAATATATATATTATATATATATATATATATATATATATATATATATATATATATATATATATATATATATATATATATATATATATATATATATATATATTTAAATATATATTTTTAAACTTCAGAAAATGAATAGCTCTATTTTTTTATTTGTATGTGGGAGGTTATTGACCAAATGGCCCTATAGAAGAACCGCCAGTGCCCGTCGCCACCTTACGCAGGGATGCTACGTCGGTAAACGGACGGGGTGTCCGGTGAGATATATATACATTATCTTTAATTGTTAATAAAATTGTTTTGATTTGATTGACGATACGCTCACCATTTAAAAGATAATATTTCTTTAACTATACACAGAAGTAAATAATACAACACCATATTTTTTTAAAAACTATTTCCATATTCTAATGTGTTTTGTGTAAGCGCATATATATTTTTTTTCATATTTGAAAAGTCACAAATACATTAAAACACTGAAATATAGTCATCGGCCACTAACTTGAAAAACTTGAAACCGGCACCAACAAACACTTGTAGAAAAAAATGACAATCAGTTTAACCGCTGTCACTAATGTCACTTGACCCTTTTTTGGTATATTTACATAAGTAAATGTAATTTGCTTTCAAATTCTAAGGTCAACTCCAATGATTCAATATATGCTCATGTATTACTAATTTTAATTTTTTCATCTAGTTTATCGTGCACTATTACTGAGACTAATTATTGTGGAGTATAATTTATACGGTAAATTAAATCTAGCAGTAATTGAAATCTGATTTTAATGTTTGTTAAATGTACTACCGGAAACCGATTTTGTAGAGAAAAAATACGTCAAATATACAAGATATAAAAAAATTAATTAATACCTCGTATATTATTACAGAAATCGATGTAGATCGTAGTGGAAAATTAATACGTATTTTTTTAACCATCTAACTTCACGTTTAGCCGGTGCGGTGTTTGGAATTCATGTTCTTATTTACATATTGTATGGGTAAACGCGCTACATAAGCGTAATAGTCAGTAGTTGTGGTTCACTGTTCATAAGAGTAGGAGTTAGTCTCTTGAGGGAATTGTTTTATCCCGTTTTTATTCATTACTCATTTTAAACTACATATGTATTTGTAACCTGAAACCAAGAATCGCAATATATCTACTCGTACCAAAATACAGCGTTCCTTAATTTACCACAACCAATAATACTACGCAGGAATCATTAATACATATTGACCAAGTGGATACCGATCCATTCAAAGCAAAAACGCGGACAACGTCCCAACAGCTAGTGTTTGAAAAAACCGGTACTTTTTTAGTACCGGTTTAAAACCGGAGAATTTTAGAAAAAAACCGGTAAAAACCTGAAAACCGGTGTTTTTCTAAAAAATGCTTAAAAAATGGGAGCAGTTTGAAAAAAAATTAAATATAAGAAATAAAACACTTCCACATTTCATGGTATTTACGGTTTTAGAAATATGCCGATCAAATGCAATATACCTTTTGCGAAGAGCATAATAAATATCATTCTTACTTGTGAATTTAAACTACAAGTGCAAGTGAGTACAACTATGCATATTTGCATTTACCGAAGCATAGACATGTACATGTTTACAATATCATATATGATATATAAATTATAAAACTTACCTTGTTATATTATTAACACTTATAAGAAGGTACATGATAGATTTGACTAGATTGGAAATGAGAAACTATGAAACTAAATAAATATAATACAACACCGCAAAATGTAGTTGACAAGTCGAACGGAACGATTTTATGTGTTAGGTTAGGTTCATTTCAGTTCAACAGTTGACAGTTAGTAGGGAATTCCCATTCACAATTGCGCATTCGCAAGCGCCACCTCTGCGTTAATAGGGAATATTATTCTCTCCGGTCGAATATCAACGAAGATTCTGTATTTCTGTAATTATTATAGAATAATTTTGTATACCAACATATAGGGGACGCGATTTCATCAATTGTGACAAACCATTTGAGGTGAAAGAAGAAATAATTAGTAATCAATGTTTGCATTCATGAAATATAAATACAAACACTATTTTTAGTTCTCTGGTCTGTTTCAGATTTGTTTTTACCGGTTTTATTGAAAAGTACCGGTCCTTTTCGGTATTTTCCAAAAACCGGTATTTACCGATATTTTCTCCGGTTTTTGGAAACACTACCAACAGCCGGAAATAACAAAAATTGTTTAAACAACTCTGTATATTTCTCCGCATACGGAAAAAAAATGTACTTTTGATATTTATTTTTAACAGTGTTCGAGATATTTGCAAAATAACACACTGAAATAACCCCTTGTATACAGGGTGAAATTTGATGCTTTTTGCAAAATTTGCAGTGGAGAAAGTTATGAGGAAAATTGTACGTTAGACCTGATACTTTATGGTGGAGGTTCAATAACTGTATGGAGTGACATTTGTAGATGTAGGCGAACGAACTTGACCATTTTCGTAAATAGCCCCGATTTAATCATCCTAGAAAATAACATACTGCCTGTTCCTGATGTTATTGAAAACAAATTTATTCATGTCGATACATGCTCCACTACGTCGATGCGAGGCAGTACACAATTTTTTTAAGCTGACGGGATTATAAAAATGGTGTGGCCTACTCGCTCACCTGACTTTAATACCATTGAACATGTATGGTCTGTGCTAACGAGAAGATTGTTCACCTGTATTCTTCCGCTACAGGCTATTGATGAATTAGTCAATGCCAACCTGGAAGTGTGACATATTATTCCACAGAATCTGATTGACCATGTGTTTCAGAGTATGCCTCGACAATGTCGGGTAGAGAATAACATAAGGGCCTACTAGATACTAAATGTTATTCTATTACGTTTGTTGTGTTACATTTGTTATTTACTTTTCTATTAATCCTTATATAAAAAACTTTGTTGAATATTTAAAAACGGATTCCAAAAGAAGTGAATAAAAAAATGTTTTGTTAATGGCAGTTTTTTAAAACATAATTATGAAAATGAAACATTTTAAAAAGCAAAAATTTTATTTACGTTTACATCTTGTACGACGTACGAGTCTTCTGTATTACTTGACATCTTTATTTAAGCCTGGCCAAGCGATGGTAGATTCAGGGTCGGGCGCAATACCAATGCCATCGCGCGCTTGTTTACGATGACGATGACACGACACACTTCAGTTGTCTGTCGGTCGATGCATAAGAGTACTAATAAATAATAAATAATGTTGAGCGTAAAAAAGTAGAAAACGACCGTACGCTGATAAAGTGAATAAATTTATCGGTGAATTTCCGGATTTATTCTATGATGGATGTAAAATAATTTGTAAAGTTTGTGATCAAGACTTAATGTGCTGGAATAAATACGGCTGCAAAATTCATGTCAATAGTAACCGGCATAAAAATAAAAAAAATGGCGTGTCTTCTTTGGAACCTCAGTTTATGTTTGATTTACTGTTAATGCTGATTGCCTGTGATGTTCCCCTGCGCATATTGGATAAACCAGCATTTCGGGAGTTCTGGAATAAATACAATCCCCAGGTGAATTTACCAAGTCGTTCATCGTTACGTAGATATGTACCAAGTGTTCGTGAAGACATTGTAAATAGGATTAAATGTGCATTAAAAAATACACGGCTGTGGTTATGTGTTGACGAGACGACAGATTGTAAAAAAAAATCTATTTTAAATGTTATAGTACGTGTACTCGACCCTGTTAAACCAACATTTCCACTTTTACTAGCTAGCAAAAGACTAACTGCGTGTACTGGCGAAACAATTACGCGGGTGGTGTTGGAGACTTTCGAAAAATTTGAACTGTCAACAAGTCAAGTGTTGATGTTTGTGACCGAGGGTGCTGCGATAATGCGTTTGGTGGGCCGTTTTCTTTAAAGAGACTATTGTAGGTTTTTACATGTTACATGTAAAGTGTATGCGTTCCATCTTGTAGCAGAAACGATTCGAAAATGTTTTCCAGAGGTAGATGCATTAATAGCAAATACAAAAAAAGTATTTCTCAAATCTCCTAAACGGCTTCGAGCATTTCACACACACTGTGTCCTGGTATTCCGGAACCACCAGAGCCGATTCTTACACGTTGGGGAACGTGGTTGAAGGCAGCTTTTTATTATGCTGAATATTTTCAATAAATAAAAGCTGTGATACCACAGTTCAACCCTAACGAGGCTGCAGCTATTAAGGAAAGCCAGACAAGCTTTCAAGATGTTTCCCTTGAAACAGATTTAAAAACTATTTATAACAATTATAGAGGACTACACCACGCAATAGAAAAATTGCAAAATACTTCGTTGTCGTTATTGGAATCGCTGCAAATAGTGGACGACGTAAATACACAGCTACAGACTATAAATGACGCAAAAAATAAGCCCGTTATTAAAAAATTCGAGAGTGTATTACGGAAAGATCCTGATTTTACCAAATTAAGACAAATTTGTGATGGTGCATCTACGGCTGCGTTAAGTGAGTTCACAGAGTGTTTTACTTATGCCTGTATTACTTCCGTATATATCGAACGGTCTTTTTCAAAATACAAACATATTTTTTCACCACAGCATCGCTTACTGGGACAACTGTAGAAACATATCTGATGCTACACAGTTATTATAGAAGTGCTCCAGTTTGTGATAACGACAACCAAGCTACTTCATAAATCTGCTTAAGAAGATGAGTTTTGTACATATTTTTATAAAGTGTACCAGTATTAATAAAATTTATTTCCATTTATTTTATTTATTTATTTATTATCAGTTATTACTTAGATATACAATGTACATGTGTGAACGTCAGTTAACAGTTTAATAATAAAGCTTACAAAATATAAGGAAATACATAAAAAAAGAATTTAAAGCGAACGAAATAGTACAAAAACATACATCACACTATATAACATATTTTTGTTTTTATTATTGTACTTATTCAAGTATTATGATATGATGCATACCCAGTACGTCTCTGTAGGATTAATGACCTTGACCAGCTAATGTTTTAATATGCTTGTTTGCTTTTCGTCATACTTTTGGCACAAAATGGATTACAATGGCTATATAAAATAATAGTATAAATCGTTCCCTATCTATATTACACCAATGGGTTTAACTTGACATACTAAACCGGTCAACAGCAAACGATAACTTAGAATTTTTTCCAGTGTATTAATGAGAGACAAGTGAATGCAATGCTGCAAACTTGGTAATGGTCTTGTGATGTTGTATAATTTTATGCACACATACCTTATACCATTTGGTATTTAACTCAGCAATTGCGAAATAATTTTCCCATTAAATATTACAATGACATGCTATTTAATTTTGACTTTTTGTCTAATTTTTCAAATTAAAATAGTCTATTTGTCTAGATTTCTTAATGCTAGAAACATAAAAAACGTCGGTTCCTTTGATGGCGGTTAAGGGATCAAAGAAGCTGACGTTTCTTATGTTGCAAACAAGTTTGAAGTAAAATGTACTAAAAAAATTAAAAGTTGGTATAATTTAGTGAGAAATGACTAATGATAAATCAGCCCTTAATTTAAGTAAAGTAACATTTATTACGGGGTCCTGTAATTTTATTTCGTACATTATCTTACAGTGTGGCCCAGATACCATTTCAAACTAGTATTTTTTATCATGACTTATTGCAAGTAATTCATGCAAACGCAAAATTTAGCAAAAACTAAATCATTCTTTACATTATCGATAATAGTAGAATTCTTACAAATATTGAGTAGTGGTAAGAGGTATGTGAAACTTCTCATATGGTCCAAATGCTACTATCCGACCGACATCATAGATGTCTCTGTGGCGGATAACGACTTGCGAAGCAAGTACCGAGAGCGGCGACCTCTAGCCCAGGTGGACTAAACTACTGTTATTAAATATGATTTGAATAAAACAAATACTCAGCGGGCAAATACCCCGACCTGCATTGGATTATACCTTCAAATCATGATAGATCGGTGGCCAATATCATTTGTCAATTCCTAACCAGACATAGACCGGTTTCGAACTTATTAGTTCTCCTCAGTATGCCATAGGTTATGGAACAGACAAATGATAGTGGCTAACCTGCTAGTCATATACTGACTAAGGTAAATTGGTGAGAGGTATGTGAAACTTCTCATATGGTCCAAATTGGCTACCGATCTATCATGATTTGAAGGTATAATCCAATGCAGGTCGGGGTATTTGCCCACTGAGTAGTTGTTTCGTTCAAATCGTATTTAATATTACTTACAAATATTGTTTATGCCTCATGACGTTGCCCAGTAAACACACATACAATTTTAAAACGTATTCTCAACGTGTCATTGGTTGATAATTCGTATTATGTTAGAAAATCAACCATTCATTTATTGTTGGAAAAATAACGGTCTATCGTAACGTTAAAAATACGTGATTTTTTCACGAAAAATGTTGGCCGCCCGTTTGACAGTTTTGAAAACATTAAATTAACGTTTATGTTATCTTAAACGTTCATAAAACATCCATATCAACTGGATAGTCCATTGACGTCGAACACAAACGTTTTTAAGACGTTTTAAAGTTACATACACTAGTAACACATTTTAAAATATCTGACATATTCGTTTCACATATACTAATATTAAACGTTCATAATTTCGTTATCTGAAACGTGTAAAACCACGACATTTTTAAGTTATTTGTACGTAAAAAAGAAACGTTTATCAAATGGTGTTTGGACATTATAAACATATTTCTAACGGATGTGTGTTATATATAAGAAAAATGAAAATAAGTAATTAATATTCCGTGTTAATTTGGGGACTGCACACACAAACACTTTATTTAACTTTCTTTTACCAAAACTATATACCTTAAATTCCTTTATTTTTTTCATCATTTTAGTATATGCGACCTTGAACGAAAAAGGGAAATTTCGGAAATAAATTAATTTATTTATTTCTTCAGCACACAAATTTTTCATTAAAATATTACTCGATTCATAAATAAAATATGAGGAATATTAATTCTATTGCATTCATTTTAGTAATGCATTACCAAATACAACAATTAACATGTTTATTCATTTTCAAATTAACTGGCAGTTTTGTAATCATGCTTATTAACGCTATAGGACAATAGTACACATTACTTATTACAAAATAACTTGATCAAATCCTCAATACTTTCGTAAAATAAATGATAATTAAGTAGGTCAATTATTTAAAAACTACATCCATAATATGATAAAATATGATAAACTTCGATTGGTTAATGTAATAGGATTATGGTTATTTAAAATTTAACTTTGTGATTCTTCAGATTACCAAACAAATTTTATGTCCCATTTTCAAAAATATTACTCCAGTTTTTGATATCTCGACAATATATTTCGAAGACCTAAACGATGGATCAGGAAACAAACTAAACTTAAATAATTGAAAAGTGATCCCATGTAATAATGCACTATGGTAATGGTAATGGTGGGGGAGGCTGACGCCTGGCAAGTAGGCCACAGACGGGCCCTTTTAACTAACCCCCAGCTGTCCCCTCAGCCATGTGCTTCTCTTGCTCCCTCATCGAATCTTTCCGACCTTCTGATGAAGGTCAGGATGTCACTCATTGCGAGGGAGCTCATCTCCTCCCTTAGAAGCACCTCAGAACCGAGGATACTGTGTCTCAGGCGCCCAAACGCTTCACATTGTCCCAGAAAGTGGTAAGATGTCTCTTCATCACTCCTGCATCTTGGACATGTAGGGTCTTCCTCAATACCTATCAATGATAGATGCCTTCTAAGTCTGCAGTGGCCTGTCAGAACACCGATTAAGAGATTCAGAGTTTTTCGACTCCGTCCCAGCAGCCAGGCCGATCTCGATTTGTTCAACCCCGTCACAAAACCTCGGGTCTGCCTGCAGGCCCTGTTGATCCTCCAGTGCGTCCTCAGTGTCTTGTGGGCCCACTCATTGAGGGCCGTTGTGACCTGCATTCTTAAAATACCTAACATAGGCTCAGGCCCGTGACAGGGTTCCTCGGCTCCGAGTCTAGCCAATTCATCGGCCTTCTCATTGCCTGGAACTCACATATGTCCCGGGACCCATACCAGTCTCACTTGTTTATGCCTAGCCAGCTCTTCTAGGGCATCCCCACACTCCTGGACAAGAGCTGATCTCGTCCTGTGGGAGCACACCGCCTTTAGAGCAGCCTGGCTGTCGGAGCAGATGTATATTATCTGTTCCGCCCCATTCCTAACCTCAGCCCTATCTGCCACCACTAGGATGGCGTAAACCTCTGCCTGGAAGACCGTGGTGTACCAGCCTAGAGCAAAACTCTCCTGTACTTCTTTGCCTATACTATATATTAAAACTCCATTTAAAACAAACCTTTAATTGTAGATATCGGGTTCCAGTGTGTTCTGTATAGTGTTGTCAGTTTTTCCTTCCCACCTTATTTTCAACACTATTTGAAGACTTGCGAAAAAAAATCAAAAAAGGCCGCTTAAGACTGGATTTTTAGTGCCAACTGAAATTTATATATTTTTTAAGAAAATTTTATATATTGTTACATTGGTTAGAGGCCTCGCCCTCGGACTTTGTCGAAAATGCCATACAATTGCACATTTAACTAGATTGTTTTAAAGATACAAATTCTGACATTACAACTTTGGTGTATTTACTTTAGTAGATCATTTCACAAACATTTACTTCTATTAGCATGTTGAAAGTATTCTGTATGCTTTAATATTTACCTGTTTGGTTTGTGGTTATACTTAGCCATCTCGTAAATAATATAAACGATAAACTGAATTACTCGAACGATTAATACTATTAAAATTGACAGTCTCGCTACCAGCACGTCACGTACAAATTAATGTGCATGAAGGATTTTCTTTGCCAGTGCCCAATTACCTTAATGTCATGTTGCAAAACTAGTGCGGTTAATTAAAATATGTTTTATACACTTGTTCAAAAAAAACCTGCTGTGGTTTAGAGTATCTATTATTTATGTTTATGTAAACAACTGAATACGAGGCATGTTGCAATCTAATGATTAATGTCACATTAAAAAATTCTGAAAAAAAATTCTTATAGAACTTTTTCATAACCATGAAATGAGCTTTGTTAAACAGGTGAAACCCACAAAAACATCAGAGGTATACCATGAAATGAGCTTTGTTAAACAGGTGAAACCCACAAAAACATCACAGGTATACTACACATATTTTGTCCATTTAAGTTTTCATAAATCAAATCTGTATGTACCGGAATTATTACAAAATTTACCTATTTATGACTGGAAAGCTTTTCAAGTGCATCCCCGGATACCTGAACAAGCGCTGTCCTAGGAGATCTCTTTTACAGTCGCCTAAATATTAGAGCACCTACGCATTATTTGCTCCTTGCTGTTCCTGACTTATCTCGTATTTCCATCGTTAGAATGACAAATATCTCTGCCTGGAAGACCGAAGTTTATGAATATAGATCTCTCTGGTGGAAATTTAATTTCTTTTCCTTTCACTCTTCTCTCATTGGAAGAATGAGAATATACATCCTATCTAACCTCAAATGGCCTTTCTCTTCTATCACTTTGAGGGTGATGGGAATTTCCGTCTCTGTCAGTTCAGCGATTGTTGCGTAACCTTCTATTCCGCATTTAAATCGCCAGATTTCTAAGTCCCGTTCATCTACTAGGAGAACGGCGGCAATTTCGGCAGAACTTCAAGAGCAGTATAAGTGTTGTTCTAATTGCGTCTGTAATCCCGAGGCAGACAGAGAAGTCTTTGAACTCTTGTCAGCTTTCAGGAGGTGGTCGTCCACTAGACCATCCAAATTGGAGGCTAGGTCTGACTACCGCCGTATACAGCCAATGAAAGATCTGTGGGCTGAGGACCCATCAGTTATTGCCTACCAGCAGTCGCAATTACCAAAGGGTTGCCGTCGGCTTTTCATATTTGGAGTATCATCCAGATATTTGACCTTCTACATAAGTGCAGAAGTATTTCATAGATAGCTGATACCTAAAGTTCTCTATTTTTCTTCTGTTGGTGGAAAGGACCATCTCAGTCTTAGCAAGGTTGAGTGAGAGACCAGTTTCTCTACCCAAATTTCTATGATTCTCCAGGCCTATAACGTAAACGTTTAAAAATCGACCAGTCCCTAGGACCGCTTAAGCATGTCCATAGAAGCCTTCCGTCATTAGACACTAGACTCCATGAGATCATGCATTACCAGACGTCAAAGACGTGGTGTTATAGTTTATACGAGCACAATTGAAATCATATAAAAACTAAAAGCCAGCAAAAACAGTCGGCATCTCTTTATTGTACATATACAATAATATATAGAATAAAGAGATGCCAACTGTTTTTACTGGTTTTTAGTTTTTATACGATTTCAATTGTGCTCGTATAAACTATACAACAGTTGCCTTGTGGGCACTGGGCAGTCTTCCTCATCCCAACGTCAAGCTGGCAGTACCCTAAAGCAGATCTCACCTATTTAACAAGTACTCATGGTATACATCTGGCCCTAAGGGTGTCACAGATAGCCATTGTCCTTGCCTTGTCAAGGGCTCCTTTTATATCAAAAAATACTACCATGGCCATTTCTTTATTGTGGAGCATCCAAACAATTTTGTATGAAATTCATTTTCTATAGCTGACTAGATGTCGTAATCTTATAATTTTTGAAAAACAAAAAAAACGCGTTAGACAAATTGCATTTCATTTATCTTTCAATGACAACATATTTGTTTGTCTACAAATAGTTAATATATTTTGAGTACAGAAAAAAAAAGAAATTATTAGTTATCATGACGTTTCAATGCAAAATTTCGTAAAAAAATCAGTTAGTATAAAATACTAAATTTATTTTTACTAGAATATTAGTCATTGTAAGTTATTGTTTCATTTAATTACAAGTTAAGCGAACGACAATCATCTTTTAATGACACTTTTTTCTAAAAATTTAAATACGTGTAATCTTCGTTTCACATTTTTTGTTTTTACCTGCCGTGAAATTATTGGCATATTTGACGAGCGCTAATGACGGCTAATGACGTGTCAGAATAAACAATATATTTTATAAGGAATGTTTTTCCTTGAAAAATTGAAAATAAAAAAGTTTACAGGTGTTTGGTACACCATCCGGGGACACACAATATATATAAAAGATTTATTTAATTTCTTGAATTTATCTATTTGAAATCATTCTCTAGCAAATCAGAAATGGGAAACAGAAAATTTATATTTTACTTTTTACATGATTTCTTCTACTACACAGTAAAGATATAGAAATGCCACATAACGATTCGTCTTCGTGACATTTCTTTATCATGACATTTAAAATAGTAATTACATCTATTTTTATAAATGTTAATAGCAATTTTCACATTCATTTCATGATTTCAATCATATCAACGTATATTTTGAAATTTCGTAAAACAATTAACAGCTATAACCGCACCTTCCTACACTATATTTATCATTTTTAACAGTTCAGTTATTTCAAAATCTTACTACTAATTCCTAGTCAGTCAATTTAAAAAAAATTTTGTGAAATAAAAGTAAAATGTTATCGTATAATTAAAGTTAATTATTATTATGATTGTGTGTGAATTAATTTTTAATCAAATAAACAATAACAATAAAATAATATCGGAAATATTGCCAATACTTGATATAAAAGGAAAGATTCTATTACTATTAATGATTTACGGTTTTACGAAATTTTAACTGAAAATATCACCTATACATAAATATTCAACGTGTTTCTAAATTAACGCATAAACTCGATAACACTCTTACAAGAAATTTTTCCAAAAATGCTCAACGCGTTTAACGATGTTTATTAAATGCCACTCTTTGAGAAGTCTTGATTTTTTAGGACCCTATTTATAAGAGATACTCTTGACTTCCTTGTTGTACCTTTTACTCATCTTGCCAATGAATGATTTTGTAACGCATTTAAAAAAAGGCCATTTTCCCGACATATTTAAAATTTTCATAGTAGTGCCCCTTTAAAAAAAAGCGAGAGGTAGATAGGGTTGCCAACTACTATCCCATCTCAGTCATTTCAATATTTGGGAAAATATTAGAAATATTTGAATAATAGTACATCATACTTTGAAACCATTAAATATGGTGTACTCCACGGCTCGGTTCTGAGGTCATTATTACTTATAATCTATATTAATAATATCCGTTATCATCTAATTCCAGACAAACGTGTTTTTTGCTGATGATACAACTAAATTATGTTCCGATAAAAATAAACAACATTATGGACCAATAAAAAAAATGTATTACAAATTACTATTGAAATAAACGCCAAGTCTCGATTTTCTTCCAGAGTTTTAATCATCTCTAGATGATGCCAACTTGGTTGGCGAAACGCGCGTCGAGTACAGTATATAGTGTTTTGGTATTTCGTGGAAAACTACGTCAGTGTTAACAAAATAAGTAACAAATACAAAAAGTAATTTCCTCCAGTAATGAATCATACATATGTTCATTACTATAGTTTCGGAAATTCCCGTTAGTCTTGTGCTACCGCGCACTTCCTGCCGCCATGTGATGAATCATGCATATTATGTTCATTTTCATAGATTCTTCAAGTACCGTTTGGCCTGTGCATATACTTCCTGCCGCCATGAAATATGCTACTGGAGATCAGAAAATTGCAGTTATATTTTCACCCAAAATTCTTGATATTCGGGATAAAAGTTTATTTTGATTGTAAAGGGAACCCGACTACTTTGTATACCCAAATTTTACAATTTTTAATGTATATTTTTAACGAATCAAGAGAGCACACAAAAATAATAATATTTGAAAATAGTTGAGCAAAGCTGTGTTCTCTATAACATTGCCATTAACCTTCATATCTTTACTTTTCCTTTACTTATACCTTTTTAAATAAGGAAGATATAAGAGTATGAGGTATTTCTATTTTTTACGTTTTATTGATCACATTTCACAAAGTAGGTCACAGATTTAAATTTTGTTTTCACTGTCACATAGCCTATAAAAAATGGAATAAATTTTATTAATAAATCTTTCTTCCACCATGGATATTAAGCGAGATATCTGGGATAGTCCTCAAAAGATAGACAGCCTGTATATTACTCATTAATCGAAATTCATAATAACATACCAACTTTTAGTACCAACTCGGATATTCATAATAATCATTTATCAGACAAGATATACCAACTTACTCAGAACTCCTAGATATAACCTCCATATATCGACACATCATTCTTTAAATTTAAAATTATACAACAAATTGCCACTTGATTTAAAGTCTTAACAATTTGAAATTGAATTTAAAAAAAATGCCTTGTATTTATTTTTAAATCTACTAAAAAATTAAAGATCAAAGAAAAACAAATTTTCAGTTTTTCATTTTTTTGAAATCGATTTCAAACAGTTTTCTTTGCGGGTTCTTTAATCGATACAAAAAATGCAATAAGTAACTTTAAATTTACGGTACAAACTTTAGCCACATTTTTTTTGAAATCTAAATCAAGTAACATTATTTCAAAAACGATCTAATATATTTAAATTAACAATTATCAATGCCTGGTTAAATTCGTTTAAATGTAGTATATTCACTAATTATGATATTACCACATTCTATACAATTTTATAAAAATAATTTCGAGCCTGTCCAGAGAAAGTCTTGAAATTTTGTATCGTTCAGACAAAGTTTATAACAAAAATATATTAATCTTATATGCTATTATTACGACTTGTTAATAATGTTCAGTCAAATAGCACATATTTTTGTTCTTCTGATGAAAGGTACTAGCAATATACAGTATGCAATTAGTATAATAAGCTTAAGCTTGGATTTATAAAATTGATAAAAATGAAGAAAATACTTATTTATATACCCGTTACACATTTCGACTGACAGACTTTTTAGAATATTTTTATTAGATTAGTAAGCTATTTTTTCGGGTATTCTGTGCGATCTACGCTTCATGCATAATTAGTGTGAAAAGTTGTACCTAATTCGAATCTTTCAAAAATATAACCCACCTTGTTTCAAGATATTTATTTACATTTACTTAATTTTCTAGTTTTTGACGTCCGTGTATAGTTTCTCACATCCTGAATTACGTCTAATGATCTCTCGGGACACGCACAATTTCTATAAAGAATGATTTTTCTCTTAAAAGTCGAAGATGATTCCTAGCACACTCTGAATATCCTTTTTCGCTGAATTTTTAAAGCAAATATATATTTCATCATATATTTGTAAGATTTATGAATTATATTATAATATTTATCCAGTGTTTTCATGTTAGAATTTCTAGATTTAGATCTTTTTACTTTCGCTTGTGTATAGTTGAATTTTTATTTGGTCAGTCATACAATTAAATGTATTTATGTAGTGTAGCAATATGTTGTAACCAAGTACCTCAATTTATTCCTCACTTCATGTGAGGATAAATTCATTTTTAAAAATAAATAAAGAAGCAAAAGCTTAAATAATGAATAACAAAATGTAGTACAAATGGCAACTTTAAGCTACATACAGGGTGTTCCTAATATAATGAGCCATTACAGAGAAGGATTTTCCTTAAGAAATGGACTAATTAAGCCTAATATAATTTGGCCCAAATATTAAATATCTCAAAAGTTACGGGCCCGAAAAAGTGCTTAAATTGACGATTATTGTTTACTTTTTGAGAATCATTTGTAACAGGAACTTTAAATCTGTTATATTGTCATTATATTTGTATTATTATTATTATTATTATTATGTTTAATTAATTATTGTAAAACATATTTTTTTTCAACATTCAACGAAACCAATTTCAGAGTCAGGTAAATGTGATGATGAGTGAAATCACGTTTACCTAGAAAATCATTGATTTTATCAAAAACAAAAAAAGAATTTCATGATAAAGTAAACAGAAAAATTCTCATAAAATTCCTTTTATTAATGTGACCGGTTTCGTGAACAAGTAATTACTTCACATCATCAGACACAGGACTACAATAGAAAATGAGTATGGTGGTTACATACATACATAAATAAATGTTAATAAGTTAATAAAACTTAAAAAACAGGAATACAGAAGACAATTATTTCAAATTTTTTACTAGTAAAAACTTATTGGTAAAAAATGTTTGATAAAATTTTTGTACAAGAAAGATTGAAATTGTTTAAATTAATCAGGATTACGTTAGTTTAAAATTATAATATAGAATAATGTAAAATTTAAATAATTGAAATGTGTAAAAAGGAGGTTCATTTTTATATAATACTTACATTTTTATAAATAAAAAACCAGGGTAGTCAAATTAAAATTAAAATAGTTTTGCAACATAGTCAAATTATAAATAAATGTAAGATATAAAATTTTTTTTATTAGTATCTAATTAACTTTTTAATAAAATTTTCTAAAATTTAACGTGCTTCTTCTTTTAAACACATACATATACTACAATAGTTAAAATCTAATAGGGGATAAATATTTAAAAAAAAAAAATAGATTAAAAATGGTGTCCTCTAACGGAATATCTGAAAACTAACGTAAAATAAAATTAAAATTAAGGTAGAAAACTATGTGTGCACTAGGTTTCTTTTTACAATAGTGGAGTTAATTACATTTCAACTGCAGATGGTGATAGCGGTGAAATTGCATTTAAACGTGGTGGAAATATTAACTTCTAAGAAATAGAGGTTATGTTATAATGTCGAGCACGTGGAACAGATTTTAGTAGAAAATTCACAATAATACAAAACAAATTAGACAACCACAGAGAAAGTCAATGAAGACTGAAATTGGATCTGTGAGTTCAGAGATAATGTGTTGGGATCTCTTGAATCTTTCAGGATTTCTAAACTTTCAAGGTTATTAATCAAATTTCCTCTGTTACCTAAATGTAATATTTTAAGAGTATTATCAAATGTGTGGTTGTTATCTACTAGATGTTTGGCGAAATGGGAAAAACCTGAGGATGAGTTAATACACCGGACGTGTTCTTTTAACCGTGTTTTAAAATTTCTATATGTGCAACCAATATATGTGCCGTTGCATGTATTACACGAAAGTTTATAAACCCCACATCTATCTAGTGGATCTATTTGATCTTTACCATTGACAAACAACTTTTCTATAGAGTTAGTTGATTTAAAGGAGATATGAAAAATATTTTTAAAGCAGTTAGAAATTTTATATGAAACAGGGCCTATGAACGTAAGAGAACGGTATGGAATTTCAGATGGAACTTCTCTGTATGTATTTATGTACACTGTATTTTGGACATATTTATTTAATCTTTTTGTTAGTAAGGTATCAATTAAAGTAGTGTTATAGTTATGAGTGGCCGCTATTTGTTTAATAACCAAAAGTTCCTGATTGTAATTATTTAGAGATAAAGGTACTTTTAACAATCTATTAATATAACAATTAAAAGCTGCTACCTTATGTGAAATGGGATGCAGGGAAGTGTTATCAATAACTACACCAGTGTGTGTAGATTTTCTATAGATATTAAAATAATGTTTGTTATCTTCTAATGTAATATTTAAATCTAAAAAGTTTATTGAACGGTTATTGTTTTGTATTTCTGGTGTGAATTTAATTGTGTGAACAGAGTTGACGTAATTTAAAAAAGTTGGTAATAGGTCTGGGGGACCTGACCAAAGAATAAGAATATCATCAACATAACGGTAATAATATTGTATATTGTATAAAAAGGATTTGTACAAGTCCAAAAATGTAAAGAAAGTGAAATAATTAATCTCACTTATTTGTATTTATCCTGCCAGGTAATCAACACTAAACACTGAACACCACAAGTATTGCAACCCCCTGCATCACTAAAATAACATTGTGCGGAAAAGTGCTACACATTTGAAGACAGCGGACACACACCCAACATCAGAGTATATTGCAAATAATTTTTGCCTCCGTAAAAATCAGTTCCTCGACCGAAGACAGACCAACGACCTCAGAGAGTATTACAGCGACACACTTTGGCAGAGTGTTCATGGTCTAAAAATACAGGAAAAGATTCTCATAATACAGGTCCAAAAATCTCCCTAATGGAGCTATGGACTCGTAGATTTGGCCCATGGGAAAAAATTTTCCTCAATAACTGACATTGGTCGGATCTTTATTAATAGGAATGTTAGCTAAATACGTTTTAAATTTTAATAAGATCCGATTAATAGTGTCAGAGTTATTCAGAAAAAAGATTATTTCATAGAAAACATTTGGAAGCCGTTAGAACGCATTTTCGGGCACTTATTATGAGGACTTTCCTATTATTTTGGGCTCTGAACACGCTACAGAAGTAGCCGTAATTTTGTATCACCCTGTATGTTGTCACAATCACAAAAACAAGCAAAACGAATACATTTTCTGGTGTAGCTCTAACATTAAGTCGTACTGCCATCATGTACTTACATTGTTAAAAGAAGAAGTACATGAGAACAAGAATTAAACTGTTTAACTTCAAGAAGAGATCGCTTCAGGGTGGTGTGAGGATGTGTGTCACGTTTTTCTTTGGTCGGAAACATTTTTTCAAACATTCTACATGAGTTATTGTAAACGTTTTTGTTTTTAATGTCATGTCATGTGATTTGTTCTACATTACCGCCTGAAACAAAAAAAACCCTGTTAAATTTTTGATATTACTTAATGCTTATGATTTGGGATAAGCACGACTTATTTTTTTTCATTATAATTTTTTGCCTGAAAAATTATCTGAAAAATAACATCCGAGATAGTGTATTAAGCTATAAGGTTGGTACGTGCACTATAACAGAATCGAGGAAAAAGTTTGAAAAAACAAGGCGGAACCTAGTTTTTTCAGTTTCCGAGATTCTATTACAAATGCACTTAACAACCGCATAGGTTATACTATTTACTAAGGCTGGGAATTTTCCAGATTTTAGTATTCGAATATTCGTTCGAAAAAATATCCGAATATTCGAACTATTCGGATATTCGAATAATTCGAATATTCGAATACTCGAATAATCCAAATAATCAGGATCCTCTAATATTCATTATTAATAGGTATAACACTGAATACTAGTGAATAGTGAATACTCTATTTGAGTATTTGGTTGGATAGACCACAATAATAGTCGTGACGCCCACTAAGCAGGCAATTTGATTTTCTTTCCATATCCACAATAGGGTATGTCTCCTGCACATGTGCTTTAAAGGTCAGAATTATTAGTTAGTATTTTATTTTAGGATTGAGGCGCTATTGTTCACATTTAACTATTGAAGCTTAAATAAAACGAAAACAGAGCTAGTTTATTATACTTCTGTGTCATAAATAACTATTTTTCTTTTTCGAAAAATATAAAAGTGCTCTAAAATTAGAATGTTTTTAAAAAAGACACAGATTGTGAAGGTAAAACAAATACATGAAAAGTCAATAGGTTAATATTTACAGGTTTTCTAAAATTTAAAATTTAATTTTAACCCCTGCCTTAGCACAGTAAGAATATGGTCGAGGCGAGAAAGAGATGGAATAGTTTGACTGGGAGTAAAACGTGCCACTAATGTGGTATATTTATATATTTGGATTTTAGAATAGGTACCTACCTATACCTACTATCTACCTACTCTGGTTGGATGCTACTGCATACCTATTCGTACATAATTTAATAATATATTTTAATATTCAAATTTACTCAAATATAATCAAATATTTGAATGCTCGAATATATTTGAGTATTCGAGTATTCGAATACTATATTCGAATAATTTCCCATTAGAATAATTCGTATTCGAATACTCGAATATTCGAATACTCGAATTATTCGTATTCGATTCCCAGCCTTACTATTTACTGCACGATTGAAGAATCCTGTATGAATTGAATTAAAAATTTTGACGTTAGATGTCATGTCTGAATGTCATTCGATTAAAAACTGGTGAGAATGCTTTGGATGATGTTGCTATAGAATTGTTATTATATTGCTATAACGTTACAAACAATAAACCAATTCTGATGCGTGCAGTTTCATTTTGTAGTTTTTGTAATTTATTTCATTAACGTGGTGTTTTGTATGAGATATACAGGAGGTCCAGTACGTATTTGTTCCATAACACTGCAACTATTACAGATGAAAAAAGAGTCAAAACAAAAGTTGTTCCGTATTCACCATTGCATATTCTAAAAATA
The DNA here is from genome assembly GCA_029963845.1 of Rhamnusium bicolor. NCBI lineage: Eukaryota > Metazoa > Arthropoda > Insecta > Coleoptera > Cerambycidae > Rhamnusium > Rhamnusium bicolor. Next base: position 430,224 of record JANEYF010004391.1, on the reverse strand, counting down.
TTTGTATTCATACTGGATGTCTCGTTTTGGCTGGGTAGTTTTGCTATGTTAAATAAAACACCCTATATATTATTGCATATTAAGTTAGTGAACGTCAAGAGCTTTTCAATGAACTACCATAACATGTACTTGCTTTGAGCGGTTCAGGAATTATTTGAAATTATATACAAATTTTGACGAGGGTACACCTTTCCAAGAAACGTTATATTTCTCTAATTTGAAATGTTTTCAAATGTTTCGATGCGGTAGTGAATTACAAAAGAAAAGGTCTTTCAAACTATGTATCCGGTTTTAGATTTTTTTCTACAGGATGTCTATAATTTTATGTCAAACTTGAAGATGTATAAACATCAATAACTCTGTTATTTCAAATGCAATACCCTGTATATTATTTCATATTCTAGAATTCCAAGAGCTTTCCAACGACCTACCATACCTGATATTTATTTTCAATGGTTTTGAGGATATGATCATTTATGTCAAAATTTCGAGAAACAAAAAACAAATTTCCTATTATTGATCAAGAGTTCAGCAGTCCATTATAAAGCGATGCAGAGTTTGTATTCAAGAAAATGGGTCTCACTTTGAACATCATCTTTAGCTTAGAAACCAGCTATTTGATTTATGTTTTGTCAAGTTAAAATGTTTCATTTTCAAATTTAAATTTTTTACGTTACCTTAAGTTGAGTAATGGTGAGAGGTATGAAACTTCTCGTATGGTCGAAATGCTACTATCCGATCTACATCATAGATGTCACTGTGGCGGATAGCAACTTGCGAAGCAAGTACCGAGAGCGGCGACCCCTAGCCCAGGTGGACTAAACTAATGTGATTAAATATGATTTGAAGGAAGCAACTACTCAGCGGTCAAATACCCCGACCTGTATTCCAATGCAGGTCGGGGTATTTGAATGATAGTGGCACAGTGACATCTATGATGTCGCTCGGATAGTAGCATTTAGACCATACGAGAAGTTTCATACCTCTCACCACTATTCATTTCACCTTAGTTAGTATATAACTAGCAGGTTGGCCAATATCATTTGTCTGTTCCATAACCTATGGCATACTGAAGAGAACAAATAAGTTCGAAATCGATCTATGTCTGGTTAGGAATTGACAAATGATATTGGCTATCGATCTATCATGATTTGAAGGTGTAATCCAATGCAGGTCGGGGTATTTGCCCGCTGAGTAGTTGTTTCCTACAAATCATATTTAATAACCTTAAGTTCTCGTTAATAAATTTGCAACTAAATTTGACTATTTTACCCTAATTTGGTATCGAATTTCTCTTTCAGCCATTTTAATTTCATCCAAAAAAGGACCCACAGTCTACTCTAATATCGTCTATTGAAGCAGATACAGCAAAGCTATTAATTTTTACTCGAAAACCGTGCAACCTAGGAAAAAAATTAATGAATAGTTTTTGTTCTTAAAATATCTGAGGATTCCATTAATGGTGAAATATTGCCATTGGCGTGTCATTATTTTTTTAAGAAAATAGTAAAATGAACCCAGTAAGTCCGCCACTGGTGAAGCTATTAACGTGAAAATTGGCACGTTTGTAGAAAGCAATTCAACAAAAATTTCCTCCACGGAAATAAGTATTATTTCTTTCCATTCACAAGATAATCCGAAAAAACCATTATTTTTTAAAAATTCAAAAACAAAGTGGTTTGAAGGTATGTTTATTCAGAATATTTTGCTTAAAATGACCTTATCTATCCGCTGGAGAAGTCTTGCTTATTAAAAAAGAAACACCCTGTATAATTTATTCGAGTAAAAATATCAATGGCTCTTATATACATCCCTGAGGTCTATCTAAATTGAGATTTGGTGTTATCGTATTTTACGAAAAATTGTGGAAGGGTCAAACTAATTCCAAGAACTTAATTGCCCTCTTATTCACAGTGAACATATTTTTTGGAAAAAAAAAATGTCAAATAGCAACGACGAGGAGAAAAAATCCTTAATAAGTATTTGTTTTATATCTGATTTGTAACATATGAATTTATTGAATAAACTTGACTAAACCAGTTTCAGTCAAAAACCTCTTCAAAACCTGTACCGACAAAAAGTTAATTGACTATGTTTTTTTTGCAGGAATTTCACTATTTTTCAATTACCTTCGAAATAATATGTTACCAAGAAAAAATTCCTAAGCATTTGAACGTCCTGTCTCTCCATCTCCGACGTCAGTGTATACATTTTTTTAATACAATATACAATACGAGCGTGAATGCAGCAAAAATTCAGCCTTCAAAGTTCAAAGCCGCGGCAAGTAAAGCGTGGATAATCCCCACCCAGCCGAATGCTGTATTAGTGAAAGATTACTTTCTATACTTCGCTAATATACTGGATATTAACATTCAGTTTGCTTTGCCCGTGAACCTGCTTGGCAATAACATTAAGGTTGTGTAATAAAAATAAAGAAATGCCTTACCACATCTTAATGCTTCACAACTCTTTCAAATTAGAGATAATGATTTGATTTTGCATATGAATTGCTCTTTCTGAAACAGGTTTTTTGTAGGAATTCCACATGGCGATTAATTTTAAAATACTGAGTGTTTAAAATCAGAATTCGGTATCTTATCAAAGAAAGTTTTGTTAGTCATTCTGAGAGTTAAAATTTGTATATGTTATGACTAGAGATCGGGAAATAGCGATAATTTCCAGAGCCTAATGAAATATTCCCAAACAATATAAAACGATAAAATATTCTTATGTATTATGCAATAAAACTGTTTTCTTTCTAAAAATGGGAACTAAACATCTTGACGGAGATACTCATTATTGTGGAGTGTCCAATAGCAATGCGAATGCATAGATAGATATAGGCAGATCCGCCTTGGCTATGACGTTTACGCCCACTGCCCCGATGATGAATACACTCTAAATACGTAATATTTATAAATCGTCTATGTGAACAACACGTAAATAAGTAAACAGTGCGAAACAACAACGGAGGTTAACTTTTTAAAATATCTTGGTCAATTCCTTCAGAGGAGTGGATTAGTGATTTTCCAGAGTTGCAATTTAATGGTACATAATTATATTGCACAAGCTGTAAAAAAGTGCTTTCGTGTAACATCAAAACAAACATTTCCTAAGACAGTCATAAAAAGGGTGTAAGCGGTGTAATGTTATAAATAACTCACTATTTAGACAATTTTTTGCAAAAGTGTATTGGTGGGCAGTATAGCAATATTCAGGTGCCATTGGAAACGACAACAAAAAAAATATTTATCACAGAGACAGTAGATTAAACAAAAAATTTATTCTGAACTGAACGATAAATACGTCTAGATTAGCGTGAATGAAACCACCAATACTTGCAGCTGAAAGGTGGCAAATGTTTAACCCTCGAGTACTATCGACCGTCAAAATTACGACGATCAAATTGAAATAATCGGAGAACTTCGGTATTTTTCGCGCGCCTCTTTAGTCCTCTAATGGCTTTTCCTCAGTTGGTATCTAGAAGCTACAGACGGCAAATGAATTTTGTGCGCAGTGAATTTCTTAGTGGTATCGGTTTCGTTTCGTAAAATTTACTACGCGATAGTGTCAACGTAAGTTTTTAATTACTATAAATATATTTTTTTGTGTATTGACAGAAGTTTATTGTTTTTCAGATTATATTAATAATAAAATGGCATCCAACTAGGATAGAAAACGACCTTTGCATGAAACAGAACCTGAACAATTTTTGTATTAAGATGACGAAGATTATTGCCTGTTGACAGATTCTGGGAGTGAAACTGACGATTATTACGAACATGTAGAACATTATGAGAACACGTACAGTACGGATGAAGAAGAATTACTTGATGCAGAAACGAATGACGTACATGATATTCAAGAGGAGGAAGACGATAGGGATTTACAAGGTAATATACCTCTCAGTAAACTTATGAACATCAATCTGAATATTATCTTCCACCTCGACTTCGTCTAAAAGACAAAAATCGACATAAATGGAGTTCAGTTTCAAGGAGTTGTATTGGAAGAACCTCAACTAAAAATATTGTGCATATTAGAGCTACTCCAAGTAATAATTGTCAAAATGCAGATACAGAGGAGGATATTTTCAAATTATTCTTTGATAATAACAGATCAAATTGTTGAGCATACGAACCAAATGATTGCACGAGGCAATGAAATATAAAAATCTAAATTTGGGAACAATAACAAAACCAAACAAAACGGAAGTAATGGCCCTGATAGAATTATTCTCCTTCTCAGCGTCAATGAAAAATAACCATCTAAATGCTAGTTTGATGTTCGATCTACATATATTTGGAAACATTTATAGATTTGTCATGAGTGACGACAGTTTCCAATTTCTTCTAAACTTTTGATAATCAAGCTACAAGGTCTATACGTAAATTATTTGATCCGTTTGCTCCTATTAGAGATATATGGGATCAATTTATTCTGAGCTGCAATAATAATTACAAACATGGTTCATACCTAACAATAGACGAAACATTTTTGGGGTTTCGTGGTCGGTGTCAATTTAGGATATATATTCTCAACAAGTCGGCGAGATATGGACTTAAAATAGTAATGGTATGAGATGCCGGTCGAAATATATGATTGATGCTGCCCTTTACTAAGGGAAAGGTACAAAAGTTAATGGTGATCCCTTTGGTACTTACTATGTAAAAGAACTGACAAAAACAGTCCATGGATCAAATAGAAACATAACCATGGATAACTGGTTTACGTCCATAGATTAGGCGAGAACAACGCTAGGTGATCCTTACAAATTAACAATCGTTGGAACATTACGTAAAAACAAGAAAGAAATTCCACTAGAATTGTTAGATGTAAAATATCGCAAGCTTAAAACTTCTATGTTCTGTTTCGACACAGATCTGACATTTGTCTCATATGTAACAAAGAAGAATAAAAATGAACTTCTACTATCAATTACACATGGTCAACCCTCTATATCTTCTGCATTTAGTATAGTGGGGTAGATATTTTTGATATGATTTGTACCAATGTGAGCTGCAACCGAAAAACAAGAAGATGGCCATTGTGCATCTTCTATGATATGCTAAACTTTTGTATAATCTTAGCCTACAACTTATAAAACCATGGCTAGAACAAAGTTTACAACCGAGGGCTACATCAAGTCAGACCATCCCTACTAAAGGTCCAAGAACCATCTGCGGCATTTGTCCGTCAAAACACGACGAATGACCACCATGTACTGTGATAACATAGATCAAGGTCATGTCCTTAATGTTAAAGAAAAATCAGTTTTTTTTTTTTAAATTTTCTGTATTTATGTAGAATGTATCATAGTCTACGTTAAAAAAATAAATAGCATGTCATAGAGTCATTTTATTATTCTTTTTTTTGCAATTATTTGAAGCAGTCGTAAATTTTACGACGCGATAGCAATAATGTAGGTTAAAAACACGATAGTGTTCTAGGGCTAACATTAAGATATAATACTGCACTAAATTTGGGGGGTGCTACAGGTGCTGCAGGATCGGCCTAGTATCTTGGGCGGCTAGGTTCAAAACTCATTATCCCAAACCAATTACAATCAGTGAAGTACTAGAAATAAAAGTATAGTTTAGATCAATTATGTATTTATTGGTAAATAATAATATTACGACACTAGACAATTGCGTAGATACCACAAATACCCGAATTGTGCGTTTGATTAAGTATGAATAATATTTGATTCGGGGAAATCCCAATAATGTCACCTCGCTTTCCCGGCTCCTCGAGTCCTCGTGCGCCTTGGCAAGGATCATACGCTGTCGTCACCAGAATAAACAACGTCGTATATCGAATTCAACAAACTCAGAGATGAAGATCGTTTATATAGAAAGAGACTAGCTAAGTATGTAGGGAACAACGAACTGCCTAACCCGGACGTTCAGGCTTAAGAAAAGGGCAGTGTTACAGAAATGGACTGATTATTTCAAAATGTGCCCAGAGAAGGTGCTATCTGTACTAAAATTTAAATTATATAGCCAGTGTAGTCTGGACTTATATAAGAAGGATCTTGGATGTTCGCAAAGGTCAGAAATATTCAAGAAAGTTCCACACTGTACATAGATGAATATATGAGGCACACAATGATCCAAGTAGCTCAGTACTGAGTTTGGAATTGTGTTAGTAAAGAATAAATAAGTTAGAAATTAAAGTGGTGACTTCTAAGTGTTCACTTGTGGTTATAATTAAGTTCACTACGTTATTATTGGTAATTACTAATTAGTTAACAAATTAGCGAATAAGTGTTACCAGAGAAAATATTTGTTGTATAGTTCGCTGTTTTCAAGATGATAAATAATTTTTGAAAATGACTGTCTCTTTCTTCTAGTGCGATTTGTTTTATTTTGTAGGAGGGCTCACACAGGGCTTCCTAATGTCTACATCTGCCCCTGTAAGATACTACGCAGCGCAAATTGATCGATGGTGGCAATTCAATATTGCCACTCACTGGCCCATATATAACGCATTAAAGCAGAATATAGACGTTGGAGAGGGGACGCGAGAAATGAATTTTTATGTGGTGCGTTTATTAATATTTATATTTGATTTAAAAGTGCCGGCTCTGGAAAAAGGGTATAATTCCGGCCCTCAGTAATTTTATCAATCAAACTTTCCGTTCCCTACTACAAAAGAAAATGATGTTATTACTAAAAATAGCAAATTACCATATTCTTTACAATAGTATATTAAACAACAAGTTTAGAAAAGCAAAGTTTAACTAAGCGAATATAGCTTTTGAGTAGGTACGAGCGAGAACAGCGAGCGAGTAACTTAAAAGCTATATGAGTTTAATAAAACTGCTTTTCTTATGAGGTTTGTATATACTATTTTCTCGCATTTTGTGTTAGTAATAATTATAAGCAAATAATTATAGATATAAAAGTATTACAAAGTTAGAAATTTAAAAAACTTTATAGTAGGTACCTGGGTAGGATTTCCGTAAACTAGTAACCTGACACGGCTTTGTTCATTTACATAAAAACAGTTAACAAGTTTCATTTTTGTGAGTCGAATTGAGTTTGTTACATATTAATTATAAAAATGAGTCTTGCTACTGAAAACAATTTAGAAACTTGTTCTGAAGACATTTTAAATGTCGCTGGAGAAGCGTCTTCTAGCTTACTTCCTTTAAAATACAAAGAAAAACACGAGAAGGTATATGAAATATTTTGTAATTGGAGGATGACAAAAAACACACTAAGAACTGATGACACTGTAATGCTAGCGTATTTTTTTGAACAGGTAAGCTATTTTTTATACATATTTTAGTGCCTTCATACAATGTCTTTCATTATTTTAGGTAAAAGCTACTATACAAATAAACGAAAATGTGGATATATCACAATACAAAAAGCTACTTTCCTTTTTAAAATGTCAAAATGACACATACGAAACAATAGTTTTGACTATGGAAAACGTTACTATGTTTTTAAAAGAGGCTCCAGATGATAAGTTCTTATTAATGAAAGTGCTACTAATATTTGGTTTGAATGGGGCATGTCAGCGTACAAAATTGTGCAACTTAACTGTAAAAGTAATAGAAGACACGGGGAAAATTTTGGTTATAACTTTACATGATACCAAAACCAAAAAGAAACGTGTATTTACTGTAGGATCACAGTGCAACGAATATGAAATTTATCATAAGGATTCACGATTGAGATTCAAACAAGTAAAACACAATAGATTTTTCATTTACTATAACCACGGTAAGTGCACAATACAACCAGTTGGCATCAACACTTTTGCAAAAATTACCCAAAAAGTTGCAGAATATTTAAAACTCCCAGATGCATCCAGTTACACTGGTCATTGCTTGAGGAGGACGTCTGCCACCTTCCTCACTGACAGTGGAGCTGACATTCAACACAAAAGGCATGGAGGATGGCAGACAACTAGTGTGGCTGAAGGGTATATCGAGGAAAGCATCGCCAATAAGTTGAAAATTTCAAAAAGTATATTTCATCAGCAAGAACTAGTGGTACCTCAAGATCATTCAGCGATGCAGATGGAAAATCATATAATTTTCAGGAAGAACAAATAGAATTGAATAAATTTGGTGTTGTTAAGTTTTCAAATTTGAATAATTGTACTTTTAATATAGATAACAATGTTTCCAATATTTAAACAAACAATTTTTTGTGTTTTATTAAGGGACATTACTATATAGTAAAGTGACATTTCTATGTGGTAAAGTGCCACTTTAATAAACGATTTTGAATTTAGTAAAATAGCACATTATCAGTCAAAATGCGAAAAAATATGTTAACAGTATAAATTAATGGTAGTATAAAAGAAAATAAAAATTCATTAAATTTAATTAATGTTAATTATTCACTAACATTTCACACGACCGTAATTATAGCTTGCAGTCACACTTGATGGTTTATTTATGTTTCATATACATTTTTCATACAGTGATTATTATGTTAGTTACACTAAGTAAATTATGAAATAAATATTTTACAAGGTGATATTAATTTTTGGCAGTTACTTTCACTTTGTACGAGTTTATCATACTAATTTCGACTTTTTTTCGGATAACTTGAATAAATCATTACATGCCGTTATATATGCGTATACACGTCTTTGTATTTCCGGTGCCATGTTTGGAAAATGTCTGAACAAAATATTGATAGCACCATTCAATTATTTATTATGTGGAATTGTTATGCGGCTTATATACCAGAGTTACGGAAGTACTTGTAGAAATATAGTAATTAATTTTAAATGGTACTTTAAAAGTAATTCGTAATTGTAATTCAATATTAAATGTAATTAGCAACTGAAAAAATAGCAAGCCAATAACGTTTTAATTACAAATCAGTTGTTTTTAATTCTTAATATTATTACCAAATAATGTTCAATAATCAATTTTTCTTAACTATAATAATAATTTGGGTCTCAATTATTACTGGTAGGTTATTTTTAAAAAATAATTATTAAAACTGTACTTAAGTTACTTGTAATTTTTCCCAAATGCTACCGATGAAAATATAATTTGTTAAAAATTTTGAATGGTTTTCGTAATTTGCCATTTACATATATAATTTGTAATTAGAAATTACATAATTACTTTTCAATGTATCTTTTTATTCAAACATGTATAATGTAACCAAAACTAATACCATAGACTTACATGCTTTAGGAACTATTTTAACTTCAATTTTGAAAGATCTCTATTCTTAGTTAACTTAGACCTATACAGGATGTTCTGGAAGACAATGGCATAAAATCAATTTGACTCGCCAACAAGTATATAAATGTTAAAAACTTTTTTTTATTTTCATTTTTGTATTGCTGTGGCACTATATATGAAATTAATTTGCTGTGCAGCATTTTCAGTTTATTTTATACCATTTTTTCCAGATTCTATATAATAAAATGCTAACAATAAAATAAGCAAAATTGTCATCATTATTTTATTTTTTCCAGATTCTACTACATAGACCGAACAGGATGGATTCAGGTTTTTTAGCATTCTTAAGCCAACTGGAAAGAAAAATAAACTCAATAATAACCTCGTCGTTTTTCTACACAAACTTCGAGGGATTCAGACCTATCTTGAGACTGTAATGAATCTAAATAATATTATTTATTAAAAATTAGTGTTGTACAAGTAAAATTATTTAAAAACTAATAAAAATAATTGCCATATGAAATCTAGTCAAAAAAAGACATTTTCTCTTTTGCTGTGCCAAAAAATATTTTAACATAAATTTAAGAAAATATATCAATAAACAAATTATATAATAATTATTATTAAACGTGTACGAAAGAAAAAACAACAGTTTTTAATAAAGAGAAGTTACTAGAAGTATTAAAGAAGAAATAAACATCTGGCAAATATGGCAGTTATTTTATTGTCAACCATTCTGACCGCAGTAAAAGCTGGTGTGGCTCTAATAGGAGCCGGAAAAATCGCAGTCTTGCCATTCTTAATAGCAGCCATGACATATTTCCACTATGATCAGTTCGATCCAGAAAACAGGCCCGTAGATAGAGCAGAAGTGGATAATTTGTACGATTTCATAATCATTGGAGCAGGATCTGCGGGTTCTGTTCTCGCAAATAGACTGACGGAGATACCGAATTGGAAGGTTCTTCTCTTAGAAGCCGGCGGACACGAGACGGAAATCACCGATGTACCTATTTTGAGTCTTTACTTGCACAAGAGCAAGGTGGATTGGGGATATAAGTAAGTGTCTCTAAACATATATTAAAATACGTATTAAACGCTCCTTTTTCATAAGATGTGTTTGTAATATTTTTGTTGGCGTTATAATCCGTTAAACACTTGTGGTGAATTTGACTTGTATTTTAACAGCAGCCAGTTAAATAATTATGTAAAGTTAAGTTCCGGTGGGTTACAACTAGAGTTGGCGCAATGCGATTCAACACAGTGGCACACGGCTGAACGGGGACTCGAGCAAGTCAAAGTCCCGACACTATAGACTGGTTAGCGACAGTTTATTGTTAGTTGGGGGGGGGGGGTATGCACTGATTTAACTAGCAATGGCATTTTCTCGATAATCTTTACCACTTGTGCATCACGTTCGTAAATTCATAAGACGATTTCTCGATTTAACAGACGATGGAACGGTGATACCATGACTTGTTTGTAAGTCAACTTTGATTTGTTGGAATTCAAGTAATTGTAAGACATACTGAAAGTAAAAGTCTTGAGTAAAGCTTGCAGAAATGTGTGGCGTGATATAGGCGTATGCATCATAACAAGCGTAACAAGAGAAATTAACTGGTAACAAAAGCAATAAACTATTACAATATATAACAATGTATGCACAACTTATACTCTTAACTAGCTTGATGAACTAGCTTGGTTATCACAAACTGGAGAAGATCTGTAACAACTTTGCAGCTTCAGGTATGTTTCTATGGTCGTCTCCGTGAATGATGTTCGCTGTGGTGAATAAACATGGTTATAATTTGAAAACGACCGTTCGACATATGTTGATGTAATACAGGTATTCTTAAAATACTCTTTGAACGAAATTAACAGATCTGGAGATGCACCATCAGTATCATCACAAATTTGTCTTAATCTGGTAAAACCGGTGTCGTGTGAACTTGTCTCTAACACGCTCATTATTTATGTCATCTATAGCGTGTAGCAGGCAATTTACTTCGTCCACTATTTGCAGTGACTGCTAACGACAACGTACTGTTTCGTAAGTTTTTTATGGCGTCATGTAATCTTTTATAGTTCTGATGAATAGTTTTTAAATCTGCTTTAACGGAAATATCTTCGAATTTTGTTTGGCTTTCCTTAATAGCTGCAGCCGCGTCAAGATTGAATTGTGGTATCATAGCTTTTATTTGTTGTAAATATTTAGAATAATAAGACGTTGCCTTCAATCATGTTCCCCAACGTATAACAATCGGCTGTTGTGGTTCGGAAATGCCAGGATACTTGCTGTGGAATACGCGAAGGCGTTTAGGAGATTTAAGAAAATTTTTTTTTGTACTTGCTATTAATGCATCTACCTCTGGAAAACCTTGTCGAATAGTTTTTGCCACAAAATGTAAAGCATGCACTTTACACGTAACATGTACCAACCTACAAGCGTGTTCTTGAACCAAACGCATTGTCGCGGCACCATCGGTCACAAGCATCAACATCTGAATTGTTGACCGGTCAAATTTTTCTAACGTCTCCAGCACCACCCGCGTAATTATTTTGCCAGTACACTCAGTCTTCTGCTAGCTGGTATAATGGAAATTTCAGTTTAAGAGGGCCCAATACACGTACCATAACAATTATAATAGAATTTTTGACAATCTGTCGTCTCGTCAACACATAACCACAGCCGTGTCTTTTTTTAAATATACTCGCGGCTCGCCTCGGTATTTGATATTTGTCCCCTGGTCATTGTCTGATGTCACACCATTGAACCTCCGCGCCGCACGACTTTCCAGCTTTAGTCAAAAAAAAAATTGGCAATTACAATTTCCATAATGGGTGGTTTTTGAACGACATTATTTTTATATTGAGCACGTCGATTTTATTTTATTTTCGTACACAGTTTTTTAACTTTATATTTTTACAATTTATAGTTTCCGAGTAATGTTTTCAATTTTGAACACAATTCTTATCATTATTTTAATTCCATCGGATAACACGTAAAATAAGTCTTTACATAGAAAGAAATGTATATATTTTATATTTGCAGGACGGAACCATCAGACACAGCCTGTCAAGCTATGATAGAAAAAAGGTGTAGTTGGACCAGAGGAAAAGTACTAGGGGGGATCAAGTGTGCTAAATACCATGCTATATATTCGAGGAAACAGAAGAGATTTCGATCGATGGGCCGATTATGGTAACGAAGGTTGGTCATATGATGACGTACTGCCATATTTTAAGAAAAGCCAGGATCAAAGAAATCCATACTTGGCGAAAAATACCAAATACCATGCTACAGGTAATTACTGAAAATAATTTAATACATCACTACATACCAATCGATTCAAATATTATATTATTTATAAAATAAATAGACGTATATATAGGCACTGTGGTAGGTATAATATAGACTGGACAAAGAAACTCTTCGAGATGCCAACAGGTGGACCTCCGACTCCAGCTCAACACATAAACCTTGCACTAAGTCTAGGTATCCACTAGTCCTTAATAGTTAGCACAGTCTCTCCTATTTATTTGATTATACAATTTTTTTTGGTTAATTGTACACTGTTAGAAATGTTATTTGTTTGAGGCAAAAGGAAACGACGGTTTAGAATTATAAACGCAATATTTACAAATTTTTATACTACAGTTAGTAACCCTCGAATGAATGGAACTACATGAAAGGAACGCGAGGGTTCTTTTTTATATTTAATTTTAAAACAAAAATCAACAACGTGGAAACATAAGGTATAATTATTTTTATTCTTAATTAATGTATTCTGGTGTAATCTTGAATAATATATAATTTCATGGCTGAAACACGATTAAAATTTTTTAATATATTTTGCTGTCTAAGGAAGTTACAAGATGTTAATGTTTCATATATAATTTCTCATTTTTACAATATATTTCACAATCCACATACCCAACATATTTTTTATTCGATTGTATTAAAAAGTGATGTTTCCTGGTTCAAATACCCTTTTTACAACAAGTATTATTTTTTATTGTGGTTGCTAGGCGACTACTTTTTGGGCGGTAAACAAATATGAACGAAATAATAAAAATAAACAAATGGAACAAACTGTTATGATATTTTTATTAAATTGTGTCAAAGTGACGTGAAGTCGATTACGATCAGATTTTTTTAATTAATATAAATGTAAGAAATAAAAATTATTATTTTCTTCTACGATCGAATAAAAATAGTGCATAACACACGGACGAAAATGTTTTTCGCACACATACGGTTGTCGGCAATTTTCCGTAATTATACGAATAACTGTATTTTTCGTCCTTGTGTCATAAATAACTATATATTGTACACAATTTGTTTATACAAACGGATTATTGCCCATTTCTGGATACTAATCTAAATGAAACGAATATAAATGGGCTAAAAACCGGTATATTACTTTATATTTGACAGAATAATTTTCAGATATAGGTGCAAGTAACAGAGTATTATATTCAAAATGTACACATATTATGTGTACAATCATAGAAACTATTCTTGATTATTCTCAGCAAAATGTAATTTACTACTAGACAGGTTGTGTTCCCTTTTATTTTAAAATGTACGCCACTGGATTTTTATAGTCTTGGTTGATTTTTAAAATTTAAAATTTTTTGTTATCTTATATTTGTTATTTAATAGAATATGCATGCGAATTTAATTCCTGAAACTATGAGCTTGTTTTAAAGTGTATGCCCTCACCAACTTGAGCGCCCGATCTCAATCTTTCATATTCCTTTTTTGCAGATATCTAAAAATAAAAATGTATCCGCCGCACAGTGGACGGAAACGCCGAAAAGCTGGCCAAAATATAAAGGCATTGAGTTATTTTACTGAAATTGTGCATACAGGGGTTTTTTGTGTCGCTGATCAAGAATACGAAGTTGAATTTTGAAAAAAAACAAAATGGCGGCCATAAAATCCCCCCCCCCAAAACCTACCAAAAATCGCCAATTATCGCTGCATTTTTACAAAACTTTGTATACAGTTTTTTTGGGTCGCTGATGAAGAATCCCATATAGAATTTCAAAAAAAATTACGGTCAAAAATATACACATAGTTCAAAAATTATTATTGAATTGAAGCGAATTCATGTGTTTCATTTGTTTCGGGAAAATTAGGATCTGGGGAATGGAATAAAAATGTGTAATGACTTTGAACGCATGACGTTCTCATTTCATGAGAACGCATTCAAAAGGAGCCCACTTTATGGTGCACGAATGTGCATGCATCCGTGCATTCGCGCACAATTTGGTCAATATCTCGCAAAGATGCAAAAAGATGCAGCTAATTTTTTATACGCTTTCGAAAAAAATGTTCATTGAACACATTCCAATAAGTTTCAAGACCAACCATCACCAACCGCGTAACTTATGGCTTTTTTTTGTGGAGTTTATGAATCGTTGCATGTACAAAAATGCACTCCACTTCGATAATTATTTACTAATTACCATATAAATAAACTGATCTGATACTGAGATATTTTAATTGTACTTACTTTCTGATGCAGAATCCATTTTTATGACACAGAAAACTGCACTTTAAGAAGAATTTTTACGCTGCAAACAAAATTTATCGATTTTTGAAGCATTGCGAGCTGCCGAAGTGACGCGCTGCACGGTCGCACAATAAGTAATTTCCTCGCTCAGGTAGTGAACCCGGACCGATATTAACGGTCGTTTCTAATGCTAGGGGTACCACTACAACGATTTAAAACGTTTCCATTTCAAAAAAAAATCTTCATTTTTTTTATTTTGGTCAGCTTTTTGGCGTTTCCGTCCACTGTGCGCCGTATTGCATACATAACAAATTAATTTCAAGAAATCAAAACACTTGCAAAAGGTTAAGATGAAACCCCAAAAAAAGGACTCCGATTAATTCATTAATTCGACGATACCAAAAATGTATTGAGGGCAAAAATAGCTTAAATTCAATATCCTGAAGTGGGTTGAAACCTTTGATGTGAAGCAAACAGTAACGTAGTTTTCCACAAAAGTACTATATTGCACTGGAAGGCACTAATTTACGACCCGTAACACTAGTTTATGTATATATAAGATAAAGTGTTAGCATAAGGTTAGTTTTAATAATTTTCAGATGATGCCAACTTAGTTGGCGAAACGCGCGTCGAGTGCAGTATATCGTGTTTTGTGGAAAACTACGTTAGTGTTGACAAGACCATAAACAAGAGTGTTATTAATAATAAGAGTCAAAATACATTTACTTACTTAGCAGTTGATATAGGCATTTCACCGAACTTCTTACTTAAAATAAGAATTACCTGAAAAGAATAAAAAAAAATTAGTCATTCAGGCGACGAATTGTTGGATTTGGCAATTAATTTTCAAATTATTATTGAATCAATACTTTTATTACAGTACAAAGCAATATAAAATTTTTTCGAATGTTTCAGAGGGTTTGGCCTGAAAAATAGGACCTTCCTATTTGTTGTATAAATAATAAAGGCATCTATGCTTTTTAAGTTGAAAATACTAATACACTAAACTTAGGATTAGTTTGGTTAAAGAGGAAGGGATTCGAAAATTATAGTGGGACATGAACCATAAGTCTACATGGAGCCTATAAAATACTACTTTTTTTTATAACAAGTATTCCAAATCAAACGTGTCGCAAACGTTTCAGCAACATGCAGTTTGGACGGAGAGCTGCGCACAAACTCGCCCAACTGTGCCGCTCATCTCTTGTCGGTACATCAAAAGACTCAATTGGCGTGTGTTCAGTTTGGACGATGCAGGCGGAGCACGTGCAATAATGTCTGATAGTGATTGGAGCCCAGAAAAAATTTTGCAACTAATCCGCGCTAACTAGAAACTGGAACAACAGACGCACCTTGCAGCTCGGCGCGAAAAAAGTGAATAACGAAGCACAAAACATTTACGAATGTTATTGCAACGTTCGCGAATGCACGGCGTGGTAAATGTGGACGCACCTTTATAAAAAGAGAAAATTCTTCTGTTCGCTTCTAAACAAATAAATCGATTTGAGGATTAATTAAGGGGTTAACAGACAAAGTCAATACATGTATCTATCAGGAAAGTTTAAGGAATTTGGTACAATTTAAGTGTGAAATTATTTACCGAATTATTAAAATTAATAATGCATTATGCATAAGTAGATGTATTATGTGTTTATTTGTAAATCAGTATTTCACATAACAACTGGTGCTGCGATATGAAACCACTGAGGCCTTGTCTGATTATTGTACACAAGAAATTAATTTCGTAGGTTTATTTTGTTAAGGGATGTGAGAAAAAGAGTGATCTGTTAGTCGACCATTTAACACCCTGTATGTTGTTAAGGAAGCACTTTTGGAAAAACGTATTTAGGTTTTCGTATGATTTTGACCTTAACCACATACTCTTTAATTTATGGTACTCAATTTAGAAACGCCTTGTACATTAATTTTCTCATGATTCATCAGTCACGTGTATATCGAATTACTTCTGCGCCGCAAAAACTTATAAATCATTTATTTATTAACTTATGCTTCTTTGAACAGAGATAAATAAATTATCGAAATGTTAACAGGTCAAAGCGAAATAATTCTAAGGTGAATGTCTTGGTTAATATGCACGCTTCAGCAAAAACATCAGATGGTCTTTTAAAACAAAACGATTACCTTTATTTTATTTCTATTCGATGTCTGTTAATTTTAAAATAACAACTACCCACTTATTATTTCATGAAAACCAATTCTAAATAAACGGGTTCGCTGTCTGACTAATCGTCTCGATCTCAAGAGTTTTTCAACATTTTGATATAATGATAATAAACTGGCAATCAGAAAGGAGCCTAATGAGATTTAGAGTAATACTAATAATTACAATATACATTTTTCTGTGCACACCTTGATTATTGGATACATCTAAAAGGGATACAGGCAAATAGATGAGTAAAAGCAAAGCAAAAGGGAAAGTCAGACGAAAATAACTCAGAAAACTAGTAACACAAATTTGACAGACATGTTGTCATACTGAAAAAATAGTCGCTGGATTTTCTAAAGCTGTTTTTTCTTCAAACTTCTGACATCTTTGGGTCCAGAGCCAAATAAATACAACAGAGTAAAATTAAAGTGGCGAAATTTATTATGATTTAACATCGTTGTCATTTTTGACAACGGCACCCTTTTAATTTTAAAGTGCTAGAAAAGTACTCCTGATCAAGCCTTGGTGGTTTAACCTGTTGAGAAGCTTGTGGAGAAGAACTTAAAGACAATAACATTTCGTTTTATTATTAAATATGATTTGAAGGAAACAACTACTCAGCGGGCAAATACCCCGACCTGCATTGGATTACACCTTCAAATCATGATAGATCGATAGCCAATATCATTTGTCAATTCCTAACCGGACACAGACCGGTTTCGAACTTATTTGTTCTCCTCAGTATGCCATAGGTTATAGAACAGACAAATGATAGTGGCCAACCTGCTAGTCATATACTAACTAAGGTAAATTGAGTAGTGGTGAGAGGTATGAAACTTCTCGTATGGTCTAAATGCTACTATCCGACCGACATCATAGATGTCTCTGTGGCGAATAGCGACTTGCGAAGCAAGTACCGAGAGCGGCGAAATCTAGTCCAGGTGGACTAAACTACTGTTATTATATATGATTTGAACGAAACAACTACTCATCGGGCAAATACCCCGACCTGCATTGGATTACACCTTCAAATCATGATGCTTCGCAAGTCGCTATCCGCCACAGAGACGGACAGTAGCATTTAGACCATACGAGAAGTTTCATACCTCTCACCACTACTCAATCTCGTTTTATATCCTCTCAACTATTAACTATTTAATTTTAGCACAATTAATTATCAACAGTGGACTAATGGAATGGTTTGCACTGGAATGAGATAAATAAACATTATTTATAATGTGAGAAAGATAAATCTGTTGTGCATTTTATGTAGGCTTGTCCAAATAACATTTTTCTGTTGCTCCTTTACTTGATCACAGAAAAAAAAAACAGAAAGTAAAATTATTTTCCATATCAATTTTATATCAATGTCTCTATCCCTATTCCTGAATATTTTTCAAGTATTGCTATTCCTATTGTTAGGCCAATAGACTATGTAGATAAATAATTCCAAAGTGTGACCAGAGGTGACGTTACTGGTAGTAAATCACATTAAATAGCCATGCAATTATAGATTTCTAAAAAATGATCTAGAATTGATCAAAACTGATCAGGAATATTCAGAGACTGGGACAGATAGAGGGGTATATGTATAAGGCACACAGTGGGATATAGAGCTCAGTATTGATTTGGAATTGTGCGAGTAAAGAAGAAATAAAGTAGTTATAAGAAGAAATAAGTAGTGATTTCTAAGTGCTAATTGTGATTTTATAGACTTTCAATCAACGAATCGGCAGTTTGAGGTGTTTGTGGGGATAGCAAACATGTAATATTATTTTTAAGTATACTATTTTTTGTAAGACCACAAATAACTGTCTGACATTCATGCAACCAACAATACAGTTTTAAAAACAAACAATATACCATTCCTCTAACAAAGGAAAATCTCACTAGCACTGTATTACTTTAGTTTAAGTAAATGAAATCTATCATGTTAACATTACGTTAAATTTAAGTTAGGTTCCATTGAATCATACATACATCTAATAAATAAATTATAGGAATCTTAACATTTCAAAACAAAACATATACTAAGGTGAATGTCTTCGATATTATGTACGGTCCGGCAAAAACATATGTGATTTAAAACAAAAGAATTAAATTTCTTTTATTTTTATCGAACTTTTATTTTGACAACTACCTACTTAAAGATTTTTTGTTGCATGAAATCGAATTCAACAAAACGGGTTTGCTGCTTAACTGACCATCTCGATCTTCATAATTTGTCAACACTTATAAAATTACACATGATGAAACGACAACCAAAAAGAAAACTAATGACATTTAGGGTAATAATGATAATTACAATGTATATCTCTCTGTGCGTATCTTGATTTTGAAGACATACTTGTTAAATAGTATACAGAACATCTGCTATATGAGATGGGATACAGCCACACAATGAATAACGGCCGCTGAATTTTTCAAAGCTGATTTTCAAATTCTCGTAAACTATGGGTTTATAGTCAGAATAAAAACATTGAAGCTAAAATTAAAGTGCATCGATTTTTTATGAGGAAACAAAGTTGTCATTTTTTACAATGACATTCTTAGATTGTTTTTACAATGACATTCTTAGATTGTTTTTAGAGTATTAAGTAGGCTTTTAGAAAAAATACTTCTGAACAAGTTTCGATTGTTTAAATTGACGTGGAGTCCTTTTGAAGACGAATTTCTAAAACCAATCTCATTTCATTATATACTTTCAAAAATGTATATCCTGTTAATTTTGTATCAATTTCTCTATATCGTTTACTCAATAACTTTGAGATATTTACGATTTTTTGTAAGACAGACCTATTCTAATATAAGTTCAAGTGACAGAAAATATAACCTTCAATTTTAACATATGTTCCAATGAATCTGAAATAAATGAATTATCTAAATATATTAACATTTCAAAGTGAAATATACGCCAAGGTGAATGTCTTGGTTATTATACTCGGTCCGAAAAAACATATGTAGTCTTAAAATGAAACCATTTCATTCTTTTTATTATTATGTGATGTCCGTTAATTTTAAAATAACAACAACCTACTTAAAGATCGTTATCGCACGAAATCCCATTCACAATGAGGAAGTCATCTCGATCTCCACAATTTTTCAATGGTTATGAAGTTAATGATAATGGAACGGTAATAAAAAAGGAACTAATGGCACTTAAAGTAACAGTAACAATTACGGCGTATATTTTTCTATGATTTTTGGAGATATATACAATTAATTAGGCAAATGTAAATAGTAGTAATACAGGAGAACACCATCCACTAACATTAAATGTTTCAGAAATGAAATGAAAACGACTTCTTAAACGTCTGCTATTACAGAAGATGCCATATTGAAAAAATTGCCGATAGATCCACCGGGACGTTTTTTCTTTTTCAAATTTACGAAACCTGTGACGAGCATCGCTGTAATTCTCTTAAATGGAACGCCCTGTATATGTTTGTGAAAAACTTATTTATTCAACTTTACAATTTTATGCACCTTTGTTGCCCTCTACTACTAAAAAGTATCCAGACTTTAACCTAATACAATTGTTTTAAGGAGTTAACAGATAATGGGGATTAATTTTTTCTTGCCTAACTAGAACATACTCTATATTCTTTCTTTAATAGAACCCCTGTATATCTTCGATTGTTTAATGCAAAGTTATATTCTCTATTGACTTTGTATTTATACGCCATAGCTATTTCTAAATATGTTTGAGGTATTTATGATTTTGAAAACACCTAAGTGGCTCTGTGACTAATCCGCCTTGACTAATACGCCTTGAAATGACAAATAAAAGCTTCACTAATACCTAGTTATAGTAGTACTTTACGTTATGTAAATACAATAATTTTAACTTACTGCTCCTGCGAATTAAAAAAAATTACTGGAATTGTAACATTGCAAAATAAATCATACAAATAAAACCGCTAAAGGAGCGAACACGGTCAAGCATTAACTATGATGAACCGCGCTCACCGATTAGCGACTGTAGATCACCCTCCACTGCTATTGGTCAAACGTAAATTGCGCATACCAATGACCGTGCTCGTACCTTTGTGGTTTCATTTGTATACCAAGATGAATGTCTCGGTTATTATAATCTAGCAAAAACGTGTGGCATTTTAAAACAAAGCCAATAAATTTCTTTTAACTTCGTTCAACGTTTGTTAAGTTTAAAATATTAACCACTTACGGAATTTTATTACACGTAATTCAATTGTGCAAAGCGCGGTTTGTTGCCTAACTGATCATCTCGATCTCCATTATTTTTGAACTTATGAAACCAATGACAATAAAGCGGCCAGGGGCGGTCGGTCCATGGAAGCAAGGGAAGCAGTGCTTCCCTTGGGATTATTAAAAAACAAACACATAATTAGAACCTAATTATTATTTATCACATATATTAATCATTAAAATTTATTTTTATCCATTTTCAATAGACACGGCCCTGCATTTCAACAGCTGAGATAATGTTCAACGATAAAACCGTAACGATGACGCACTCGATTAATCGAGCCAACACGAACTCGCGCGACTTCGATATAACTGATAAGCAACTTCTTGAAATGCATCCCATCCCCACTTCATAATCTTGATATCTGAGCAGTATAGCATAGTAATGCGTCTTGTTTTATAGATTTTAATATCGATTTTAATATTATACTTAATATTAATCTTCTTAGTATTATTCTCAGCTTTTGTGCTATATTTGTAACAACTTTTTTAGTGTTTCTAAAGTGATTTTTAAAACGTTGAACATTACTGCGCGTATAAGCAGTTTTAGAATTGCTTATTCAAATGGAAGCTGGTCCTAGCACTGTGGAGAATATTATTTGCGTTTGTATGGTGTGCAATTTGTTGAAAAAGGGATTTTCAACATATTCGTTTCAAGATAAAGTGGATATTATTAGAAACGGGAGACCAACACCTGATTGAAAACTTTTAAAAATGAAAGATCAATCATGCTATAGGTACTTTAATATTGAAATCTACAGTGCTAATCAGTGATTAACGGGTTGTGAAAATTTGTGTAAATTGTTTTGTTGGCCATGTGTACTTTTCACAAATGAAAAAGGTGTTTGGAATAAAAATGGCTTTTCAGATTTAAGCAACATTCACAAAGTGACAAAGAGGCATGGTAAGTGTGAAACTCATTTGCGAGCGGTTCTAAAAAAAAACATTTGGAAAATCACGAACTGAGCATTCATTAGATCAGCAGTTGAAAGAAAGTGACCGTAAGCATCATGAACTTGTAAAAAGAATCGAGAAGTGTTAAAAAGACTTATTGACAATGTTTGTTTTCTCGGCGAAAATGAACTTAGTTTTAGAGGTCATACTAAATCTCGGAGCGTTGCTAATAGGCGCAATTTCATCAATTTAGTTGATTTATTAGCAAAATACGATACAATTTTAAGTAACCATCTGGAACACTCCACGGTATTTCGCGGTACATCAAATCATAATCAAAATGATTTCATTCAGTCGATAAGCAATATTGTTTTAAAAAAGATCAAGCAAGAAATAAAAAAGCTCTTTTTGTTGCAATTATGTTAGATGAAACAACCGATATTACGAATATTAGTCAGTATTGTCAATCGTAGTACGATACATAAATCCAAATGGGAAAGTCCAAGAGCGCGTTTTAGGATTTTTAGAAGTAACAACGCAGAGAATGGCTGCAGCTTTATATGCTATAGTTTGTCAGATAGTTGATGATCTACAGTGTGGTGCTAAACTTATCGCCCAAAGTTATGATGGGGCCGCTGTAATGGCTGTTGAATTGGGGGGGCCTGCAGGCCAAAGTAAAAGAGACTTTTCAGAATGCAATATTTGTACATTGTTTTGCGGATCGATTAAATTTAGTTCTTGCTCAATCTGCAGCGTGTCTTAAAGAGTGCATACTATTTTTTTTCAAGTATTAGTGGAATGGCTGCCTATTTTTCAAAATCATCAAAACGGACACGAGCTTTAGATTTGGAAGTACAGAAGAGACTACCCAGAGTTGCTCCACCACGATGGAATTACAGTGGGAGGCTAGTACAAACTGTATTTGAATATCGACAGCCTCTAATTGATTTATTTGAAAATATTTTACAAAGCAAAGATGATTGGGACACTGAGACTTTGAATGGATCCAGAGGTTAGATTCATTGAAAAGAGAGTTTGATTTTAATTTTTTGTTAAATATTTTCTCCGAAATATTCCCATTTACTGACAATTTATTCAATATTTTGCAAACTAAATCATTTGCTTTAAAATGAGTATACAGAAGTCACGCCCCTTTTCTAAAAAAAATTTGGCCTCGCTTCGCTCGGGGCTTCGCACTACCCGTCACCCTATATCACAAACTGCTTCCCCTATATCAAAACTCACCGCACGCCCCTGAAAGCGGCAATTAAAAAGAAACTAATGACAGTAATGATATTCAGGCCCGGTATTACAATGGGGAGTTAACTATAAGTTAACGGTTAACTAGCACTATATTTTCATAAAAATCGATGAGATTCTAATTCAAACTACTTCAACTAAATGTTAACTTATTCATAAAATATTTGTTGCTATAACCACTTCCAAAACAAACGTAAAAATTCGAATTCTAAAAGTGCGAGTTTAGATAATTCAAGTTTAAAAAAACCGAGCATTAAAGTAAAAGCAATAATTACAGAGCATATTTTTCTGTGCACAACTTTATTTTGGCAAATATCTAAAAGGATAAGAAGCAATAGTAAAAGAACGTACAAATTCAATAACGTTAAATTTAATAAAAATGTTCCAAATATGTTCTTAAATAGTATACAGAACGTCTATTACTACACGAGATGATACAACTGCAGAACTGAAATTATGACAGCTAAAATTTCCAAAGTTGTGTTTGTAAACTCCCGAATTCTATGGGTTCATGGCAAAAAAGAAAATATTATTTTAATTCGGATCGCAAGTTGTCGACACATCTTACAAAGAACTACCTATCTCTACATTCGAAATTTTTATGCCTCTTGGTTTCTTTTTAACACGCTTTTATTAGCTTTACCTGTACGTTTGTTTGTTTATTTGTTTGTAACCGACTCTTTGGACTCGATTTTGACCCACTTTAAACTGACAGATTTAATTGAAACTTTGTACACTTACGAAGAACCGGTAACAATACAATAATTTGATAAGTTTATATCATTATCCTGATCAGGATCACCAGTCCTTTCCTCACGTTTCCTCTGCGTGAGAGCAAGAGGCTTAATATTGTAAGTATATGCCGTGATTCTCAGTTCGGTCGTTGGCCGAGCGGGCAAGTCTTAGTCGACGCGAAACGATGGACTCCTCGGGCGTGAGTTCAAATCCCATGGCTGAAATAAAAAAATATTTTTTTTTTTCAGAAATATCTGTTGGATCATAATATGTTATAATATCAGCATCAATAAGTAATATAAACATAATTTAAAAAAACTACAAAACACGCTTTCATAGCACATCAAACTAAAAAGTGAAAAATAAATATAGTTTAAAAAAACTAAAAAACATGCTTTTAAAGCACATCAAACTAAAAAGTGAAAAATAATTATTAATATAAACTGAAAACAATAATGAACGAAAAATACTAGTATTATTGTGAAAAAAGCGTGGGGCGCTTTGTGCCATATTTTTCGTATATCGAGCAACCCACGCTTTTTTCACAACAATACTAGTATTTTTCGTTCATTATTGTTTTCAGTTTATATTAATAATTATTTTTCACTTTTTAGTTTGATGTGCTTTAAAAGCGTGTTTATTAGTTTTTTTAAACTATATTTATTTTAATATATTTTCAAAGAGGGAAAAATCCTATATGGATGGCGGTGTACAAGGAACGAACATGGAATGATGGATATTGCTTAATATTATATTTATAAAGTAGTCGACATCATTACCTAAAGGTAGTAAACCATTTATAAAACCAGAATTAATACGCTAATAAATTACATTTTGAAATCCATCGCATATAAATAGATGCTAAATGCTAAATTTTATATAAAAAAACATAAATTGACTTCGGTGTCATTCTTAACAATGACACCGTCTGACTTAGATTTTTTCAAGTGCTAAGTAGACTTCTAGAAAAATCTTCCTGGCCAATTTTTGCTTGCTTAACCTTTTTGAAGGCAAATTTAAGAACAATCACATTTCATTATGTGTATGCTCTAAACTATCAATTAATTTATTTAATCATAATGAAATATCACCGATTGCAACATTGATGTAATTTTCACAAGCACTAAAACATTGGGTATTATACACGGCGTAGGTTTAACTAACCAAGAAATTATGGCTATCTTAAGTGATATACTCGGTATACGGTTGTTACTTTTGAGACATTTCTTACTTCGTTATTTAATTTTATAATTTATTGTCAAATTATTTTATTGAAATTTGCCACCATGCAAGCTTATACTATAAAATATCAAAACTTCAAGGAACAAACTGATAAATCTTTGGAAATACTCATTTTGCTATATGGTAATTAATTTCTCATGCCAAATTTAAAACATGTTTCTAATAAAATCACTTGTACATTTTTCTACCGTTGGATGTAAAATTATATTCTCTATCAGTTTTGTATTCATATTCCAATACGACAATTAAAAGATCTAGTATGACTTGAAATGACAAATAATTTAATAATTTTCAAATAAATGAAAACCTCACTTCTTAGTTACTTGTACATTACTTAGATACATTCTGCCTTGTTAACTGCACGGTTATTTTAACTGTCGAATAAAAAATAAATAAAATATCGGAACATGTTAAAGTGAAACATACTAAGATGAATGTCGTGATTATTATGCACGACTCGGAGAAAAATATCATGATCTCTTAAAATAAAACTATTACATTATTTTTATGTTGATTCCATGTTTGTTAATTATAAAATCACAACTGCCCACTTATATTATTGCAAGAAATTAAATTCTGCAAAGCGGGTTCGCTGCCTAACCGACCATCTCGATCTCCACAAATTATGACACTGATGAAATTGACAATAAGACATCAATTAAACAGGAAACTAACGCATTTAAAATAACAGTAATAATTAATGAGTATATTTTTCTGTGCATAACTGAAATTTTCAAGATATGTCAAAGGAGATTGATAAAAGAATAGAAAAAATCAACATTCATGCCATTTCCGCCGACAGTATCCTCTTTTTTTGATTTAGATTATTTCAAAAGTGGCAAGTTGACTTTCAAATATAATGAAGCAAGGGCAATGATAATCACGCGATATTTTTTTCTAATAATGAGCCGATAGTTTGTTGCTCAGTAACTGCCCGACGCCGTAGGCGGATTTTCTTAATAATGATAAATGTTTATCAAAGAAACTATGAGCCATATGGCCTGTCATCTATATCAAGTACAATCTCGTGCATCCTTGAGGAACATCATGAGCCGTAATCACTTTGAAAATAAAACAAATTACTTCTTAAATTTTAAATTTTTCTCTGGTTCTCAGGTGGCTTTCAAACTGTACAAGATAGTCCCTACAATACTCCACTCGGAATAGCCTTCCTCGAAGCAGGACAAGAAATGGGCTACGATATACGTGACGTAAATGGTGAAAAGCAGACCGGTTTCGCTTTATATCAGTACACAATGAGAAGAGGAACCCGTTGCAGCACTGCTAAGGCATTTCTACGGCCAATAAGGTTACGAAAAAACCTACATATCTCCATGTATTCCCATGTGATCAAAATACTTATAGATCCTGCGTCAAGAAGAGCTTATGGCATACAATTTATCAAGAATGGTAAAACACATACGGTACTAGCCAAGAAAGAGGTGATTTTGTCAGCTGGTGCTATAAATTCACCTCAATTGTTGATGCTGAGCGGGATCGGTCCACAGAAGCATTTGGAGGAGAAAGGAATTCAAGTTATCCATGACTCACCGGGTGTTGGTAAGTATTTTATTGAAATTTTCACATAATTTTCATAACGACTGAGTACTTTGTATTATATGTACTAAATAAAAAATAATGATACTGATATGGTTTCACGATGGAAAATTTCTTATTTTAATTCGGATCGCAAATTGTTGACACATCTTACAAATAATTATCGCTAGATTCGGAATTTTTATGCTGGTTGGTTTCTTTTTTTTAAAATATTTTCAAAGAGGGAAAAATCCTATGTCGATGGCGGTGTACGAGGAATGAACATGCAATGATGGATATTGGTTAATACTATATTTATAAATTAGTAGACTTCATTACCTAAAGGTAAACCATTTATAAAACCTTAATTAATACGTTAACAAATTTCATTTTGAAATCCATCGCATTTAAATAGATGCTAATTGCTAAATTTTATATAAAAAACATAACTAAACATTTTGTAAACATTTCTAATGCTTTTGCTAAGCCTTATTTTATTTATGTTCCAGGTAAGAACCTTCAGGATCACATAGCTGCCGTTGTCACATTCCTCATTGATCACCCCATCAGCCTTGTAATAAATAGGCTTGTCAACTTAAATACTGCCATAAGATATGCAATCAAGGAAGATGGTCCTTTGACATCTTCCGTCGGTCTTGAAGCAGTTGGTTTTATTCCGACCAAATACGCCAACAGATCCGATGACTGGCCTGACATGGAGTTTATGTTGACAAGTACCACAACTCCGGCTGATGGTGGTACTCAAGTGAAGAAGGCACATGGACTTACCGATGAGTTTTACAAAGAAGTTTACGAGAGCGTTAATTTCAAGGATACGTTTGGTGTATTCGCCATGATGTTGAGGCCTAAGAGTAGAGGCGAAATTCTTTTAAGGTATGAGAAAAACATGAAGAGTACAGGGGAAACGATCTACGATCTACATTTCACAAGTGCTAATAAAAACTAAGTCAATGTTTATGATGTTTATATACTATTACGACTACAAACTTCAGAAAACAATTTATAATATGTACTCTTATTATGTTATTGACGAAGTGCTTTATATTTGCGCTAATAAAAAAATTATAAAACGTAGGTTATAGTTTCTTCTACAGGGAATTCGACCAGGAAACGGAAAAACAATAATTAAACATTAAATAAAGCTATTAAAAATGTGGTCAAAATACTTAAATTTTCAAATAACAAATTTTGTTTTTAATCACTGTCCTGATATTCTCTATAGTCGATGACAAAATTACACTATGCGGTTGATCACTAGGAACAAATCTGGACAATTTGCAGGCCAGTAGAGGGTATCTTACTGAAATATAGATTATAATTAATTTTGACTAAGTTTATTGACAGAAGATGTTCCAACACGCCTTGTTAGCATACGATGAGTCTTACTGTCCTTAAGTTGCTTATTGAACATAAACGGCTGCGAAAAGTTGTAACGATACTACCACATTACAAGAAGAAAAGAAGAAAACGTTAATTATTTATTCTTGTTGCAGATCGAAGAATCCTCTAGAATATCCCTTACTCTATCATAATTATCTCACTCATCCTCATGATGTAAACGTACTGAGGGAAGGAGCAAAGGCTGCAGTGGCTTATGGACAAACTGAAGCTCTAAAGCGTTTTGGAGCTCGATTTCATGCCGTACCGTTGCCAAATTGTAAACATTTACCTCTGTATACTGATGAATACTGGAATTGTTACATTAGGCAGTACACTCTGTCCATCTATCATTATTCGTGTACCGCTAAAATGGGCCCGGCGACCGATCCATATGCTGTTGTGGATTCTCATTTAAGAGTAAGTATATAAAAAAGAATCACAACGAGTAAAAACTGAGACGAGAATATTTTGTAATAACTTTAAGTAACGGAATAATATACGTTAACATCGTAAATGCACATTATTTTAGTCAATTCTAATTTCATACAAAGTGAAATAACTAAAAATCATGACTTAAAACGTGACGTATGAGAGAAAACATGTTGCAACATGAAAAAACCTAGTTGAGGTCCAAAGCGTTTCGGGTTTTCAGTTACTAGGTATGGCGACAATGCCCAGATTTGCAGCAACCAATAACTAGTTTGGGCCGGTACTATGTTTTCCTCATTTGTCAACGTTGTTTTTCTTATATGCTGCCATTGCATCTTATATATGTTTAGGTATATGGTGTCTCAGGACTGAGAGTTATAGACGCTTCCATAATGCCATTTATAACAAATGGCAATCTTAATGCCCCGGTTATAATGATAGGGGAAAAAGGTGCAGACTTGGTAAAAAGTTACTGGTTAAGTCCTATTACGGGGAAACGGAAAAAAACGGAATATAGAAGTCAGATTTAACGCAAGAGTAGAGGACAATATTACACGATTCTCGTAACTTAAGATATAGCTTACCTACATTTTAAATTTTTGTTAATTAGTAAATACGAACATATAGGGTGACTTCATTTTAATTATTATGAAAGTTGCGTATACAGGGTGTTCCACTTTTATTGTTACAAACTGAAACAGATAATTAAATACATTATTATTTTAGTTTTTCTGTAGTAGATTTTATGCTATTTAGGTATGGTCTGTAACATAAATTAGAATTTTTTTTGTGTTGTATCGAAAATATCCAAGAGACCTCTTTTTCTTGTAAAAAAAAAATGAAATTTTAGATGTTGTTGGCAAGAAACTATAGCCAAAATATAATATAACAGAGTTTCACCTCACACTACCCCGTTTAGGATGCCTCTGATTAAGATTTTTAAATTTTGATCTTAGAAATAGTTTAGATGCAGAAACACCCCTTTCAGGGGTTGTATCTTCCTTACGAAATAATTTTCGATACATGTTTATAGAAAACTTTTTTTCCTAAAATGACGTGTTTTATCACCTGTTTCAATTTGTAAAATAAAAGTTGAATACTCTGTATATTCATATACACTATGTGTATCAAGTATTAGCATAGTACATTGAAGACAGACTGAAATTTGACATTGTATCGCGCACAGTGTGCACTACTGACCGCACGACAGCTTGATGTAAACTGAATTTTCTACTCTGCTAACGCTAACGCTGACCAGCGACGGCTTGTCTGCCTTTAGTTTACATTGCAACGTTGCCATTTAAGAAATCCATATCTAATAATTCAGTACACATACGGTATACGCAACTTTTGCAGATTCAAATTATTATTTTACTTAGTTTTTGAAAAGACTGAAATATGAAACAAGATTTACATGATTATCAAAAAATTCAATACAACGTGCACAAGAAAAAAAGTTGACTATTGCACCTCAAAAACAACATATTTGAAATCTACGGTCGGAATTATAGCCGACTACCCATTTTGGAATGGCTGTGTCGTTTAATATATAGAGTTATTGAAAATTCTATAAAACGGTATTTTTCAGTCTTTTCAGGATACTTCAAAAAATAAGATAATTTGAAACTCTTTAACATATTGATTTGACCTTGAAATATGCAAATTGTTCTAATTTAATAAATCTTGGATCTTGTTCAGTTTCCAAAATGTCAATGGTGTCAACTCAAAAATGAAGTCAAACTATACATCAAGTTTATTTCTTTGTGTGTGTATATATATATATATATATATATATGTTAAATATGTGTTTGCCAATTATTGTATTCTTTTAAATAGTGATCCCTGTTTACTAAATATTTATTTTGTACAGTAGAATTAGTTTCTGTGTAAAAATTGTTATAATTATTGAAGAAACGCTATATAGTGTGTACTTCATTTCAGGATAGGTAACGGTATGTGGAACAATAGTCATTAGCTTTAGTTTTTTTATTGTTTATTAATTTTGAAACACCTATTTGCTCACGAAAAATGTACATATTAGGTTTAGTTGGTACCTTAGTATTTTTTTACTTTTATACAAGTTGTGAGGTGTGATTGCGATAAAATAATAATTAATTTAATAATTTTGCTATTTGTGTGTGAGTGAATATGTAATATAAGATTTTCTTATACAAATAAAATGATTAAAATGAGAGATGTCTTATTTTTCAAAAATATGAAACTTACTAAGCTTTCTTTTTATTAGTTACAGTATAGTTTTGAAATTTTTTTTACAATACAATACGTTTACTGAAAAAAAAAACAAGCAGTACATGTACAGACATGAAATTTTTTTCCTGTTAATTTTTATTGCTGAATTTTGCAGTTATTTTTCAATAAATCGAAAATGGTTACAAATTGCCAGAGGGATGTACGTACAAATCGTCCAAAAATATACAGGGTATTCTACTTGAAAAAATTGAGAAAATTCAGTTGAAATAGTTTTATATTTAAAAATAATTTTTGGCCACCCTGTATACTATTAGGAAGTGGAAAAGGATGAGTGTGTTTACACATATGACTCTTAACTGGTACTAACATATTTTTTCTTAAAATCGATAATCATGACTGTAGTGATTTGTTTAATATACACGTGTAAATGGTATAATTTCAACAAAAAAAATCATTACATCCAAGTGGTTGGGAAAGAGTCAATAATAATACAGGAGTGGAAGGAGGCCACAAATAGGTTTAAAAAAATGTTGTGATATACATGGCTTCCATTTAAAAAAATTTTAGTTGCCCTGTAGAATTGTCTTGGCTGACCCTGTATATTCGAAAATAATTTTCGGTTATAAACTTTTTTGTCTAGTTTATTCATATTTTAAATCAAGTTTCTAGCTATCATAGAACCCGACATATGGAAGTCGGACGCACTATTGCCCCACTCTGTATAATAAAGAAGGTAGAAAAGCTGTAGGAAATATTATTTTCGAAACCATAAGAGAAAATTCTAAGATATCCAGCGAAATCTAGCTATATATCCCAAAAACTGATTTGCGTTGACTAAAAAAAATATATATACAGTGCGTCCATAAAGTAACGCATAAATTCATTATTAAGTAGTAGTAGTAGTAATAGCTACTTATTTTACTAGACAATGGGCCCTTTTTACCTAGGGACCTACAGTTTAGCGTGGACTCCGAACCACGGTCCTCGACTGTCAACTAACCCACCGCCTGGGCCTGCCCGCCTGCACCGCTAGCAGAGTGGCAAACCTCCTGGGTAGGTCTCTTCGACCCTCCACCCGGGCTTGCCTCTCCGCCTGCATCAGGCTAGCGGCCTTCCCGGGATTGTCTGTTGACAGCCTACCGACTGTTAGATGAGCTATCGTTCATCCATCCAATTGCCGGACTCGATCAGTGCTGCTTAACTTCACTGATCGAATATCGGAAATTAAACGGATGTCCATACCTCATCCCCCATTATTAGGTAAATAAACAATATTATTGAAAATTCCCGAAACACGTCGATTTTTGATTTTAATTTACTGTTTTTTTCAAATAATAATTTAATATACAGGGTGGCCTACCTTCGAGTAATGACATCATTACCGGATTTTTTAAATGGAACACCCCACTTTTTTCCCAATTTCCGGATGTCCCTTGCTTCAAATTGGTACAGGGTGGCCAACAATACCAAAATTTCAAGTTATGTACAAATGAATAAACGTAGTAAAAAATTAAATGAAATGAACTTATTGTGATACAACTACTTTGATAAACTATTAAAAAACACCCCAACCATGTTTATTAGTGATCTTTGCCCCTCGTCTATATCGTACTATTTTTATTGTTTGTAGATATTTTTTGCCATTTGTTTTTTTAATTGACGTTAAGAACTGTCATAAAAAGTTCCCTTCTGTATTGTTAACGCTTCAAAGTAGGTACGTTTACGTGAAATCTAAATCTAATTTATCATATTAAAACTGTTTTTTGAAAATACCCTTAACTGAAAGGGAGAGGATTGAGATTTTAATGATGATTGGTGTTGGCGATAGGATGCAGACTCAACAAGAGGTATGCAGATTATTCCATGAAATGCACCCAGATCGTGAACCTATTTCACAATCTGCGGTAAGCAGAATAGTGCGAAAATACAGAGAATTAGGACATGTGAGGGATGCACCAAGGCAAGGTAGACCGAAAGTTAATGAAAATATTCAACAAGACGTAATTTTGTCGGCAGTAGAAAATCCACATTGTACAGTGCGGGGAGTATCTAGGGATTTGAATATTGGCAAGTCTTCAGTGTCGAACATTTTTAAAAAGGTAAAATACCATCCTTATAAAATACGTCTCATCCATGAATTGGCTGAAGACGACTTTGACCGAAAAAAATTAATTCTGCGAGTATATGATGGACCAAAATAATCGAAATAACAATTTCATTGCTAATATTTTATTTTCCGAATTCCTGATTTGACCAGGTTTTTTCCTAATATTCAAATAGTCAATACTTTAGACAGCAGAATCTGGTTTCAACAGGATGGCGCACAGCCACATTTCGCTGCAGCTGTGCGCGAGTTTTTACACAGAACATTTCCAGATCGGTGGATAGGCAGAAGGGGAACAGTGGAATGGCCCGCTAGATTACCTGATCTTAGTCCACTAGACTTCTTTATATTTTATTTACAATTTGAACATTTATTGTAAATTGTTTTTTGTAAAAATACAGTAACGTATAACTTTCTAATTCTATTTTTATAAACACCTTTTGTATTGTTGCCCACCCTGTACCAATTTGAAGCAATTTGCGATACATTTTAGGGAATCAGCTCAGCAAAGAACATCCGGAAATTCGGAAAAAGTGGAGTGTTCTATTTAAAAAAACCGGTGATAACGCCATTACTCGAAGGTAGGTCACCCTGTATATTAAATTATTACTTGAAAAAACAGTAAATTAAAATCAAAAATCGACGTGTTTCGGAAATTTTCGATAATATTGTTTATTTACCTAATAATGAATTTATGCGTTACTTTATGGACGCACTGTATATATAACTTGAAACCTTACAAAATTAGGATTAACTACCACTTATATTCAAATGATTATAACAGGTGTTTCGAAATTTGCCAGTGGTATTTGGAGCAGTGAAGTGTTCAGTTTTGATGGAAATATTATATGGGCAGAATACGCCCATAAGCAGTACTATAACATTTAATCATTAACGTCCCACGCCATGAAACAACCAATTATTTAAATGTGCAATTTAGGGAGGTACCTATTTATACTCGTTTAACACTTAATAAACAACAATGAGTTTAGATATTTTTTAATTTTCAGGAAACAACGGTTCTATTTTGTGGTCAGCCAGATCTTCCGATATAATCTCTGCGAGCTTTTGGCCGTGGAATTTTTTGAAAAATATTCTAATAGCTTAGAAGAATGGCATAATAAAACATGCGTTACGGAGGATAAGCCTTATCATAATTTTAAATACGACAAATGATGTAAGGGTTGTAAGGGAATAATATCAAAAATTCATACGTTAATGGAAGACAATTCGAACATTGTCTAGTATTTAGTGTCTTTTTTTCTATTTATGGGAAATTTGTTATGTTTAGGACGTGATCTCTGCTTACTAACTATTTGTTAATAGTTTCCATAGCCTT
Source organism: Rhamnusium bicolor (assembly GCA_029963845.1). Taxonomy (NCBI): domain Eukaryota; kingdom Metazoa; phylum Arthropoda; class Insecta; order Coleoptera; family Cerambycidae; genus Rhamnusium; species Rhamnusium bicolor. The sequence goes on along the minus strand of JANEYF010004391.1, from coordinate 395,994 downwards.
CTTAGTAACTATTAAATTTTTTGAAAATTAATCACTATTTTAAAATACATATAGCTGGAAAGAAAATTTAATTTGTGATTGAATGCTGATATAATTTAAATCAATTAAAAAAAAACAAGTTTTTTATTTCCATCCTACTTCTATTAAAATATAAACACTGGCTGTTTTAATGGTTGCATACCTGCAGTAGAGATAGAATTAGAGTCGATCATTATATATCATAGGATGTATTATTGAAATTTACAACAAATATTTAGCAGTGGGAAAATATTGATTTACTTTTTATTTAATTGCACATCAGATTGCAAATATAAAGGACTGTTAATAAATTCTTTGGGAACAACAAACTGACAATTGTTGACAAAAATAAACAAACTTTGTTCCCTAAAACATTGTATATGTTAAATTAGATTTACACATAATTATACTTTAAATCTGTGCGTGCGTGGGGGTGCGTGTGTGTGTGTCTGTATATGTAAATTACAACAAAAAAGTAAATGTACAAAATAAATAATTTTCTGCTGTGGACAAGATTACTTTTGCTGAATTCTTTTGTATCTTTATTTGCCCATTTCTTATTTTTTATATATTTGTGTATTCATTTATTATATTATTATATTATACTTTTATTCATTGTTACATTGTAAATAATTAAATTTTGGGTAAATAATTATTATTATTAGTTTTATTATTATCACCAGGTGCCAGAAATATTTGTCATTTTTTAGAGATGGCAGTTATAAAAAAATATAAATATAAATAAACACATCACAGAAAAATTCATGTGGTATGTTTATATACATACATGTAATATATGCAACTAGTATAACTAGAGTTGAGGCAGAAAGTTGCAGGAAACCGGGATATACGTCTATAAAATTATACGTAGCACTATAATTTTTGCTCAGTTAACTTAGCAACACGAAAACATGCGGTCATTTCCGTTGAGTGGTATTTGGTTCGGTTCTCGCATAAAACGTTCTTAGCAGTGGCGCAGTCACTACCGTTTGTGTATAAACTACAAAATATGATTGAAAACTACGATGATCTTATAACAAATGGATCACATATTTTGTGTACTCCATGCAATCGGCGTTATGTATTTTATACACACCGTGATTGTGAAAGACATTTAAATTTTTTTTTCCATAACCCTACCATTCTATTAGCCCACTGCGCATGCAACCACTGTTTTTCTATAACCCCATTGCGCATGATTCCTATCTTAGTTTTTTCTGTAGCCACACTGTGCATGCAACCACTATCTTACTTTTTCTATAATTCCACTGCGCATGCTACTCCCTAAACCACTATTTTGTTGGATTCTCTTAAAATACAGAGACGTCACTCAACAAAGAACTATTCAGCACACCCTACCAGTCATTTCCGATTGTACCTGAAGAACTCTTTAGCAGCCTCTGGTCATTGACAACGACCGCAACCACGATTACTTCTTGCACACCTCCTAGTCATTGCCGATTATTTCTTGTACCTCTCAAGAACTCTTCACCACCCTCTAATTATTAACCATAGCACAAGAACAAATCCATGGCCTCTCCCGATAGACACATTCCATTCGACGAAAAGTGTTCTAGAATCCGCTTTGCATATCTACTATGACATGTGCATTATTTAGTATGTGTTCAAAATAATAATTTAACAACTACGAATGTAGAACCAATATTAGTTGTGACCATGTATGCAATGGCCGACTTTAATCATTCTGAATAATACACTGTATCAAGCGGTATTTCATTATTCATTTTATACTTTTGCTTTTATTTAACTACGTATATCCTCCTGTCAATTTTGAGGCAGTAGTAGCTACCTGTCCTGGACTCTGATCCAGTTTCCTTTCCCTGATTATCACTGATTATCGAATTAATACACTAAAGAACATATCTCAATCAGTATATAAATTTGCTTTAGTATTTTATTTATTGCTAGTGGTAAAGCAAATAGTTATTTCTTCATCTGAACGAATTTTTAATATTTTGCTAAACAACAGACGGCTTGGTCGGAGAAGACCTATAGAGTAGCCTGTAGTATTACCATACCTAACCTACTTGACTTTTTTCTTGCGCGATTACTTAAAGAACAAGGTCTACAACGATAGGCCTAACAATGTAGGAGACTTAAAGTAACGAATTTGGCAGTAAAACTGTCTTATTCCCCTAGATGGCATTACAAAAGTTCAAGAAAAGTATTTTATGTTCTAGATACTGCCAACATTTGCATTCGTATAAATTGAAGTATAAATTTTAAATCTAAATGATTATCCTACTGAAGAAACGGCCGATTCATTTTTTCATTATTTAAATTCCCCTTAAAATTACTAGTAATGTTTATATCAGAACCGATTATATATTCATGTAGTAACAGGAATATTTGCAGCAGTAAATAAGTGTATTTTTTTAAATTATTATTTATCCTGGAATAAAAAAACAATAAATTTCTCCTCAGTTATGGTTTAGAACGTTTCCCAGAAACACTTGTAAGACAAGCTAACCAAACATAGTGTTCAACACGAATTCTGTATAAGAATGGGTAACAATTGTAGTGCGCCTAATGTGCAATTATTGTCATTTATAGTGTTTAGTTGTAAGTAACATGGAGTTTGCTTTTGAACGGACGTTGTCAAGAAAAGAAAAAAGAAAAGTGGAGACGAGTGGAAGAAAAAGCAGAGATTTTTTTTGGGGAATTAGAAACCAAGTGCTGAGGAGCTGACGATCCTTGCAAGGTGTTAATGCCAGCTTGGAACCGGCAATTGGCGCTAGATCTATAAGTTTAAAAGTGGAAAGCTGCAGAATCGTTATGCCAAGATTGGTGAAAAGTTTGAACCTCAAAAGTTCCGTTTTATAGCACTTTATGTATGTACCTGAACCTGTTATGTGATATAGTAAATTCTGTCTAGAGAAAACTGTCTACATTTATTATTCACCTGATCCTCTTACTCACCCCTGATTTCAATAATAACAATTTGTTAATAAATAGTGAAAGCAACCTTTTATAATCGGGTAATTTACACAATAAGGCTCAAGATATTATTACAGTAGAAAATCTATAGACACAAAATGAATCTGAAATATGAACCATTTTCCATTAACACTAAATGTGGTTTCAAATGAAGATATAATTCGGAGAGGTTTATATTAAACTGTATTTAGATATACAGTATTAAAAATAGTTTAATTAGAGTGCCTGCTTTGTGTGTGTGTGCATAAAGGATAAAAATAGCAAAGTCATGTATGCGACAAAAATAGACTGTGTATCACTGTTGCCTTTTTCTGCGTTATTGTGTTAATGAAGTAACGAGGGTACTTCTCCGTCTCATCGTATCCCTTCCACATGTGATCCGGTACGCCTCCAGTCCTCAGTCACCATATCCCTTCCACATCTGATCCCTTCTCTTTCTATACTAAGTTTATTGTAGATAGAACAAACAACAGTGTTGCCAGATGCCTGGTAAATACCAAAATCTACAATTTGGAATTTTAACTGGTAGTTGTTAATGGAGCCTCTAATAATGGTATAATCTACGATAATTTTTTGAGAAGTCTCCTTCTAAAATTATTTACATCTTGAGAAATAACTAAAATCGTTTAATGTAAGGTGCATAATATGCAATAAATACTGTTCCATTTTACTAACTTCAATGAACATTTGGTGACATCTAGTTAGTAGTAGGGCGGCATACGAGATTTTGTTCATGCATCTATGCTCATTTATTTTATAATTATAAAATAAATTCTACACTGCACGAAAAATGAGAGCTCTACCCCTCTTTCTGCAATGAGTACAGATTGCACGCAGTACTACATGTGGACGAATTTTTCAAAGGTTAGCGTAATTTAATCAAAACCAAAAAGATCAAACCTCGTTCAGAATGCGTGAAAGAATCATAAAATTCCATAATATTATACAAAAATATAAATGAAAATGAAGACGATAATATAATTTCTCGAACTTGACAGCCAATTGTTATTATTTAAAAAGTCTCTATTCAATATACTTACTTGTAACTGTTTTACTTTTGTTTATTTATTTTTTTAAAATAAAGTTTTTGAATATTGACGTTTTATTTGAAGTATCTGGTAATTTTTCCTAAAATCTGGTAATTTAATTGTTATTTTCTAATAATCACACTTTCACAATTTGGCAACACTGCAATAAACAATTTTGTGATCAAGTGGTGAAGTGCTCTCACGTTGCTGTTTATCATTTCTTTTATTATTTCGTCAGCCGTTAGCGTGGTAAGTTAAATTGGCATTTCTCTTTAACTTAAAAATGTATGTTTATACAGCTGAAGAAAAAGTGCAAATGATCAAGTAGTATTACGGCGGTAATACTGCTGAGGGAGTTATCGGGTGATTCATGTTTTCATTTGAAAACCGTCCTGCCCCGACGGTTCAAAGTGTATATATGTATAAACATCATTCATAAGTTTGAGTCTGTGGGATATGCGACAAATTGCAAAAAATGTAGTCATTTAAATGACGAAGACGAGCCTACAGTTTACTTAAGGGAAGAACGGGAAAGGCGGGAAACTAATGTTTGTAGTTTCGCCGAGGTAAATGCACCTTGTTCGAGTAGAGAAATCTCGCAAGAAGTTGGTGTACAAGTGCGTACAGTGCGGAATATTCTGAAAAGAAATAAGTACCACTGCTACAAAATTATAACTAACCAAGAAATTTTTCCTGAAGACCATACGAAACGAAGGGATTTTTGTGAAACCATAATGAAAAATGCTAATGAAAACAAAAATATCATCAAGAATATTTTATTCATTGATTAAAGATCTTTTTCCATACATGGCCGGCGTAATACTTCTGTAGTTCGATATTGGTACAGGGACAATAAACATTTGAGTGTGCCATTACGTACTCAATATCCACAAAAAGTAAATGTTTGGGCCGGCATTTTAAGTGATCATGTCATTGGTCCTATTTTCATTGACGCTAACTTAAATGCCGACAAATATTTAAACATTTTGCAGAATCAGATTATACGGCTGTTCAAGCTCTTGACGTCAACTTCGGGGAGATTTGGTACCAGCAAGACGGCTGTCCTACTCATAATTCAAGAAGGGTGTTTTTAGACAACACTTTTCCCGATCGTCTTATAAGTGGAAGAGGCAAAATAAAATGGCCACCAATATCCCCCGACTTGGCGCCTAACGATTTTTTTTTGTGGATATATGCAACCTCACCTCACCAACAGTGTCATCGGCTACCTGCTATGAGCTGATGAAGGCGGGCCATCGCAGCGTATGACCTAAAGATGAATAATTTATTGGCTACTACTTGCCCCGCTACTAATTATGCATACCAATGGTCTTGCTGCAACTTCGTAGTTTTTGAGGGGTTTAGGAGAATTTACCCCGAGTGGCCAATTCACTATCTCCATCTTTCTTTTTCTTATAGTTTTAGATAAAAAGAATATTTGCAAATCGCTAAAATTTTCCTAAACACCTAATATCTGTACAATACACTGTGTGTGGAAAGAAGGGATGTGATGGGGCGTACCCTCTTTACTTCACACACACAACGTACAATGAGGCAACATTGATGCATAATTCTCTTTCTGTCACATGCATGACTTTGCTATTTTGTCACATGCATGACTTTGCTATTTTTATCCTTTATGCACATACACAAAGCAGGCACTCTAATTAAACTTTTTCCAATACTATATAATACATGTCAAAGGAATTTAAAAGATATACTTGGAAATTGGAAATATCTATATGGTGTGATTAGATATCAAGTTACGTAATAGAACGATTACACAAATACTTCCTATCTCTCAAATTAAAAAAAAGAGAGAGTGAGTATACAATCGATGAGATTAAAGAAAATGCCAAATAGTGCAAAAACGAGATATTAAGAAATTTTGGAAGCAATAAACAATTAATTAAGCTACGTTGTGCTGATGAAGAACAATAATTCCGAAATACCGGTGTGTGCCGATATGTCGTGTTTTTTTGTGATATTCGGAACGATTCCTTTTATTTACATAGTTAATACAATGTATGATATTTACAATTACTAATGACCGCTCTATACCTGTTTGATATGCCATCATTCAAATTTTCTTACTATTGCATCCCATTGCTTAGTACAATTTTCAAAAAGTTGTTCTATTGTATGAATCAATACACTTAGGCTCAAAATTCGTCGACTTACCATATCCTGTACGTTTTCGATGGGGTTCAAATCGAGTGACTGTGCGGACCACATTAAAACCCTATTTTCATGATTTTAAAGAGACCTACATAGGGCCATCACGCGATGGTTGTTTGAACGGGCATTATCAAGCATGAACTGGAAATCTTCGCTAATTGACTCTGCATATGGAACGATATGATAAGGAATGATGATAACATTGATAACCAATTTCAGCAAAATACGCTCTGTTCCTTCTATGTGGATACCAACTCATATGACCACTGTTTCTTGAAAAACAAAAATCACGTGAAAATAAAGTTTGACCACCTACCGTTAAAATGGCTGTTTGTTTTTTCATTAAGACTAGTTTAGAGGAAAAAGGCCCGGGAAGGGAACTTTGGGACACCCTGTATATAAAATCGTCGCGTCCGTATATCCTAGCTCCTGGCAATTTGTTGTTGCTAACGCACTTTATTTATTTAATAACACAGCCCCACAAAAAAAAAGTTTTCTGACCTAGCAACGAGACGAGTATATTCGTATGTATTTTTGATCGCTGATTCCGAATCCGGGGTCAAAAAAAGTCGTACACCCCCCAAAAAAAAATTTTAGAGCCAAAAAACACCCCCTGAATCGTTTTGTTTAATATTTTCGGGAAAAATTGAATGTATTAGGATAAAAATAAAGGTGAATTGCAGCGCTCACCCTATCGGTATGAGACGCACCCTCATAGAGGGTGAGAACCACCCTCATTTGCCAACAAACCAATTGATAACGACAATGACTGAAAAACATCTAAAAATGTTTAAGTTTCGTTAGGTTTGCAATAAACTGACGTAGAATTACGTAATACCTCAAAACTACCCCTATAGCGTTATGAAAAACAACCCTTAACTTCAATTACAGAAAAAAGAAAGGAAAAAACATAAAATTTGATAACGATTTCATTATATGGATGTTCTTATTTGCAGAGATCCTTATGGCTAGGATATTAGCATTCATTTGTCACCAATCTTAGCACCATTTGGGTATAAAACGCATCCCTGAAGGGGGTGAGAAGTACTCTTACGTTAGTAGCTTTTAATTCTTCTTTTTTTAATCTTTTTTTTTATGGTATCTTTTAACTTTATTTTCAAACGATCTTCTTACTGACTGTCGTTTGTGTTATTCTTTCGTGTCTCTTTTCAGAGACCAACAGCTTGTGCTAATGAAACAATTCATGAAAGTACTTAATAAAGAAGGAGAATGCTTTATTTACTTATGCAATCAATTTCCTGAAATCTCCGATGCCAAGTTAAATGCGGGTATTTTTAATGGACCACAAATTAGAAAAATCATGAAGGATGATGTTTTCATAACTAAAATGATACCAAAAGAGAAAAGAGCATGGCTAAGTTTTAAGAAAGTAACGGAAAATTTTGTGGGAAATAAAAAAGCTGAAAAGTGCAAGGAATTTGTCGAAGAAATGATAAAAAATTTCAAGAATCTAGGGTGTAATATGAGTTTGAAAATTCATTTTCTTGATTCCCATCTTGATTATTTCCCGGAAAATTTAGGTGACTATAGTGAAGAACACGGGGAACGTTTCCACCAGGACATAGCTGAAATGGAAAAACAGTATCAAGGAAGATGGGACGAACACATGATAGTAGACTACTGTTGGTCTCTGAAAAGAGACACGAAAGAACAACACAAACGACAGTCAGTAAGAAGATCGTTTGAAAATAAAGTTAAAAGATACCATAAAAAAAAAGATTAAAAAAAAGAAGAATTAAAAGCTACTGACGTAAGAGTACTTCTCACCCCCTTCAGGGATGCGTTTTATACGTTTAAATGGTGTTAAGATTGGTGACAAATGACTGCTAATATCCTAGCCATAAGGATCTCTGCAAATAAGAACATCCGTATAATGAAATCGTTATCAAATTTTACGTTTTTTCCTTTCTTTTTTCTGTAATTGAAGTTAAGGGTTGTTTTTCATAACGCTATAGGGGTAGTTTTGCGGTGTTACGTGAATTCTACGTCAGTTTATTGCAAACCTAACGAAACTTAACATTTTTAGATGTTTTTCAGTCATTGTCATTATCAATTGGTTTGATGGCAGATGAGGGTGGTTCTCACCATCTATGGGGGTGCGTCTCATACCGATAGGGTGAATGCTGCAATTCACCTTTATTTTTATCGTAATACATTCAATTTTTCCCGAAAATATTAAACAAAACGATTCAGGGGGTGTTTTTTGGCTCTAAAATTTTTTTTTGGGGGTGTACGACTTTTTTTTACCCCGGATTCGGAATCAGCGATCAAAAATACATAAGGATATACTCGTCTCGTTGCTAGGTCAGAAAAAAAATTTTTTTTTGTGGGGCTGTGTAATTTATAAATGCAGCTCAAGAAGTTTGGGCGCTGATCCTAAAATACAAGGAGATGCGATAATATTTTTGTGAGTGTATATTAGTATATTCACAATAAATTACTCATCCTTTCTCTATTCCATATGCATATTTATACGTGCAAATTGTTTGATAATGGTAATGAAAAGAAAGTACATTACATAATCATTATTACCAATGATTTTATGGAGAGAGCTTTTTGATTGAATACTACTATGTGTTGAAATAAAGAAAATACTTCCAACATTTGTATGGGCAGCAGCGTCGGTTCGAAACATATGTACATTGATTACCAATGAAAAAAGTACGGTAGTAAAATCGTCCAAATTATGCCATTTTCTGGCGCAAAGCTATACATAGCAATAACATGCTTTCTATACCTTCACTTAATTCTAACTCTTTTTTTTGGCTTAAGCTCATATTTTATTCAGACAGTGTAAGTATACTTAATGTGATAAAGTTTTAATCAAAAGTATATTAAGTAGGTAGCAATCAGATTCAAAAAATATTGTGTACTGAATATAAATGAATAATTTAAATAAGTTTCGTAATATTACAAATAAACTTTCCGTTTGGAGAAAAGTAATCAAATCAAAATCTAAATTTTAAATGCATCTTTAAGTTTTAGACCCCATATGAGTTTGCGACTATTTTCAAAATGCCGTTTTTACATTCATATGTGTAAGGTGTTTCTAAACTGCTCTGTTTAAATTAAAGGACAGACTCTACACGTAAAGAGAAGAAGAAAAGTTCGTACTAACACGTGTTTGGAAATATTTCCTAAAAGAGACACCGCCATTTGAAACAGGTGTCAAAAGATTAGTTTTTATTTAATATAGCTGGAACTCGTTAAGCTTCTCCCTCAAATAAGGAGAGGTATGATAGAGAAAAGTTATAGATGTGATTATTTCCCTCATCATAAATCTAACCAATAAGAAACATGAAATTTGTACCACATGACTTGTTTAAACAAGTGATTATTTTGCAATAATAATCAGTTATTTTTCACCTAGCCGTTCACTTATTTCTGACATGTAAAGTAAGCTTTGCTCTGTTCTTGCTATGCGATACTCACCGACGCATACTAATAAATAATAAATAATGTTGAGCGTAAAGAGTAGAAAACGACCGCACGCTGATAAAGTGAATAAATTTATCGGTGAATTTCCGGATTTATTCTATGATGGATGTAAAATAATTTGTAAAGTTTGTGATCATGACTTAATGTGCTGGAATAAATACGGTTGCAAGATTCATGTCAATAGTAACCGGCATAAAAATAAAAAAAATGGCGTGTCTTCTTTGGAACCTCAGTTTATGTTTGATTTACTGTTAATGCTGATTGCCTGTGATGTTCCACCGCTCATATTGGATAAACCAGCATTTCGGTAGTTCTGGAATAAATACAATCCCCAGGTGAATTTACCAAGTCGTTCATCGTTACGTAGATATCTACCAAGTGTTCGTGAAGACATTGTAAATAGGATTAAATGTGCATTAAAAAATACACGGCTGTGGTTATATGTTGATGAGACGACAGATTGTAAAAAAAAATCTATTTTAAATGTTATAGTACGTGTACTCGACTCTGTTAAACGAACATTTCCACTTTTACTAGCTAGCAAAAGACTAACTGCGTGTACTGGCGAAACAATTACGCGGGTGGTGTTGGAGACATTCGAAAAATTTGAACTGTCAACAAGTCAACTGTTGATGTTTGTGATCGACGGTGCTGCGACAATGCGTTTGGTGGGCCGTTTTCTTCAAAGAGACGATTGTAGGTTTTTACATGTTACGTGTAAAGTTCATACATTCCATCTTGTAGCAGAAACGATTCGAAAATGTTTTCCAGAGGTAGATGCATTAATAGCAAATACAAAAAAAGTATTTCTCAAATCTCCTAAACGGCTTCGAGCATTTCACACACTGTGTCCTGGTATTCCGCAACCACCAGAGCCGATTCTTACACGTTGGGGAACGTGGTTGAAGGCAGCTTTTTATTATGCTGAATATTTTCAACAAATAAAAGCTGTGATTCTACAGTTCAACCCTAACGAGGCTGCAGCTATTAATGAAAGCCAGACAAGCTTTCAAGATGTTTCCCTTAAAACAGATTTAAAAACTATTTATAACAATTATAGAGGACTACACGACGCAATAGAAAAATTGCAAAATACTTCATTGTCGTTAGTGGAATCGCTGCAAATAGTGGACGATGGAAATACACAGCTACAGACTATAAATGACGCAAAAAAATAGGCCCGTTATTGAAAAATTCGAGAGTGTATTACGGAAAGATCCTGATTTTACCAAATTAAGACAAATTTGTGATGGTGCATCTACAGCTGCGTTAAGTGAGTTCACAGAGTGTTTTACTTATGCCTATATTACTTCCGTAGATATCGAACGGTCTTCTTCAAAATACAGACATATTTTTTCCACCACAGCGAATATCGCTTACTGAGACAACTGTAGAAACATATCTGATGCTAAACAGTTATTATAGAAGTGCTCCAGTTTGTGATAACGACAACCAAGCTACTTCATAAATCTGCTTAAGAAGGTATGTTTTGTACATATTTTTATAAAGTGTACCAGTATTAATAAAATTTATTTCCATTTATTTTATTTTATTTATTTATTTATTTATTATTAGTTATCACTTAGATATACAATGTACATGTGTGAGCGTCATTTAACAGTTTAATAATAATGTGCAGCACTAAGCTTACAAAATATAAGGAAATACATAAAAAAGAATTTAAAGCGAACGGAATAGTACAAAAACATACATTACAATACATAAAATATTTTTGTTTTTATTATTGTGTTTATTCAAGTATTATGATATGATGCATACCCAGTACGTCACTGTAGGATTAATGACCTTGGCCAGGCTTATTAATAACAATAACATGAGACATTATATTCTGAAAGACACTTAATATCTATTTGATATATAAGAATATTATTTTTTCTGTTAATTCTGGTAATTTTTACTATTTATTTAATTATTAACTATTATTTCACTGTAAATACATGCTATATTCTTGTGTAAAGTCAACTGAACCACAGTCCCTGTTGATACATAAATAAAAACTTGCAAATATATCTTTTCAAATTGAATGAAATTTGAAAGCACATTTATTAGTGTTTATTAGGACTATAAAATGTAGTGGCTTTAACAATGACCCCTGAAGAACTATTGCACAAATTTTAAGGTATACATTTGGCGACTTATTTAAATCTAATAAGAATATTAGCAATTAAAAATTAACCTCCAGTTATCAGGACCTAATGAAGTGAAATGAATTACAAAATAATAATAATCATAATAATTTTAGGAAATGTCACAAATACAATATTTAACGGTAGTTATATAATCCAACACTTCCTATACTTTTCTTCCTCCTATAATTGTTAATTATGTGCAACATGTTTTACTACAGAATACGTTTTTTCTTAGATAATACAATGCTATGAACATTCCTGATAGATAATAAAGCGATAAACTAACGCTTCCTAAACAGGTTCTTCCGAAACAATAGCAGTTTCACTGAACTATGTATTGTTGTATTATTAGTTCTTACCTCAGACAATAAAACATTGAAGCTCATATATAGTTAATAATTTAATTAAATTGCATTCTAGTGACTACAATTAAAGCACAAAAAATTGCCAAGCACTTTCACTTAATGGAAAAGCAACATATGGTAGTAATAGATATGATACCCAAAATAGAAGTACTTATTAGATACTTAGACATCTTCAACCTTTAGTACATGATTAAATGACTTCAAGTGTAATAACAAGTAATATATTGTGTCGTAAAAGTGGATTTATTTATATGTGCTGTGTATGAATTTAATGATAGTAAAAGTGAACATAAAACAGGCTCGTTGATTGTTCACACATGTCAAAGATATATATTTTGATTTTTTAAAACAATTTATTAACAATAATAATAAAAGTAAGTGTATAAAACTTTCTTCTGAATATTTACAACTGAATTGTGTGGTTTTTAAATAGTGACTCTGGTTGGTGACTAATTTAGTCTAATCAATTAACAATCTATTTATTTATGATTTTGGCTGATTCAAATAAATTTAAATAGTAAATATAAGTATAGATGTTTTATAGGTTATCTTCAAGACAATATGTAGCAAGACTATGGTCTGTTTCTTATTGAGAAAGAGTAATAAATCACAGTATGAAGTCTACTCCATAGGTGTAACCTTTCTTTTCGAATTGCTTTATATAATGCCATGACAATACACTTTTTTTGTGATACAGGGTAACTATAAAACATGGGGACAAACTTCGGGGGCTGATTCTACTTGCAAAAATATGAGAAACATTCCGTTAGACAACTATGGTCCTTCGACGATGGCGCCCAAAACTCGTTTTCATTTAAAATCTCAGGAACCCTTTGAAATATAGCAATGACACTTGATACACGATTTAGTATTAATAAGAGTTATTATTGTACGGTATTAGCCAGAAGGAATTTCAACCATAGGCGTGCAAACAAGAGGGGGTAAAGTTATATATTCTTCCTATATTTTTTTATCCTCTAACTTCTTTGACACTTTCATACCAGAATACGATTTATTCGCTAACATTATATAAAAAAGATACTCTTCACACATTGCTGTAAGAGCAACCGAGATAATACCGCTCTAAAGGAAACTGAAATTGGGTAACGAAATTTTTAAAACAATTGAACGCGGTGGTTTATTAATTAGTTGCAAATTACGTTCTCTTTTGAAACTTTGAATTTTCAAGTCCGGTAGAGGAGGATCCTTTTACTTTAATTTCTGTCAAGTGAATTCAAATAATAAAATATGAATAAAAACGCAACGTTATTCTATTTTTCTTTAATCATAGGTTTGTTAGATAGCTGCCTCTGCATAAACGTCATTATTAAGATGTTGATGGCGTAGTTGGCTAGAGCACTTGATGGCAAGCGTAATTAGGTTAGGTTAGGTTAGGTTTGTTGTGAGTGGGTCTCAGTAGACCCTCCACTGCGGCCATCAGCAGGCCTATTGTGGCTCACGCCTAATTATATTTCACCCAATAAGTTCAGTCTCTTAATGAAACTAATAACTTTATTGGGTGAGAATGTGTCCAGATCCTCTGGCAGCAGTTGCCCTTTGCCAAATATTGAGAATCGGATCCTCTCCAGAGCAGGACAGGTGCATAAGATGTGGTCTGCCTCTCATCATCCTCCAGGCATAGACGGCACTCTGCGTTTTCCGCTAGGCCGAGTTTATGCAGATGATAATTTAATCGGCAGTGCCCGATATATAGGCCTGTTAGAGTTTTCAGGTTTACCCTGAACTCTAAAAGTTTCTTAGCTCTTGATTTCAAAGGGTATTTTATAAACACCTTCGAATGAACTAATCCTGGTAACTCTTGCCAATATTGGAGAGTTTTCCTTTCAGCCCAGGTTGAGGTAGCCATCTTGGCAGTACTTGAGGATATGCCAAGTATTGGCTCTCGTCCGATGATCGTGATCCCGCTCCTTCTCTGGCTAAGGAGTTCGCTATTTCGTTACCTTACCCAGAGTGGCCGGGTATCCAGACCAGAGTCACTTTGTTGTTTTTGCTCAAATGATTTAGAGCTTTTTGACAATTCCATACCGTTTTGGAGTTACATCGGTAGGAGTCAAGAGCTTTTATGGCTGCTTGGCTATCTGAGAAAATTTTTATTGATCTGCGTTTAAGATGCATATATTCCAGCCTTCGTACACACAGTTCAATGGCATGAACCTCAGCCTGAAAAACAGTTGCATGAGTACCTAGGCTTGAGAATATCCTCACACTTGGTCTGTAGCTATGTACTCCGGCTCCTGTTCACTCGGGAGTTTTGGAGCTGTCTGTAAACCAACAACTGTCTGCCTTCAGTAGGTCGGGCTTTATTCCGATTCCACTAATCTCTTTCTGGAGAAAGGATGTTGAAGGTCAGCTCGTAGTTGGTCATAGTAGGCATAGTATCCGAGGGCATTCCCAGGATGCTGTGATTCTCTATGTCATCCAGCAACCTGTTCCGCTCCATGATATTAGTCTGCGGCATATTAATGGCCGCTTGTTGCAGTCTGTAAGTTGCCCACCTGGCCTGTCTCTCCAGATATATATGAAGAGGGGGTAAATCCAGGAGGATTTCCAAGCGTGATTAGAAATCTATCTATCTTAGCTATGGTTTCGAATCGAATGAATAGTGGTGAGAGGTATGAAACTTCTCATATGGTCTGAATGCTACTATCCAATCGACATCCTAGATGTCTCTGTGGCGGATAGCGACTTGCATCACAGCAAGTACCGAGAGCGGCGACCCCTAGCCCAGGTGGACTAAACTAATGTTATTAAATATGATTTGAAGGCAACAACTACTCAGCGGGCAAATACCCCGACCTGCATTGAATTACACCTTCAAATCATGATAGATGGAAAGCCAATATCATTTGTCAATTCCTAACCAGATATAGATCGATTTCGAACTTATTTGTTCTCTTCAGTATGCCATAGCTTATGGAACAGACAAATGATAGTGGCCAACCTGTTAGTTATATACTAACTAAGGTGAAGTGAATAGTGGTGAGAGGTATGAAACTTCTCATATGGTCTGAATGCTACTATCCGACTGACATCCTAGATGACATATATATATATATATATATATATATATATATATCATATACAATGTATAAGATATTGAAGAGCATCACAGAAGAATTCTTGTGGTTTTTGTAAAATTGGTCCTACTGATATAATCATTAAAGAAACTCTCCTCAAAATTATTTTACAGATTATTTTTGTTGAACAATTAACCACTCCAATAATTAATAAAGTAATATGTTGTGTACCTGTTACTTTAAGATTTTGCAGAAAAAAATAATTTCTTCCTAGTAATTTCCATACAGATACACCTTGTATATTATTATAACATCCAATCTACGCACATTGACCTTCAGATGGAAGAATGTAAACGCAAACTTGAACGCTTTGCATTACTTTTCTTTTCAAGGTGTATTTCGATTTACTTTCACTTACTACTATCGGCAGGCAAGGGAGAACGGCAAGAACGAGAATACGTTATAAACCTATTGGTTTAGGTTACGCATCAAGAAGTTTCTAACTTGTTACGGGTCTGTTGTTTCAGTAACATGTTATTTAATTTTTTATCATTGGTGAACATTCTTTCACATAACAATTAATTATCCTGCCGATTATTGTAGAAGTCAGCAAACTATCAAATAAATATGCATATACAAAAGTCTAGGGGTGAGTTATCACGAAACTCTGGTGGCCAATTAATACGTCCAGCGTTACAACATCAGTTTAAAAAATACCAATTGAGAGTCTGGTCCACCGTCAATATCCAGTTCCATCGTGCATACCATTTTCAGATCTTCTTTATAAATTGCAAGAAATGTAGAGATTTTAAGTTTCAACAAATTTAATAACACATTTCGTTGACTTTACACGATGTTTTAGATTTTACTTCGTCTATTGTCAGGCATATTTCTTGAATTACGTGAAAAATCGAGCATTTATTTTTCAGTTTTATTTAATATTATCATGTGCTTGGATATAATAACTCTGTATTCATTAGTGCTTTATACAATTATTATAGTATTTAAACAAGTCGATTAAAACAATAACAAATAAATGTTAAAAAATATAAATAAATATAACTAGCATCAATGAAAAAATGTTTCACACAGTTACACATAACAATTCAGAAAACAGGTAACCATTAAAATCATAAAATGTATTTCTTAGTATAAAAATAGTTTTAAAACTACAATCTAGCTTTGGAACAATATCCGGCAGTACATAAAAAAAATATGGTGTAATAACGTGTGTTGTTTCTGGTTTTAGATGGATATAGAAAGTATAGTTTTTTTTATTATTTCTTTTGACAGTCAATTTCACTATCTATACTAATTTTTTTAATACGAAAGAACTAATGTAATTTGTTGGTGCCGGGTAATGTAAGTATTGATAGTTTCTTAAAAATATCCTTGCCGTATATGTAACCTACTCATGCTATAATTTTAACGGACTTACACTATTTTCGAGACTATTTTCCACATTGCTTAGTAAAAAACTAAACAATTTGTTACAAATATATGTAGTTTATGTATGTATTTCCCAGGGTAAATTATGGTCCAAGTAGACCTTTAAAAATTTTACATTGAGGGATAAATTAATGTTCTCTATATGATAGTGATGATATAGACCAAAAATCATTTATTTTGTTTTTTTTTTTATTATTTAAAACTAATTAAATATTTATTTAGAAACCAATTATAATTTGTTGGTTTATAATAAGGTGTTATGGTCTTTGTTTTTATAAATAAATGTGGTGATGGTTTGGTAAATCATTTATACAAATGAGGAATGGTATGGGATCCAATATTGATCCGTGTGGTACTCCAATTTACAACTGATTTAAAATTGTGATACTCATTTGTTTGTGTATCACTTTTGTCACTGTTTCCTGAGCGTTTATTCCATGATACATTGATACTTCAATACAAATCAAATCTTTATACGACAAAATCCTCGTTTTAAATTTTTTAAAAACCCGAAAAAGAGATGAAATCACTTAACGAGAAATGGCAATGAATTATAATCTTTTATAGAAAATTCTCCCGTCTTCGACAGCAAATATCGATAACAATCTATAATCGACAGTGATTGTATTTTGAGAAAGTCTAAGAATAAAAAAAATACCAATGATATCTCACAATTTTTTATTTCTATTTTCAAATGTCAACACCCTTGGAACAATATAAACGTTACTTTCATTTTTCAATATTAAATATGATGATTGTGGTAAAGAAAAAAAGTAAAGTGTAGGAATCTTGAAAAGCAACAACACAGATAATGCATCGTATTTTTATAAATGCCATCATAGCAAGCAACGACGATATTAAAATATAATGGAAAAGTTTGGGCGTTTGCCTCATTAGGTATTAATATATACATAACGTTACTAACGTTACACATAATTTTATGGTAATCAAATACCGTATAATACAAAAAAGGTCATTTATTAATTTTACAGTTAGAAATCATTGGCATCATCCACACAAATTCCGCTATATGCATATAAATAAGTAAACAACATTAGTGAATATTTAGCATAATATAATTATTCAAATTTTCATCAAGAATATATTCACTGCAATTAATTCTTCACGACTTTTTTTTGTTTACGCTTTATTATTAGTCTGAATAACGGAATATACAGTGTGTGACAAGTGCATGGACAGACCCCTGTGAAATCCAAAACAAACGGCTAAAAGAAAATTCCAAAATGTGGGCGGTATAAATTACGGACAGTGCGTCTCAAAGTTTTTCAAAAAAACAAACAAAGCCATTTTAAAGGTAGGTAGTCAAACTAGGGTTTTAAGTCGTCGCGTTCGGCGTCGCGATGTCATTTATACTTTTCTCCCCAAAAATATACATATTTCTATACGGCATCAAAAGGAGATTAAATTTTAAGACAAAAACTCAAATACAGTTTTATTCTATTTACAGTTTTACGCAGTTGTAACAAAGATAATATTAAAAAATATATAGAGAAAAGTCCTATTTAAACACAGTAGCCTTTTTTTTTTGAATAAAGAAGGCGTATATCAAATAAAACGACATTTTGTAATTTTTGTTTGTAAAGATATTTATTGCTTGACATTTATAAGTACTAATAGTTTAAATCGTATACTCACAATAAAAAAGTGGAAATGTTTTTTTTTCTATTAATGAGGAATTTCCGGCAGGCCAAGTCTTCTTCCTGTTTTTAGATAAAGAACGTGCAGGTTTTTTTGGAGTTAATTCCATTAAGAAATTTATGGTTTCAGTTAGATGTCCCATCTGCTCATATTTCTCTAGTTGTAAGAAACATTTAAATCGGTAACATCCAAATCATTGATAAGACCGAATGGTCCAATTCAGTGGCCTCCCAGATCACCAGACCTAAGTCCATTATACTATTTTCTGTGGGGAAGACTGAAGAATCTAGTATATACACAAACGCTAGAGAATCTTGATCAATTAAAACAAAATATAAGATTGATGAAACAATAATTAAAGAAATGTTACAAACAATCACAAGTGGTGAACTTGTAAAAAGATTTAATTGGTGTTTAGATAATGATGACAAACAAGTAGAACAATTTTTGTAATTGTTTTTTATGATTTCTTTTTTTATTATTTATTTTGTTTAATTTGTTAGGTATAATCCGAGGTCAGTACGGACCTCGGGTATTAACTACTGTTTAAATAAGACTTTTCGCTATAGACTTTTTAATATGGTTTTTGTTGCAACTTCTTAACAGTTTTAAATAAAATAAAACTGTATTTGAGTAATTTTTGTTTAAGTTATTTTCCGTTTGAATGCCGTATAGAAATATGTGTGTTTATGGGGAAAAAAGAATAAATAACATTGCGACGCCAAACGCCGTTCGACCACGTAAAAATAAAGTTTGGCTTTGTTTGTTTGTTTGTTTTTATCATTATTTTTTTAACGCAATAGGGGTTTTTGGTATTTTATGAACAGGAGTATTTTTCTGATTCCAATAATGTATCATGTGTGGGGTAGCAGAAAAAAGAAAGAAAAAATCTTAACTTTGGTTCAAACATTTTAATACAAATGAAAACTGACTACTCGCGAACCTAAACTCTAGCCACAGAATAACAAATTTATTATGAAAAGAAAATAAATAAATACAAAACAAAAATGTTTATTGAAAATCTTAACTAACTTAACTAACGAAATGTTCATAATATGCACAAATGTAGCTAATGTATATCACAAAAATTTTGTTTTTTTAGCCGTATACTTAGAATTTCCCAAGGGTCAGTCTATATAATAATAATAATAATAATAATAATAATAATAAACGTCTTTATTATGGGCGAAGTTTAGTACAAAGTACTATTCTTACACTTAACCCAAGAACACAGATAAAGAATATACAATACAATACAATACAGTACAATAAATATAGATATAAATTATTGTACAATAAAAGAAAAGTAATAATAATATATGAGTATTAAATTTTTTTTTCATCTTTTTAATTAGGTACATTAATTATTGCTCACTTAAAAGTTTTTTTTTAATTTTTTTTTTTAAAGTAACTTCTGAAAGGTCATAGGATTCAACGTTTAAGCTGTTAAGAAGCTTAGCAGCTGAGTAGGAAAAACTTTTTTGAAACAAGGCTGAGGAATGTCGGGGAATATTATACAAATTCATGTTTCTAACATTTCTACAAATCATGAGACAGCGTTTATTTAACTTGTTATAAAGATAGCTTGGAACAGAGTACTTAATAATTCGATAAACAAAAACTGAAAATTGTAAATTCTTTCTCTGTTCCATATTAAGCCATTTAGTGATGCTAAAGGTATGAGAGATGTGGTCATATTTCCTTATACTAAAAATAAGACGCAAGCATGAATTTTGAACTTTTTAGATCCGACTTTTTTTCAACTAAATTCAAAAAAGGACTATATACCACATAACAATAATTAAAAAAAGATAGTACTAAAGCTTCACATAACATTTCTTTTATACTTTGTTCTAGTAAGTGACGACTGGCGTATAAGAGTTTAAGGGCACCATAAGCTTTACTCAAAAGAAAGCTTACATGGTCTCTAAAACTAAGTTTATTATCTATGATTATGCCCAAATTTTTTAGCTCTTTTGCACAACTGTTAAGGGCATATTGTCTAATTTAATTGATATAATAGGTGCAAGAAGTTCAGAAAGTTTCCTATTACCAAATACTATAACTTGACATTTAGAGATGTTAAGATGTAAATTGTGTTTTAAGGAGGATTTCCAGATATTTTCTATATCGTTGTTAATTATATGTTGAGCAGCAACATGGTCTTGTGGTAAAAAGCTGAAATATATCTGAGTATCATCGGCATATGCTTGCACCTTACAAGTAGTGACCGACCTGAGTATGTCGGATGTGTAAATTGAGAAAAGCAGAGGCCCTAGAATAGAACCCTGCGGCACACCTGATAATACCGACTTGGAAGGTGATAAAATATTATTGAAAGATACTTGCTGCTGTCGATTAAGAAGATATGATTTGAAAAAAGAAAGAGAGCTGTCATTAATGCCGTGGTATTTTAGCTTTGCACAGAGGAGGCTGTGGTCAATGGTATCAAAAGCCTTTGAGAAATCTAATAGTACTAGTACCGTGCATTGTTTATGATCTAAACCGGTAACAATATCGTCACAAACACGAGCAAGTGTAGTAGCAGTGCTATGTCCCTTTCTGAAGCCTGACTGATGTTCATGAATTATATCATATGTATTCACATATTCAAGTAATTGATTATACGCTATTTTTTCTAGGATCTTCGAAAGTGATGGTAAAATACTTATAGGTCTCAGATCTGACAAAGATAATACCTTTTTAGATTTGGGGAGAGGTACAATTAAACCGTTTTTCCAGTTGGTCGGAAAGATGCCTTGTTCCAAGCAGAAGTTTAAAATATGAGTTATATAGGGATCTACTCCTGGACTACAATATTTTAACATGGTATTGCCATACACTGTATATGTTGTCAAACTGATGCACGCATAACATCAAAACAGGGATTCCTGTAATCCTGCAACGAGATTTTTTTTCAACAAAAATTATTCACCTTAAAAAGTTTTTTGCAAATATCATAAAAATCTGTTTAGTTCATAAATCACTGAACTTTAAATCACCCGTGATGTGTAAAGTATTTTATTTGAATAGTAACTACTAATGCAGCGTGTTATTTAAAGTTTGACTGGAATCTAGGTTAAGTTCAATTAAGTCTTAGTTGATTAACTACTAGTCGGAAGGTAACTTGTTAAAGCTATAACAGGTTTTGAAACTTAATGCAAATTGTATGTCTGGATTGTTTGTTGCCGCAATGTATTATTAATTCTCTAGTATTAAGGTAATTAAAAACACGTAGATATTCCCGGTGTCTTCACAGGCCAACACCAGACTCTACCTAGGTACCCAGGAGTTTTTGGGGTCGCTGATTCCGATGCCGAGGTCGGTTAAGCTTTATCACGTCAGGTTCAAGGTCAATTGAAGGTCAAACTAAGAAAAGGTGGTTGAAAAATCTGAAGAAATTCATACATAGGTTTTTGGGATCGCTGAGTTCGAATCCGGTGTTCGTTTACCCTTAGAAAGCATCCAGAGGTCATTTAAAGGTCATTCTGAGGTCATTTCAAGGTTTATTTGAGAAAAACAGAGCTGTCAAGAAATCTGAAAAAATTCATACATAGGTTTTTGGGGTGGCTGAGTCTGAATCCGGAGATGGTCCATTAAGGTCGCTCAGACGTCATTTTAAGGTCATTATGAGGATGAATTGATACACTTGAAAAATCTGAAGGTTTTTCGGGATTCTAAGTCCAAATATCAGTTTTTTAGATGACCTTTTTATCAGATCTACACCTTCAAGTTACAATACACGACCGACTTTGATTTTAGTCTGCATTCGTCTGCCAACTTTTGCTGCACGTGAAGATTCTTCGACTATCTCAGTGCAAATATATTTAACCTAATGAAACACCTACTTATTTTTTTCTGTGAAAGTTGACGAGCTTATATTCACCACATAAATCTTGTGGAATGCAAAGAATGGCCTTTAGGTATAGTTGCAGAAGCAGAGCGAACATGAAAGTAGAGAGTACCTTGAGTATTCGATAGATGGCGCATTTAGTCATTTAGTCAGACAGGAAGGTAGACAAAATTACCGACAGAAAGGCAGGTAGAAAGGCAGGATGTCAGGTAAATGGACAGAGAGAAAATGCAGGCGGACGATTAATACAGACTAACAAGCAAACAAGCAGGTGTGCAGGTAAAAAGGCACACAGATAAACAGACAATAAGTAGGCAGGTGAGCATTAGTATAAATTTTTCCAATTTTTTTCACCTCCTATTCTTATTTTAACCTTCAAACGAACTGGTACATGAGGTGACAGAGGTCAACCGACATCGGATTCGGACTCAGCGATTCCAAAAACCTATGTATGAATTTTTTCAGATTTCTTGACAGCTTATCCTCTGTTTTCTCAAATTAACCTTGAAATGACCTCATAATGACCTTGAAATTACCTCTGAATGTCTTTTTAAGGGTAAGCGAACACCGGATTCGGACTCTGAGACTCCAAAAACCTATGTATGAAGTTTTTCACATTTCTTCAACCACCTTTCTTAGTTTGACCTTCAAATGACCTTGAACCTGATGTGACAGAGCTTAACCGACCTCGGCATCGGAATCAGCGACCCCAAAAACCGCTGGGTACCTAGGTAGAGTTCTGTGTTTTTTTTTTCAACCTAAATGTTGGCCTGTGAATCATCGTAGGTTATGGAAAATATGAATTTTATAGGCATAAATGACAGACACAGAATGATGATGTGGTCAATATCATATTGTGGGAAGAAAGGGAAGAATATTTAACAGTTTTCTAATGTTCTCTGGAGCCGGCTAATGGTTTAGAAGTACCCTATCCAATAAATCCCACACATGTTCAATGGGAGTCAAGTCAGGAGAATGCGATGGAAGAGGATCGTGATCAATTCCGTGAGTTTCATACTTGGTAAGTACGTGGGGGGTTAACATTACCAACAATGAAAATAAAATGTTCGCCAATAGCAACTTGAAAATCGTCACAATTTTACTGATATAATAAAATAAAATAAAATATTTTATTAAATCCCGTAGAGCATTGCAACTGGCATAGGATACGTCATATTAGATAAATATAGAAACAAATACAACACAGTTAAGTTAAAAATAATGCATTGACTAATTTAGGACATTTAAATATATATATATATATATATATATATATATATATATATATATATATATATATATATATATATATACATATACATATACATATATATATATATATATATATATATATATATATATATATATATATATATATATATATATATATATATATATATATATATATATATATATATATATATATATATATATATATATATATATATGTTCCATTAAAAAAAATTGTAACTGCAGCGTAGTAGAACTCTTATTAGGAATTTTATACAGTTGTCTCGAATGGTACTCCGCATTGTCAAGAACAATAATGTTATTCGGTTTTAATTTTTGAATTAGTATATTTTCAAATTATTCGTCAAATATTTCTCCCTCCATGTTCTTGTGGTAATCCACATTACAGTCTTCCATGTTTTTCCGCACAGTTTCAATGCATTATCATTGTGAATAATGAATATCGGCAATTATTATCAGCAACTTATATAAAACAAAATGATCAGCTAATATCAAAAGCTAAAAACAAAAGTAAAGCCATGTGGGATGTAATAAATAACAGTTTAGGTAAATCTAAAAAAAGTAACATACATATCGAAATAGATGATAATGGCAAAATTCTGAATTCGGCTGAGTGTGCTGAGGTTTTCAATGATTTTTTTATATCTGCCTCTAAAAATTTAACCACAAATCTGTCAAAAGATATAGATCATCAGTTTCTAGGATCATGTGTAAAGCCCTCTAAGAATTCTTTATTTCTTAGAGCCCTAACGGAGGAGGATGTTCTAGAACTAATAAAAAAGTTAAAAAACTCAAATTCTTCTGGAGTTGATGAGATCTCTAACACTCTGTTAAAAATTATTGGTGTGTATATAGTTCAACCTCTCACATATATAATCAATCTTTCGCTAGAACAAGGCATATATCCAGAAAAACTAAAAATATCAAATGTAATACCTCTTTTCAAAAAGGGTGACCCAAACTTAGTTATCAACTATAGAGGAATCAGTCTATCTCCTAGTGTATCAAAAATTTTTGAATCTGCAATTAACATACAGCTTGTAAATTTTCTTACAATTAATAAGATGCTCTCCCAAAATCAACATGGGTTTACAAAACAAAAAAGTATAGACTCAGCACTTAGCGAATTTGTAAATGGAATAGTAAGTACACTAGATAAATCAGAAATTGCTATCGGGCTCTTTGTAGATTTCTCTAAAGCATTTGACTGTGTTGATCATGCTATGCTATTAACGAAATTAGAAAAATATGGAGTTAGGGGTATTGCTCTTAAATGGTTTAATTCATATTTATCAAATCGCCTTCAACAGGTGAAAATTAAAGAATCATTTTCCAGTCTAGTTATTGTCAATACAGGAGTTCCTCAAGGATCAATTTTGGGTCCAACATTGTTCGTCATTTTCATTAATGATATGTTGAAATATTTAGAGCATCCATTGTGTTCAATAGTATCATACGCAGATGATACTAATATTTTAATAAAGTGTAAAAATCTGTTTGATGCGGAGAATTGTGCAATCTTAACGTATGCAAAAATCAACAATTGGGTTGAAAAAAACAAATTATGTGTTAACCACGAAAAAACAGCACTCATAGTTTTTAGAACGTCACAATCTAATCTTAATGTGAGTGACGGGATAGTGTTGGATGGCCAAACAAATATTAATTACTCAGTAAATACGAAACTGTTGGGATTAAGGATAGATTGTCACCTTAAATGGTCTAGCCACATTCAAGATGTATGCACTAAATTGTCAAAGGTATGTTATGCGTTAGCTTTGACATCTAAACAGTGTAGTTCAACCGTTATAAGGCAATTATATTTCGCTTCATTTCATTCTGGTATCAAGTACGCAATAGTACATTGGGGCCTATCACCTGAAGCGCATGACGTTTTTCTTTTACAGAAACGAGCAGTGCGCATCATTGCGAATTTAAAATATAACGAGTCTTGCAGGAATTCATTTAAATCATTAAATATTCTCACCATGATATCAATATATATTTATGAAATTACATGTTTCGTATATAAAAACAAATTAACTTTCCTCGAAAACAAAACACAACATTCTCACAATACCAGAAAAAAAGACCTTCTTTTTACCACCTAAGCATGAGACAGCTCTGTATCAAAAAAGTCTTTTTTTTAATGGATGTAAATTTTTCAATGTGCTGCCGGAAAAGATTAAATCTTTACCAACAATTTACAAATTCAAATCTGCTGTAAAACTGCTATTGCTAAATAAAAATTGCTACACCATCGACGAATTTTTTAACAACTAGTTATTTAAGATTTTATGCTACTCATTTTCAAGCCAAACTTGATAAATATCAAATATTTAATATACTATAGTTATATTTGTGTATGTATGTGTAAATGTGTATATGTGTATATATGTGTATATATATGTTTATATGTGTGTGTATACAAATATTTATAATTACTTCGTAAGAATTTTATCAAAATCTTTAGATAATTTTTTACATGAGATACAACTTATTAAATTTTTAAGATTTAGTATTCATATTTTATGGTATACAATAATTGCAAATTTTTTTATTTTTCTTGTTTTTTTTCTTCATATTGTATCGATATTTTCTGTTGTACGATGACGAAATTTCTTAAACTTACTTAGTAGTAAGTAGTTTTCTGAAATTAATAAATATATTATTATTATTATTATTATTATTAACCTATCCATCAACTGGTCCACAGTGTAATATAATCAACCGAGTACCTTTATTAGGAGGCAATGAGATTAGTTGACATTTCCTAGATCCATCAGTCCATCCTTTTTTGCAGGGTCATGAGTATCATACGAAGTTTCATCTAGATAATAAATTGGTCCATTTTGCCTTCTAAGTTCTTCTAGATATGAATTTCGCCAATCCACTATTCGTGTATTTTCCATAATCTCCATGCGTTTATTAATAGTTTGATATTTAAATCCAATTTTTTCTCAGCCAAGTTCCTAAAGTTTTTTTGATATATTTTAGATGATAATCTACTTCTTTTAATTTTGTGTCTACCAGCAAGTGTTGGGATTTCATTTTTCTGATACGCGTCGTAAACTTAAGTTCTTAAAAGTTTTGCTACCGATAAGTCCAGAGTTTTCGATTGATCGGAGTCAGATCTTTGTTTTCTTGGGAGGGCACCTTCTTTCACCAATTTGTGTATTGTGGGACGGGGAACGTTAGTCAGAGATGCTGGTTGACCTAGTACATCCAAATCATACAAATTAGGGTCACTAACTCGACGCTTCAAAAGATCAAATAAACAGATATAAAATAATTATTACTTATATTATACTATTACACAACTCACTGCAATATGATAACCTTCTTAAATTATTTTCAAAAACACACCAGCAAATAAACAGATATGAAATAATTATTATTTATCTTATAATATTATACTTACAATATATCAGCACTGCTAGAATGATTCGGTAACAAAATTAAGTGTGGTTCTGAAGTATTACAGAATGTAAGTGAAACTCCGCCTCGGTCGCGTGCCAGCAAAAACAACAATCATCGTTCTTGCTTTAATGTAAGCGATGTAAAAGACGGAAGAGGTCATGTGTTATACATTTCCCGCCCACATGTCGCATCTTGCTTCGCACGTCCCGTCACATTATAGGTTTCGCTGACTATACATTGTGTGCACAGTGTATTATCTTTAATATTATTCCATTATCAAGTTGTAATCATCCCCAGATTATGGCAATTTAGTTGGCTTGATTACAAAAATAGATTTAATATTCTGTTGGTGTAATTTTCAGTCATAAGTGAAATTTCGTAAACATCGTGTTGCAACATTTTAATTATAACAACAATATTCATGATGATCCGTTTTACCAATTAATATGCTTCCGTGCTTACTTCCACATCCAAAATTATTAATTCAACAAATATAATTTTACGTCTGCTTTCATTTTCATGTACACGATTGCCAACCGATATTATACGAGCATTGTAACTTTAGCGTTTTGTTCATGAGCCTCGCACAGTGCAGTCACCTGGCGAAGAGTTTGATAAAATTTCTCTGCGTCTCTCGGTTCCACAGTGAAAGAAACATATCAACCAGTTTGTGAACAATCAGTTAACAGTAAAAAAAGTTTAAAGGCATCGGACAAATTCCGTTCTGTGTACCTTTGCGTGAAAAGTGAAAGAACTTGGCCAAGATGATTTACAAAAGGGATATCATTTTTCATGACAAGGTAATAATAATCTTTAAAATAGCTTGAAGTCAGCTGTTGTTTTTTTTCTCAAACTGTATTAAATTGTTTTGTAAATTGTAAATTTATAAACTTCTTCCTATGTGAGTTACGAGGATTTAAAAATAATAATTATTTAATACTTATTATTTAGATATACAGGGTGTTTCAAAGTTTTCCTCTTAGATTCAGATTCATAAAAGTAATTGTTTTACGTAATCCTGGTTCAAATTTATGTCTTTAAATGTATTGTAGAATTGATTTCTTGCTTCATTTTCTAAAACTAGATTCACGTATTTTATTTATTTATTTATTTACTTACCCCATTCAACAGGAAACCATTTAGAGAATGGGAATTACAAAAATATAAGTTAATATTTTAGAAAGATAAAAGTGAAAAAACAGTATTACATAGAGCATTAATATCACAACTTTAAACTTAATTGTAAAATGTATACACACATATATGCATACATACATATATACATACCTATATACACACATATCAATATACATATCTTTAATAAAAAATGCAACTTTATTCAAGAAAAAAAATGTTACAAAATGTTTTTACTAGGGCTACATTGCAGAAGAGAATATCAAGAATATGTTGGTGTTCATTATAATTATTGCACAATTGATGTAAAGACGGAAAATTTACCAATATTTATACAAGGTATACTCAAAGTAAAGGTCATATGTTGCATTGCGATTACTCTGGGAACTAAAAAATTTAACATTTGTAATATATCGTAACAGTTAATGTCATTAGTTATCATTTTGTTCAAGAAGGTTAACTGAGATTTCACCCGTTTTTTTCGAGACTATCTAAAGAAAATCTTTTCAGCATATGCATTCGGATATCTAATAGCTGGGTATACTCCATCCTCTCTGAAACAAGCATGTTTTAAGAACTTCCGCTGTACCTTTTCAATACTGTTAACATGTATGCTATAATAAGGACACCAAATAATAGCTGCATATTCAAGGTTAGATCTCACAAAAGTGTTATAAAGCAATTTCAGCGTATCTGCATTATCAAACTCACGGGAATTTCTTATAATAAAGCCTAACATTTTAAAGCTCTCTGATGTTATGCTATTAACATGATTTATGAAAGACAGTTTGCCATCAAATAATAAATCTAGGTCTCGAAAGACAGTAGGCTTTGCAATTACGATATTATTAAGTGTAGAAAAAATTTAATATTTGTACTTTATTAGAAAATGTCATTACATTGCATTTCGAGATGTTTAAAAGTAATTTATTCTCAATGCACCAAATATAAGGTTTTCCAAATCTTTCTGCGGGGTAAAACAATTTTCAATATTTTTAATAATAGAATAAATCTTTAAATCATCCGCATATAATAAGAATTTACAATTTAAATTAGATATAATGTCATTAATAAAGATATTAAAAAGTAAGGGTCCTAAATTCGAGCTTTGAGGAACTCCACAGCATTGCACAAATTGTTTGCTGTCAGATAAATACGGGATTTTAATTCGAGCCTTTCCTTTTCTCAAATATGACATTTTGGCATTAATGTAAAAAGACGGCCCGTTGTAAGCAGCCATCCATAAAAAATAGAGGGGCATGCGCCGAAAACTTCGCATATTAACAGGTTCCACTCCAGCAATCAGTCAATTACAGACACTAATGAGAAATGTATTGTGCATGTGAACAGAATATCACATAATACATTCGCAAGCGTATGCAATGGCAAAAATGAGACGTTCATTACTGGTTATCTTTATCCGAATCTTTTGAAATAGTGAACAATGTGAATATGACAAATCTCTCTGGTGTTCTTGTTGCCCAGAAATTTAAAGACGTTTTAAAGCTGCGTATTCTTTAGAGCATATTTGTGCGCAGGAACGGTTTGTGCGCAAATATGGTCAGATGTAAACGGGGTATAAACGCGTGCGCGCGATCTCCAACTTGTCGATATTTGTAGATGCTCAAAGGGAATTTACGCGTAAACTTGCTCAGTGTGGACGGAATTTTGATGTAAATAGTCGCGTGTGTTTTGTGTGGTAAATATATGGATATATTGTATTTCTTTCAGACATTTCCTTCCGTAAAACCACTCACAATTAATTTACACATACAACTGGACAAAAATTTGCATGCACAAACAAAAGTTTAATTTTCTTTTTTACAATTTTAGTAAAAGAACGTATTTGCCCGCAAATCATTCGTGCGCGCAAATATGCTCAAATGAATACGTAACTTAAGAGTGCGTTTTCACCAATTATCCAACATAGATCTATAAGTCGTTGTTAAAATTTTTCTTTTAATAATATTAAAAAACGAAAATTTCATCCTAAATACCATATTGATCTAAGTAAAAATCCAGATATTGACAAATTTCGTAATATTAATAAAGTGATTGAACGATATTATACGTATGGAAATATTACGTCTTTAGATGTGGCACATTCATTTTCAAAACATGCCTTAATATTTACATCCCGGCGTAGTAAATTAGCAGAGGATACTATAGAAGGTTATTTATTAATAGGGTTGGCAAAAATGCGCCGCAGGACATAGGCGTACGAAGACGTTTAGGAGATTTAAGAAACACTTTTTTAGTACTTGCTATTAATGCATCTACCTCTGGAAAACCTTGTCGAATAGTTTCTGCCACAAGGTGTAAAGCATTCACTTTACACGTAACATGTACCAACCTACAACTTTGTTCTTGAAGAGAACGGCCTACCAAACGCATTGTCGCGGCACCATCGGTCACAAACATCAACACATGACTTTTTGACAGTCAAATTTTTCTAACGTTTTCAACACCACCCGCGTAATTGTTTGGCCAGTGCACTCAGTTAGTCTTTTGCTAGCTAGTAACAGTGGAAATGTCGGTTTAAGAGGGTGCAGTATACATACTATAACATTTAAAATAGAATTTTTTTTACAATATGTTGTCTCGTCAACACATAATCAGCTATGTACTTTTTAGTACACATTTGATCTTATTTAAAATAGGTGCGTGCTTTCTATCTGATATCTCAGCTAATGTAAGTGGTTTTACGGTTACACTGCATAAATAAAAGCATAATTTTATTTAACATAGCCTCCATAACCGTAAAACTACTTAGATTAACTGAGATCGCAGTTAGAAAGAACGCACCTAATGTCTTCGCTTACAGTTGGTACATAGTTACACAACGTCGTGCGATGACTCCTTGGAATTGTATTTATTCCAGAACTCTTGAAATGGTTGTTTATCGAGTATGTGCAGCGGAACATCACAGGCAATCAGCAGTAAAAGTTGTAACGTTGTTAAGGTTCCTAAAGATAATGGAAGCTAAGAGGGGCAGAGCGCACGGCACTGACGAGGAGAGTTAGTTAGTTGGGAAGCGAGATAGTGACGGAACGTATCATCCTCTATCGAGGGAGATAATAAGAATTAATTGTTTATAATTAATAAGTGAAATACTGTGTGTATAACGCCTAAAGGCGGAATCATTATATTGTTGCTTAAATGGTTAATCCTGTTGTGGATTTTAATCGAGTTTTCGTTATATATAGTTCGGTCATATTGTGTCAATCTATCCTAAATAAAGAGTAGTGAAAAGTTAAATGGTTTTCTTTATTTAGCCATAATAAATAAATTGGTGCCCATAAATTATCACCAGGTTATCGTCACTAGTCATCTGGACCACGATCGTCTCCACTGAGCCCCACATTGGGCGCCAAATGTTATAACGTGTAATGTTATAAAAAAAACCAGTGCTTTACACCCATGCACCATAAGGGTGGCTCGGTAGCTCAGTGAAGTAAATCGAACATATTCCGTGTTGTCGAAGGCACGCCATTTTTTTTTTAGTTTTATGTTGCACAGAATTTACGTGACGTTTACAATTACGTTTGTCCCAGCTCATCAGGTCTGTTTCGCACACCTTAAAAACTATTATAGTACCATTGTAGAATAAATCCGAAAATTCACGCCTTACAATGCATAGACATGCCTTCCCCACTCCAAACCCCACCGCGGGCGTAGTCAATTTTTATTTTCAAAATAAAAAATCATTATTTTGAGCAGGTTTCTTTGAAATTTATCCAGTGTACATACAATCATCCACATATTCTCTGTAAACTGTCATATTGTTTGTTTGTTTTTATATATTTATGTATGAAATAAATAAAATGATAAGTAGCCTTAATTAGAAATGTATATAAAATAGGAAATTGAGCTGATTAAATTAGGTTTGGGAATTCACTGATAAATTTATTCACTTTGTCAGCGTATGACCGTTTTTTACCATTGGGCTGGTCTAACATACTTTATTATTAAATTAATATCAAGAATAAAATACAACAAATAAAATTATCAACAATACAACGGGGAGGAATAAATTACATTGTACACAACACGTGGCATAACAATAGACTAAAATTAAATGTTAGTCTTTGTTAAAATAGTTTACCTTTTTTCTATTCTGTGTAGTAACCAAGTCTCGCTTAAGTATTTGGGTATTTCGCTCTACCTGGCATCGCCCATGACTTGCGGACCGATTTGTCAACTCTAGTTATTAATCACGCAAATGTACGCTGACAACAATAAAAAACTCTTAATAGATATAATCGTACATGGTAGAAATTATTCAGAAAATTTTGCTTAAAATGGTGAATACTTTTGTTTCGTTTATTTATTTTTATCCAAGAACGATCAGCTTTACCTCAGAGATATTTATCTTAGTAAAATTCATTTAAATGAGCATTATTAACTACTTTAATTTAGAAACGTCATTGCAGTAAACAATAAAAAATAATGAATAGCTTTATTTTATATCTAGAATGTACAATTAATCGACGTCGATCTACCACGAAAGAAATTGACTCGGAAACTTGTATTATAACGCACTAGTATAATGAGACCAATCACCACCATAATGCAGTCAGGTAATTGGTGCAACATAATCGATAACAATTGTATATTATTTAAAGCTGCAACATCCAACATAATGAAAAGGAAGTTTCTTTGATAGATATCTTGATTTCTTGCTGGGTAACTAACTAGTGAATCAAATCTAATCGGATATTACTTTGTTCGAAAATAACTTGTATAAAATTTAAGAGTTTTTAAATTGCTACACCTTTTCTATAAATCTATAAAGTTGTTATATGGTAGTTTAGATAGTGCATTCATAATGAAAGGAATAAATTCAATATAATCTGAACAACATGGTTTTGCCAAAACCGCTAGGACGGACACGTCGATTTGCAATTTTGAATTGGCACATTTTGAGTCATACGGCAAGTCGCTATTTAAGGTTTCTTCAATTCGAACTTATTCCTGCTTTAGCTGTTCTGCTTCCCAACCCACAGGACCCTGACGTACCAAATGAGACAATTTGGATTCAACAAGACTTCTCCACTCTGCGATCGCTGTTCAACAATTTCTAGATGCAACCTTCTCCAATAGATGGACTGGTAGGAGGGGACATATTGAGTGGCCGTCGAGGTCACCTGATCTAACCTCTTTAGATTTTTTCTTATGGGGTTATTTAAAATCCAAAGTCTATGTAAACCGATCTAACAACTTTAATGACTTAAAAGAAAGAATAAGGAAATCCGACTAATCTCACCAGAAATGATTCAAAATATCCAACGAGAAATAATTATTTGAATTCAAAAATGCACTGAATTAAACGGGCCACACATTGACATGTATTAACTTAGAAACATTTTTTAGACACTTCGTGCAGTAAGTTTGTAAATAATACAAAAAAGTATTCATAATAAAAACGTGTTTACATCTTTGGAAACGTCTTTTTATCGTCTATACAAATACGTACAAAAATACAGGGTGTTACATTTAAAATAACAAAGTTGATGTCACTTTCGGAAAAACCTGAAGTGATACTGATGTGTCAATTCAAAATTGTAAAACGACGTGTCCGAGCGTTTTTGGCAAAACTACGTTGGTCACATTATATTGAATTTATTCCTTTCATTATGAACACACTGTATGTGTTTATGTTTATTGTGAATTGTCCATCACATTGACGTTATGGTAAATAAATGAGTTGTTTTCTCTACTGCATTATGCAGACTCTATTTACGGTCACTGGATAGATACTCAATGTATCGGTTAGTTATTGAATTAAGAAAATTTAATATATTAATAATTCTTAATTGGTTTACAATGCATCAAATCTGACAACTGCAAACCCAAATTTTAAACCGATCTAATAAGTCTATCCGCTTTAAGAAGGAAGTTCTCCTCAGACCAATTTACACAGCCACAAGCGTTGCAATTTGAATTTAAATCGGTCCCTGTTCAAGTAGACTCTTTCTCTGGTGCAAAATTTTCCTATTATACAAGGCTCTTCCGTAATTTTTACGAGGGTTTTTGTGCACACATAGGTACTGAATGTTTGGATGAATTTTGCCAAATATGGCTATAAACATATATTCTACTACTCAAAGACGGTATAATGATTCATTAAATAGGAATCCTTTCCTCTAAGAATTTTGCAGATAGAAACGAGTAAGGAGAGCATCACTACCAGACATTTTTTTTAACCGAGTTTTTTATATTAACGGAGTTTAGAATGTTGCTATTCCATAATTCAACCAGAACAGACACACAGCAACAACCATTCCCTGCATCATTTGCCAAATGTCGCAGCTGAGACTAGAACACAGGAGAGGTAGAGTAGCTAGTCGTGTTTTGCCACACAACAACATTCTGGCCAACTGCAAATAGCACCCTATCTAAAAGCAACGCTTCATTCTTAAAACGGATAGACCATAAGTTGAAACATAATTTAAAGATACCGAGAGTTTTAACAATTACTTTTCATAGGCCATTCTTCTACGAATTGCAACCAGCGTTCGTCCTAATCACGCGCAATGATTTTCTCGGATGTTAAAAACGAATTATTTTAGCATAGGCAAAGTTATTCGCGCATAAAATATCAATGGTGTTGGATCGGAACTTCTTTCAGTCTAATTACACCAAATGCTTTACGTACTATACCGTATTTAAATCGCTAAATGTTAACAAAGACCGATTGAACAAGCTACATGGACGTAACAGTATGAGTGTATTGTGGGTGGCTGGTGAGACATAGATTGAGGCCTGTCCTTACGTTCGCTGGGTGTATCTTATTCTATTTCACACAGAACAACTATATCAAAATCGTCATTTCTTAAGAAAGAGAAGGAAAAGGCTGTGGCGTTTCAATATTCGAGACGCAATGTTTATTGCATAATAAAATAGGCGGGCTCTTTGAATCGTATTTCTAAATTAAATTAAAATTTTCAGTTTGAACAGAAGCAGTATTTAAAACGGCAAACACAATTTTCTTTGGCAGAAATTGTGTTTGCCTTTTTAAATATCGGTTTTGTATAAATGAAATATGTTTTTTATGATTCTTATTTATTAACTATAATTATACATATATTATTGTACATTCATTTTGGTATATAGCAAAAAAAAATCGCTACCAATTATTTGGGAGATCAGAACTTCCTCACCGTAGTAAAACTCGACGTGTGGTGGAGTTTATAATAAAAGTAATTGTTGACGTTTCAAAAAAGTCACATTTTTTGTGGTTTCAAAAAAAGTCACATTTTGATATTTCAAAAAAAGTGATTTTGACGTTTAAAAAAAGTCACATTTTTTTGACGTTTCGAAAAAGTCACATTTTGACGTTTCAAAAAAGTCACATTGGTGGAATGTCACTAATATTTTTTTTAGACACGACTCAATCTCTTCCTTGACCTCTAGAATGTGTGTACCAAATTTGAAAGCTTTATCTCAAAAACTGTAGAACCAGACAGACAGACACACAGACAGAAAATTTGTTCTGTCTGAAATTTTGTGTATCGTCATAATTCGTCGAGATTCGTACAGAAATGCAATTTTCACGAATACATAATTTCCTCAGTTTGAGGGGTGAGGAAGTAATTAACAAAAATAAAAAATAATTGTTTTAACACAGTAACAAAATTTATAATACTTAATAAAAATATTGTTTGTCATTGTTGTCTGTATGATGAAACGTATAAGTCAAAGGTTAATCTCTGGACAAATAATTAAAAATTATAATTTTGTGAATGTGGATTTTTTCTTACACCTAATGATTGTTCGAACCGTTAATTATATAAAAACACGGAGAACCTACTTTAAATAATGCTGAGGATGATTTAATTAAAATCGAAACGTCGAATACATAAAAACTGGTTGCTCTATAAAAGTTGGCCGATCCCCATTAAACGTAAACGTCACATATTATTTATAATAGTCACATTCCACTAAAGTTATTCACAATTCAAGATTCGCTGAAGTGTAATTTTGCAAAAGTAATCCGAAGTCTTTCATTCGCTTAATATGTATATTCAGCCTTACATGCAGCCCTAAAGATACAAATTATAAAAACCACAAAATACCTTCTGAAAAATTAGGATTTACATAGTCAATTGTACATAAACTCGTTAATATGTCAACCGAGTCTTCTCATAAGATTCTTTAAAATTTATATAAAAACAGAAAACTCCGTTTGGTTTGGTATATCCTTATGGATATGGCAAATTGCAACTTTCATTTTCTTAAGAATTCTGCTAAAAACAATATGTCGCCGCTCAATTCTCTACATCATCATCGCTTGAGCCCAGATTAATTATTTACCTTCTCACTTTGTTTTCAATCAAATTAATTGAATATAAAATAACGTAATTGTATATCTCACAATCAACATATATTTTTTTTTATTTCCAATAATTTCAATAGAAAAATAATCTAAAAAAAAACTTATAATTTTACTTATGAAGAAATATGATAGATACTTGTACTTACGATTAATTCAAAGAACAAAATTCGGCTAAAATAAATAGAATAAGATTCAAATACCTATACGATAGTTGGATAGTTACTGAATTTCAGCATAATATTGTTATTAAAGTTATTATAATACAATAAAACAATTAAAAAAACCGCTGCCAATTATTACTTGGAGATCAGAACCATAGTAAAACTCGACGTATGGTGGAGTTTATAATAAAAGTAATTTTTTGACGTTTAAAAAAAGTCACATTTTTTGACGTTTCAAAACAGTCACATTTTTTGACGTTTAAAAAAAGTCACATTTTTTGACGTTTCAAAAAAATCCACATTTTTTTACGTTTCAAAAAAAGTCACATTTTGACGTTTCAAAAAAGTCACATTTTTTGACGTTTCAAAAAAAGTCACATTTTGACGTTTCAAAAAAGTTACATTGGTGAAATGTCACTAATATTTTTTTAAACATTGGGACCGATTTTGCTCATCAACGAACTGAATCTCTTCCTTGACCTCTAGAATGTGTGTACCAAATTTGAAAGCTTTATCTCCAAAACTGTAGCTGCTATCGCAAACCACACATACACACTGACAGAAAATTTTTTCTGTCTGAAATTTTATGTATCGCCATAATTTGTCGAGATTCGCCTAGAAATGCAATAAAAATTTTCAATTTTTTTTTTACGAATACATAACTTCCTCACTTTGAGGGGTGAGGAAATAACTAACACAATGACAAATCATTTAGAAGTACGACAGCAGCGGTTCTTCTAATTCGGCAATGGGAGACTACGTTTTTCTAGTAATCTTCCGGGTAAGCTACCAGTTAGAAATATACTAATTATTTTTTATTAAAGTGATGCCTATAAAATTAGCTACACATAGATTATAAAGAAACAGGAAAATATAATTACAATCAGAATCTAATAGCTAAAACACAAAACATGTTGAATAAAATTACGACCGGTGACAACCGCCGGTAACCGATAGTCGTTCGAAAGGGGATATTACATAGACAAAAATGTTGACGTATCAGCAACGCTGATTTTAGACCCGTGTTATCTAGTTTCATCCTAGTTCACAGCCATTGCTCGTATTTTTTTACAACTGCCCACACTTGGCGCTTTATATAGAGTATATACAATTAATTTGTATTTTTTATATAATTTAACATTACGTACTTTATTTTATAACTTTTCATAATTATTGGGTGCTAATCGCTGTGATTACCTTACCTAAACGATTTATAGTTAATTTTGGTAAAATAATTTCTTCTATTTCTTCACTTTACCATCTTTACAATCACACATTAGAGAGCTGTATTTTCATCTAATTATGCGGTAATCAGATACAGAAATAATAATATGTTTTAAGTATGACTAAATAAATTCATTAAGAATAAATATATCGACACAGTGAAGAAAGTAGGGATCATATTTTTAGTTAATTAAACTGCTTAGCTTTAAACTATGAAATTTAAGTATTTATAAAACTTTCTCCAATATTGATATGGCTAACTTTTACCGAATAAGAAATACCATGAGAAAATTAGTGATATGTAACTGATACACCCAATAAATGTTCTTCATAACACAAATAATAATAAAGATACTAATTGCACGACTGACAGTGTGTATAATGAAAAAAAACTAAAACACCCAGAAGTCTGTTCAAATCCAATTAGTCAGGCTTTTCTTAAGTATATTCCTGGTTCCTGGTTTTTAATTCCTTGATTGATCATACGTTTAATTAATATTGATTATTAATCACCCACATTGTTACATAATTTTAAAAAATTAACATATTTATTATAGAATTGTGCAGAACATCTTTACATTCAGAGGTTTCTAATTTATTCCTATTTGAAAGGAAAATATGTAACAATATACAATATACATAAATGTCATAATAATTGTATGTATTTTCAAGATATTACAATGGATATAAAACCAGTACAATCCTCGGAGTAGAAAAAGCCTTGTGCTACTTTATAGCTTAATTGATATACAAAGCGTTTATTTTTTAAACTTGCACGATTCTATTGTTAAATT
This sequence comes from Rhamnusium bicolor, assembly GCA_029963845.1. Lineage (NCBI taxonomy): Eukaryota > Metazoa > Arthropoda > Insecta > Coleoptera > Cerambycidae > Rhamnusium > Rhamnusium bicolor. Next base: position 357,517 of record JANEYF010004391.1, on the reverse strand, counting down.
AAATTTACAGGAATAAAATTTTAACCCATGAAACACATCGAGACAACTTTTTATTACATCAACTCGGTGGTGTGAAATACAGTGCCGCGTGCTTCCATTCTTGGGGCTCGGGTTCAAAACCGGATATGACCAAGTCGATGGATTTTTGTGTAAGAAAGTTAGCCATTACGGCTCTAGAGATCAAACATTAAGTTTATTAGAGTCCTATCACAATAATCGCAAGCAGCATGTTGTAAGAGATGATGGAATGTCGGAACTGAAAGTAGTGAAATACGGATTGTCTCAAGGTCCTGTTCTAGGTCCCCTTCTTCTTAATATTTTTATTAACGACCTCTTTTATTATCTTTTTCCAAATACAATTATTATGTATGCAGATGATGTGACTCTAATTAATTTAAAATAATGACTTACAGTTTTTCAAACATCCGCAAACGAAACTCAAAACTCTGCCGATAGAGATAAGGCTCAACAACAGTTTTCTTTTAACCAACCGGTCAATTATCAAAGCTGACAGCGTAAAGCTTCTCGAAATTGTTAAAGATGGTAACCTTGAGTGAAATGCATATGTTGAACATCTGAGCAGTTACCTATCCAGTTACATATTTCTTCGAAGAGCAACTAAAAAAATATGTAAACATAAAAACGATGTTATCTGCATATCATACATTTATTCAGTCTCACATTACGTACGGCGTAGGGGATAGTTCTATGAATAAATTCGTTCGATGCTAATAAAATCTTGACTTTGCAAATGCGGCCAGTCAGGAATAATTGCATGTGCGAATTATCGAGATTATTGCCAGCCGCTATTCCAAGCCTACTATATACGAGTACTATTCACTATTGGAGATTCATAAAAACAGGAACGTATTCAAATGCAACTTTTATGATCACAATATAGCGAAATTTTGTAACTACTTATTAGGTGAAAATTGCGAATCTATTTTTTCTGAAACATGCTCCAATAAATCTTTCGATAAATTCCTAGGTACTTTTTTATATTAATTTAATCTAAGTTTCCCATTAAAAAAATTAAGGTGAGTAATAATAATACTCACAGTGAATGGATAACTCCTGAAATAATACATATTAAAACTATTTTAACCACTCTTTCTTATCTCTCTAAAAAATATTCTGATTTTAAAAAATACATTTAATGCGGTAGACAAATACAAAAACTTAATTCATCGTTCTAAAAAACAATACCATGACGATTTAATTAACAATGCAACTAATAAGTCAAAAATAATGTAGGAAGTCATCAATAAAAAAAACAGTAAATCTGAGGCTCAGTCAAAACAGTTTATACAAAAAAAGGAAATGGTCCTTTTCTTAATGAGCATAAATCGGCCAACAAATTCAATTCGTACTTCAAGCCCGTTGAGCTAAATTTTGCTAATGAATTTGGTAATGACACTGATTATGATTATATGCACTTGAATATAGACAATTCAAAATATTCAATATTTCTTGCGCCCCTTACCGAATATGAAGTCCTTGAAGCAAGCAGTAAATTAAAATCTTCCAAGTCATATGCGGATGACGAAGTTTCTGCCTTTCTTATAAAAAAAACCCAAACATCTCTTTCTTATGCCTTTGACATATCTTCTTAAGACATCCTTTGAAATTGGAGTTTTCTGTGATAAATTAAAATTCGCTATTGTGAAACCCCTCTTTAAAAAAGGAGACGACTTTGATGTTACTAATTTCCGACCAATCATTTCCTATCAACTTTCTCCAAAATTTATGAATCCATTATGAATGAAAGACTTTATAAATACTTACAGAAAGAAAACATAATTAATGAATCACAACATGGTTTTGTCAAAGGCAAAGGCATGGATACGACTTAACTTTCCTTTATCAATAATGTTATTGAATCTACCGACAAAAAATCCTACGCTGTCGGGTTTCACAAAGACTTAAGTAAAGCCTTTGGCAGCATAAATCATGCACTATTGTAAGAAAAAAATATACAGGTATGGTATACGTGGCACGGCACATAATATGTTCAAATCTTATCTTGATAATCGTTGCCAGAAGGTCTCCAAATCTCTTGATGATGAGATTGTACAATCAGAGGTCTCTCTGCTATCTATTGGGGTTCCTCAGGGATTCATCCTTGGGCCCTAACTATTCTTAATATTTGTCAATGACTTACACGCTTATAGAATTTGTTAATCACTTGCACCGATGACACAAATGTTTTACTTAAATCGAAAGATCCTTATAATTTTGAGGAAATTTTCAACTTAATTTTTGGTAAACAAGTAAAATAGTTAAAAAAATTAAATTACCACTTAATAAAAATAAAACCGCTATGATGATATTTAGATTCTCTTATTGCAATATAGCTCTTGATAACGGAATTACTCTCGGCAATAATTTTACAGAGTTCCCTCAATCCGTCAAACTCCTAGGAACACATCTTGATAAGACTCTTGATTGGTAACTTTAGGTGGATAATCTATTTCATTGCATATTCTTGGAGATCTAAAACCATGAGAATTCTGTAGAATGGCTTTTAAAAATTTTAAGATTCTGACTGCTACAGCTGTTTACATTTTGGAAATATTATGTTATGTATATCGCCATTTTCATTTATTAACCAAACATAGAATACACCACCTATATTCTACTCGTCATAAACATATCCTTTGTCTCGATTGCCACAATTCTACACTATATCAAAAAAGCGCATGCTATAATAGTTGTGATTATGTACGCAGTCAGTTACTTGGGTTGCGATTAAACACCAACAAATTTTTAAAACCTTATTTAAATCATAATTAAAACACATTAAAATGGACCATTATTTTTCCGATTTCCTTCACTTATCTAAACTTCGTGTGAATAAAATCAAAACTACATGATAACTGAATGTAATGAGACAACACGAACATGTTGAATTCTCGTTATATAATAAATAAATTAGCATATTTAACGTCATTACGATGAGTATAAAAGCAAAAAGAAAGCACTTTTACTAAAAAGATACATAGTTTTGTTCCCTCATAATTTTATAATAGCTTCTAAATATGATTACGTAAAAATTCACAGGATTATAAGCTCATTATGCTTATAATTATTATTTCACTTCGATGGAATTATGACAAGTATTTATCAAATCGTAAAAGTTCATTTAAAATAAACAAGTAATAAGTAATCCTTGTACTACTTTTGAGCAATGCGTTTAATAACATAAATTTTTATTTTGCATAGAACAAGTTGTTTTGTCAAGGTTCATGACTTAATTATAAAAAATTCAAATATACATACAGCAAATTTCATTGCATAAAACTGTTCCTTCTTTAATAAAAAATGTTAAGAAAAATACTCTAATAACATATTCCTGTAATTTTAAATATTATGAACTATGAAGAGACTGTTACATATTACGTGGTCATAAGAGAGGAAAAGAAAACGACCCGAATTATTTTAACTGGCTGCATATCAGTATGATTGAATAGAATGATGCACATTTTTTTTCCTTTATTAAATCAGTTCAAAATACAAACACATACCGGGTGATTTTTTTAAAGGAAAAAACCCCGCTATCTCTATTAATATAGTATTTACACTATTGGCTCTTTGAAACTTTTTTTATAATGGATTGTGAACTATCTGATTTTACCTGTCAAAAAGTCAAGTGTTGATGTTTGTGACCGATGGTGCCGCAACAATGCGTTTAGTAGGCCTGTCTCTTCAAGAACACGGTTGTAGGTTAGTACATGTTACGTGTAAAGTGCATGCTTTAAACCTTGTGACAGAAACTATTCGACGAGGTTTTCCAGAGTTAGATGCATTAATAGCAAGTACTAAAAAAGTGTTTCTTAAATCTCCTAAACGTCTTCGCGCATTTCATAGCAAGTATCCCGGTATTCCCGAACCACCACAGCCGATTCTTACACGTTGGGGAACATGGTTGGAGGCAGCTTTTTATTATGCTGAATATTTACAACAAATAAAAACTGTGATACTACAATTCAATCCTGACGAGGTTGCACCTATTAAGGAGAGCCATTCTGAACTATTCACAAGAACTATGAAATACTACATGACGTCATACAAAACTTACAAAACTGTGCGTTGTCATTAGCGGAATCACTGCAAATAGTGGACGAAGTAACTCGACTGCTATACTCTATAGGTGACGCAAAAAATGAGCCTAATGAGCCCGTTGGAGAAAAGTTCGCACGTGTGTTAAAGCAAGGCACCGGTTTTACCAGATTAAGACAAATTTGTGATAGTACTAATGGTGCATCTGCAGATCCGTTAAGTGAGTTCAAAGACTATTTTAAGTATGCTTATTGTTCCGTTCAAAAACGTCACTGTCCGGAATACAATGATAAATAAACAATAACCTCCAAATATCTATCTGGTTCCCAATTGTTTATAATAGAGTATTTTTAGTAGGTGAAGAATTTCTGATCTCATATTTATTAAGGAATTATTATGTTTACCATCTAAGTTAATAGTATCTTATACATATTTACGTTATCCAATATTGTTTATTATTTAAGTACTTTTGTTGTAATAAAAGTCCCCAAAGTTAACGCTTTCACACTGAAAGAAAATATTATTGGAAATATGTGTCACATAAAATATGCAATCATTTATTACTTTATTAGATAAATATTCAATATTTACGTCGATATTAATTAAATCGCAACAAGTAAGGAACAGCTGTTTATAGTTTTCCTTTCAGAAGGGTTGCGTTGCGACTGCCTTTGGTTGGTTTGACCTTCAGCTACTATTGTTAAAGTTTTCTGTCTCATTAACTTCCCCACTGTCTACCATTAGGGAGACAACTTATACCGCTCACAGATGGCGTTACGATCTACTTTTGGGGAATAATTAATTTAAATATCATTGTGTAATACATGTGTTATGTAGTACCATTAGACTATTCTTATAGTGGATTTTAATCATTAAATATTATTTGTGATATATTATGAAATTATTTTAGTTACTTTCATATCTTATTTTATAAAGTTTGATTTTTTATATCAAACTAGTTTACCTCCTTGATAGAGACAGGAAGATAAGCCATTTTAATAATCAACTTTGCACCGGCAACACCTCTTGGCAGACAATCGATAACATCAATCAACTTTTGAAATGTTATCTTAATTTACTAGTGTTGTGAACAACCATCAGGTAATACTAATAGTTTTAAATGATTTATTTTTCTTGCAAGTTCTCTTCAAGATGTATATTTTTAAGGAAAAATTAATAATTAATTTTTCTAATTTTTTTGTGAAGATGTGACACATGTTCTAATAATATGTTTCTATTTATTCCTTTCTTAAATACATAGTCTGAAGCCGGCTAATTAAATGCTAATATTAATCTGTTAAAACTAATATAACTCATCGCTAAAATTTTGATTAAAATTCCTAAAATTTATTCATCGTTAAAATTTATTCATCGTCTAATATAATTCAACGTTAATCTAATATTCATCGTTAATAGTAAATTCACTAGGAATTTCTTTAGTGAATTTATGTTTCGCACTCTTCCAATTTCATTTGGATATTTATATTTGCACATTGGCAAATTAAAAAGTCACGATTCTTGGATCCAGAGGATTAGTTCCGTGGATGTTTTATTTGGATGACCAGAATTCATCTGTAACTTGTAACGTGATATGCGCTCCACAATCTTGAGCAACGTTTCATTTCATCGGTAGACTATGTATTAAGAAACTAGGTGTCCATACCAGACGAGAAAACGTTAACTTCAAGACTCACGCCACCTTTCCATCACAGGTCAGCCTTCGCTGGAGTGTGGCAAGTTATTTTCTTTTAGATTGTGTTCGGTGAACGAGTTTCACCCACTCTTAATAAATTTTTGTATATATATTTGTCGGTAATTCTAAATTACCATTTTGTGTTGCTGTTGATTTAATAAATACTTAATTTTATTAATTAATTTTTTTATTCTGTCTCTACCTTAGACAGAAATTCTGTAGGTTCTGAGTTGGGGGGATGAAAAAAGTAATCACTGGTAAAACTGCAGATGGCGCCCTTAATATAAACATATATTTTTTATATTACTTATTCATCCTCGCCTACTACTCGTTGATAGAATTATTTGAAGTGAATAATAGTGAACCAAGGTCTCAAGGAAACAAGAAACACACGGCCCTTGCCTCCCAAAAAAATCAGCTAGCCGCAGGCACAGGAAATTTCTTCGCTTTCCTTGCCAATAAGAATAGTTCTTATTGACAGGTAAAGTGAAGGCTTTTCCATAAATACCTGATTTGGTTTCCTCTTGTATTAAGAGTCATCCTAATACAGGGCGAAACTAAAATCACGGTACCACGGGGGTTCCCCGGTTACATTTGACGACCAACGTAGCCAGATGTAACATTTGGCTACCAACGTGGTTAGGTGTAACATTATATTACATCAATAGATGTCGAACGGTCGTTCTCAAAATATTTTTTTCATATTTTTTCACCACGTCGAATTTTACTATCGGAGACAACCATAGAAACATACATGATTTTGCAAAGTTTTCACACATCTTTTCCAGTTTGTGATAACCAAGCTTGTTCATCAAGCTAGTTAAAAGGGTAAGTTGTGCATACATTGTTATAAATTGTAACAGTTTATTGCTTTTATTACTAGTTAATTTCTATCCTTACACTTATTATGGATCGTACGCCCATGTCCTACGGCGCACTTTTGCCAACTCTATACACGTATAAATTGTATACTTCTATAGTTATTTATGTATAGAGAAGGGATGCCGGCAGGTTATCAGGACCATAATGGCCACTTACGATGCCGATACTAGAAAAAAATATTTTGTATTGATAAAAGATTACAGATTATGCCTTTGAGTTTGGATGATCAGGTACACAAGATTTGGTTAAGTCAAGTAGAATAATATCACAAGAAACAACACTGAAGACAACAAAGTAATCAAAAATCAATATATTCAATATATTTAAATAGAACCTGTTAAAATTTCAAGATGTTTTTAGAATTAACGGGTGCGTCAGTCCATTTTGGTATTACTAGTAAATTTAATCGTTCTGTAGCTCTTAAACTTACATATAAGTAAGTTTAAAACATATTTATTAAATAGGTATGTTGAGAGAATACATTCATCGTGTACATTTTGAAAATACAATTATCACATGCTTGCATACATTGAACAACTAGGTTAAGTATGGATATTACTTATTACTTTTATAGTATGCATTGTTTGTATGTATACACTTGGCATTGCGAGACGTATCACTTTGGCAAACAATCTGTCATTCATTTTTTTTTACTTTCACGAGGCGCAAACAAATTTTTGTTAATATTCTCAATGCTGAATCGTTATTTAAACATCCTAGTAAATGCAGCTTTCACTCAGCAAATAAATGGGAATTACTTTATAATCTGATTAACATTGAATTTATTATTTTACAAAAATATATCAATTATCAAAACGGAGCCATAATATACTTATTTGACAAATGTCAAAATATTACGATTGTTGCCTATAGTATATTAGTAAATATTGCTCATAAACTGTGCGTTGCTAAAGTATGGGACAAATCTAAAAAAATAGTAGTACATGTGTAAGAATAATCCTCGGATAGGTCCATTTTTATTTTAAAATGGGCAGATATGGGCTACGCTTATAAAGATACAGGATGAACTATGTATGTAGACTTCAAGGGTATTTTTTAAGATGGACACCTAGTATATTTTTGGATACAGTTTCTTAAGGATTGATTAACTGATAGTATATTATTTCAACGAACATGTAATGAAAGCTATTATTTACGAGAGTGAAGTAAATCACCCTAGTGTATAATAGCAATTACATGTTTTATCCACGATTATCAAATTATAACTAGAGTTGGCAAGTCGTGCGGATATTCAGTGGTGCAACAGTAGGTATCTGGTGAGGCAATGACCGGCTGGCGGACAAATCGAGCGAGCCGCAAGACTAGTCCATTGTTGTATGTCATAGTGTTTACACGCTAATTTATTCGTTTCCGTTGTATTTTATGGTGTTGTATTGTTGATAATTTTATTTGTTGATATTAATTTAATAATAAAATATGTCAGTCCTGCGCAAAGGTAAAAAACGGCTATATTCTGACAAAGTGAAAAATTTATCAGTGGATTCTCGAATTTAATCTATAATGGTGCTACAATAATTTGTAAGGTGTGCGAGACAGACCTGATGTCCTGGGATAAATATGATTGTAGACGTTACGTGAATATTGTGCAGCATATACCTAAAAAAAAGTGCGCGCCTTCGAAAACACAGTTTATGTTCGATTTACTGTTAATGCTGATTGCCTGTGATGTTCCGCTGCACATACTCGATAAACAACAATTTCGGGGGTTCTGGAATAAATACAATCCCCAGGTGACGTAACCAAGTCGCGTAACGTTTCGTAACTATGTACCATCTGTACGCGAAGACATTGTAAATAAGATCAAATGTGTATTAAAAAATACACGGCTGTGGTTATGTGTTGACGAGACTACAGATCGAAAAAATTCTATTATAAATATTATAGCACGTGTACCGAATACTCTTAAACCAACATTTCCACTATTACTAGCTAGCAAAAAACGAACTGAATGTACTGGCGGGTGGTGCTGGAGACGTTAGAAAAGTTTGATCTGTCAACAAGTCAAGTGTTGATGTTTGTGACCGATGGTACCGCGACAATGCATTTGGTAGGCCGTTCTCTTCAAGAACACGATTGTAGGTTGGTATATGTTACGTGTAAAGTGCATGCTTTACAGCTTGTGGCTGAAACTATTCTACAAGGTTTTCCTGAGGTAGATGCATTAATAGCAAGTACAAAAAAGTGTCCTTTAAATCTCCTAAATCTCTTCGCGCATTTCACAGACACTGTTTCGGCATTCCCAAACCACCACAGCCGATTCTTACACGTTGGGGAACATGGTTGGAGGCAGCTTTTTATTATGCTGAATATTTACAACAAATAAAAACTGTGATACAATTCAATCCTGACGAGGTTGCACCTATTAAGGAGAGCCAGACAAAATTCGAAGATATTTCCATTGAAACCGGTTTAAAAACTATTCACAAGAACTATAAAATACTACATGACGTCATACAAAACTTACAAAACAGTGCGTTGTCATTAGCGGAGTCACCGCAAATAGTGCACGAAGTAAATCGACTGCTACACTCTATAGGTGACGCAAAAAAATGTACCCGTTAGAGAAAAGTTCGCACATGTGTTAAAGTCAGACACCGGTTTTACCAGATTAAAACAAATTTGTGGTGTTACTGTTGGTGCAACCCCAGATCCGGTAAGTCCGTTCAAATACTATTTTAGGTATGCCTGTATTACATCAATAGATGTCGAACGGTCGTTCTCAAAATATAAGCATATTTTTTCACCACAGTTAATATCACTCACGGAGACAACCACAGAAACATACCTGAAGCTGTAAAGTTTTTACAGATCTCCTCCAGTTTGTGATAACCAAGCTAGTTCATTAAGCTAATTAAGAGAGTAAGATGTGCATACATTGTTATAAACTGTAACAGTTTATTGCTTTTGTTACCAGTTAATTTCTTTTATTACGCTTATTATGATGTGTACGCCTATGTCTCGCCGCACATTTCTGCCAACTCTAACGATAACAATATCTGGGAAAATATCACGATAAAAATTCTGGCAAACTTTGCTGTTTCAAATCAAATAGCAATAGGCAAGATGCACAAATTTTGTTGACATCCTAGATAGACAGACTACTAAAATGTATTTTTCCATGTATTTTTTTTTTATTATCTTTTTTTTTGCTTGGATTAAAGCTTAAAAAAATTATTAACCATAGCCTCGAATTTAAACACGTTTGGACGATGCACATCTTCCGCCATGTGCGGTGTGACGTCAGACCGCATAAGTTTGCTACAAGTGAATACTATTATACTTGCGGTTTGTGTTTATTACGTGTTTACAAATAATTAAAATACGATGTTATTTTTATGTTCTACCATGGAGAGTGAAAAGAAAAGGAATTTAATTTAAGTATTGTAATATATCTAAGTTTACCGGGTGGACAATTAAGAATGGACGCCGGCCATATCTCAGAAACTAATCATTGCACAAGTTTAGGGAAAAAATTGTCTTTAGTAAAGTGATCCTGAAAAATCGCTGGAAAATATTTTCGAGTTTCTAAAATGGCCGCTAGGTGGCGTAACTGCCATAACCAAACAAATTTAGGGTTCTCTCCGCATTTTCTCAATTAAGTGGCATTAAAAATATATACACCGTAATCCTGGGAGAATTTCGAATCTTATTAGTTTTACAATTTTTTTTTCTATCTGCAAAAATAAAGTGGTGGGCAGATGCCAAAACATTTTTTTTAAATGTCGATTACTTCGATTAGACTTAACGGAATTTAAAAAACTTGGTCTCGTTACAAAGGGCTTTTCTTAGTCTATCGAGTGCGCTTTACGGTGTTTTCATTTGATTATTACCGTCGCCGCTAGAGGGCGTTATCTGATATGTCAACAAATATCGTGCTTTTTCTTAAAAGATTTAAATGAATTGGTACGTTTATTTCTACACAGTAAAATAGATAATTAAACGCTTCAGACGTCAGTGAAAACCGCAACTCGATAAAATTTTTCTAACAGTACATATTAGCAAACAAAGTTGAAATTATGAATTATTATCAAATCTTGGCGATGAAGTTTGCAAAGTAGCTGTTGAAAACAAGCTAACTGTGAAAATGACATAATGAAGAAACAACATAATATGTCAAAAATATTCAAATTGTCATTGTTGCTATTTTGTGCAGTATTTACTTTTCTAATTGCAGTACTCTGAAAGACGTAATCACGGTAAAAGAGTTTTTATTTGACTGGCACATCGTTTACGTACGACAGAATCTGTGCAACTTCCTGTGCATCGGAGACACCGTAGAGGTCGCACCGAGGAAAACGTTATAAATGTATTAGCATATGTGCAATTTAATACTCATTTAAGTACTAGAGCAATAGCCAGGGACTTGGGAATATGTCGAACCACTGTTCAAAATATTCTGAGAGAACATAAGTAAGTATTTATTTATAACGAATTAGTTCATCATAATTAGAAACATAGTGGGTTTATGCAAAAAAAATTGTCCGGCGCATTTTTCCCTGAACGTTCGAGTTTTTTTAGACCAGATACATCCTGACAGGTGGATAGGACGTAGAAGTCTATTTCATTGGTCAGCCAGGTCCCCAGACCTGACATGCCTAGATTTTTATTTGTGGATGCAAATAAAAGATCTGGTTTTTGCCACCAGACCCACTACAAGGGACGACATGATTGAGAGAATAAGAAACGCCATTTAAAGTATTTCGATGGCAGAAGTAGAGATTTTCGTTCAATCTACTCGCCAAAAAATGAATTCTTGCATCGAAAATGATGGACGACATTTTGAACATCTAATTATATTCTAATTCTTTTAAAGTATTGTAATGTGTTTTTTGCATTTACTTAATTAATTTAATTTATTAATTACTAATTTTTATATTACATAATATATATTCTACTAAATATTTTTCACATTATGTTGTTTCTTTATTGTGTCATTTTCACAGCTAACTTGTTTTCAACAGCTACTTTGCAAATTCCATCGCCAAGATCTGATAATAATTCATAATTCAACTTTGCTTGCTAATATCTACTGTTAGAAAAAAGTTATCGAGTTGCGGTTTTCACTGATATCTGAACCGTTTAATTCTCTATTTTACTATGTAAAAATAAACATACCATTCCGTTTAAATTTTTCAAGAAAAAGCACGATATTTGTTGACATGTCAGATAACGCCCTCTAGCGGCGACGGTAATAATCAAATGAAAATACCGTAAAGCGCACTCGTAGACTAAGAAAAGCCATTTGTAACGAGACCAAGTTTGTTAAATTCCATTAAGTCTAATCGGAGTAATCGACATTTTAAAAAAAAATTTTGGCATCTCCCCACCACTTTATTTTTGAAAATAGAAAAAAAATTGCAAACTAATAAGATTCAAAATATTCGAAAATATTTTCCAGCGATTTTTCAGGGTCACTTTACTTAAGATAATTTTTTTCCCTAAACTTGTGCGATGATTAGTTTCTGAGATATGGCCGGCGTCCATTCTTAGTTGCCCACCCGGTATAAACACAACACTAAAAACCTAGAAAAGTTAATTTTGTGTCTCTAAAAATAAATGGTGCATTGCTATGAAACGGGACGACGATGAAATAAATTTCTCTTTACCATGATCTGTATAAAAGCCGCCACTGGAAACCCATACCTCCATCGGAGGTGTAGTCATGATTCGATCAAATTTTAATACAAAATTTGAGAACTGCAGTGAATAATGGATAGCATTATCCTTGAGGAAACACATACATAATGGATACATTATTTAATAGTCGTGGATAAACACTATTATTATACAATTTTTCACGTTTTAATTTTCTATTTTCAAATATCAGAAGTTCTTGGATTTGATCTGATCCAAGGCTCAACGTTAATTTGGCTTAGATTCTTCTTTTCAGTCTCTAATACCTATTTGTCACTTTACTATCACTCTAAAAAATTTAAACGAAATTAAAAATAACGGTTGGTTTTGAATTTTTTAAGATCGGGACTACTTTATTTTTCATCATACTTTATAACATATAATATGATGAACTTAAATGTTTTAAATTCCAGTTGATATTAATAACGAATTAATAGAGACGATCTTGACAAATTTAGTTGGCGAGATTCTAAAAAATATAAAATAAAGAATTTAAGGGATAAAACGAAATATATTAATAGGATATTTAAAAAAATACAAGAGGGGTGATTATTTAACACTTACAATTAAAACAAAAGCAAAATTAAACTCAACTCAAATTATCAAAGGCAAATCGTTACTGTTTTAAAAATCATGTGAAAGATACTATTAAACTATCTATTAGGATATCAAAAGAAATGTTACTATTGTTGTAAATCGATGTGGACCATCACTTTCTACTTCTACTTTTGGCCACACCTTTAATTGCAAAGATCAATGATCAAACAAGAGGCATATGTTGGACATTTTTAAATTTTAGAGCAATTGTTAATATACTGTTGTTTATCCGAAGATAATTTCTAATATAAAAGCTATAACTTTTTGCTACGGCATGTTACAAATAAAAAACTGAACTTTCCAAATACCAATTTGCTATACATATAGGCCATTGTACAATGCTAAAAACCGTAAAACTATTTTTTCCATTACTGTAAGTTGAATTTGTTTGGAAAATTTATTAATTTGTGATTAATAAGAATTTCACGAATGATTATTACTTTTCTGATATCTAATATACGAAAGTATAGTTATCGCGACTTTTTTCGACCTCGAGATTTTAGTAGATATATAAGTTCTGAACCCTCCTAAATTCATTCTGACTATTCCGAATGATGTCTGTCAGTTCGTGTGTGTACGAGGATATATGTGTGTATCCGCGATAACTCAGTTTTTAAGATAAAGCTTTCAAATTTGGTACTCATGTTCTAAAGGCCAAAGACAATGATAAATTCGATAATGAGCAAAACTGGCCAGCTGAAAGAAGGTTCACGGGAACCAAACTTTTTGGTATTTGGTTTTACAAAATAGCCATTTGTGTATTAAGAGCGCAAAATGATATATTGTCGCTCTGAGCGAGAAGTTTAGTGGAGCGCGGCTATCTCGCGAGAGCGGCAATGTCACTTTGCGCTCGAATTACACACATGATTTTTTCTACAACCGGTGTTTTTATAAAAATGTTCAGTAAAAATTAATAATTATTAATAACCTCAAATTTGACAGTTCAGATTTCAAAACGTGAGCATCAATTTGCGCTACACATGTTTTTGTAGACATTTTTGTTAAAATGGTAATAAAATAAAAAAATTGCTTTAGTACCTATTAATTATTTATTTAAATACTATCATCTTATGATTTATATCTATGTATAACAAAATCTAAATGTTTTTGGAATTCTTCTAACACTTCCTCCTTCTTTGGTGGTGAAAAGCAAGGCGAAGAATTAAAGGGTATTAAATGTCTGTTTGATGACATACTGTAATACTTTGAAACGATTGTATTCAGTCTTCTTCTGGGAAAATAATTATATTTGGTCGACATTTGTAGTAAACTTCTTTGAATCCTCTTAAACAAACATTCTTTGACATGTCTTGATCGCAGTTTTCAATTAGGGCAGTTAAGTATATTAAACTGGAATGGGGTAAATTCCAGCACCTTATGAATCTATACACGGAAATAAATCCCAACATTCCAAACAATGCCCAACTCGATTTTGAAATTGAGAAATTAACAAATAACATTATTAAAGCTCGACGCAAATCAATCAAAGAAATCAAACTGGGTCCCCGCGAGGAATCTACCCCAGTTGACCTTAAAAACATGGTAACCTTTAAAAATCGAATCCGCAGGAGATGGCAGGCACATCACCGGCCGATTGACAAAAGAAGGTTGAAAGATTTGCAAACAAACATTACAAATCAATTCGTAAATCATAAAAACAGAGAATGGAACGAAAGGGTGGCCAAGCTCACGGTCAAGGACAATTCCCTGTGGGTTATGTCCAAACTTTTAAAAAGGGATGCTAACCCCATCCCTGTTCTCATACACGAAGGTCACGCCGCCTTAACCGACAGGGAAAAAGCCGAGACCATGGCCGGCCACCTTTTCCGGACATATACGTCCCCGCCTAACGAGACCGAGCACCAGGTGGGCGTCGATGCTGGTTTAGCGCACATCCCAGCATTCACACCCATCCCTCCACGCAAACTAGCCAAGCTCCTAACATCTCCTAGCACACTAAAATCCATACTTAAAACACTACCTAATTTAAAAGCCCCAGGTCCCGACACAATCCCAAATTTAATTTACAAAAAAATGCCCACGTAAAACGATAGTCCAAATTTGCTACATAATAAACGCGTCGATACGCCTGCAGTATTTTCCCACAGCGTGGAAAACATCCATAATTGTGCCCTTCCTGAAGCCAGGTAAGGACCCTGTCCTTGCAGCAAGTTACCGGCCCATCTCATTGTTAAATACTCTAGGTAAAATAGCAGAGAAAATCCACCTAAATAACCTAAATAAAATTATTAATAAAGGTAACTTGCTGCCAAACATACAATTTGGCTTCAGAGCAGGGCACAATACCACGCTGTCGCTGTGCAGAGTTGTGCACGACGTTATCGAAGGCTACAATAAACAACATTGTACCAAAATGCTGCTCCTGGACATCCAGAAGGCATTCGACACAGTTTGGCATGGAGGCCTCCTGCACAAACTTACACATAATCACAAGCTTCCGATACACTTCGTATCTCTTATTAAATCATATCTTGATGACCGTACTTTCGCGGTCAAAGTAAATAATGCAACTTCTAACTTCTATAACGTCAGAGCGGGGGTCCCGCAGGGGACGGTGCTCTCTCCTGTTCTGTTCAACCTATATGTCTCAGATATTCCTACACATCCCCTAACGCAGACAATAATGTACGCCGACGATACTACGATTTACGCCCAGTCCTTCTACGCCGAAACCGCAACAACCAAGTTGCGGTATCACTTGACAAACGTATTAAAATACTATAAGGACTGGAAAATAGTAATCAACGAGACTAAAACTGAGACCATTAATTTTACAAAAAAGTTTACAAACATAAAAACGTTCACACCACTGATCATTAACAATCGAGTTATTGAGGAGACCAAGGTAGTCAAATACCTAGGGGTACACTTAGACCAGCGGCTCTCTTTCAAGCCACATGTTACTAAAACGCTTAACAGGGCCTACATGGCCCTGCATAAACTATATCCGTTGGTAAACAGGAGATCTCTCCTGGATACCAGCAATAAATTGCTCATATACCGAGCAGTTATAAGGCCTATCCTCACATACGGTTGCGTCGTCTGGAATAGGATGTCGAACACACAGTTCGGCCGCCTCCAGACGACGCAAAACAAATTGCTACGTCTCCTCACTAACTCAAATCGTTACATAAGTATACAACAACTCCACGAGACGGCTAATATGCCTTACATTAGAGATTACATAATACAGACGGCCACCAAATTTTTCAGACATAACATTCAAAAGTCCACTCTCACCGCGCACATCACCGACATTAGGAACTACCACGAATTTCAACATACACACAGACTAATACACGAAAACTTACCTTTGTTTTTTGAATGACTTTGCTTTCAGACACACAATGACAGACATCTCCAATTTTAGTACCCTTTCCAAATATATATTTATTACTTACCCCTAACCGTAACTTTCCTAGATGACCGCCCTATTGCCTTTCACCCTATTTTCGACAGACAATCTAAATTTCAATTCTCTTAAGCAGGTTTTTTCTTGAGCTTTTTCCTGCATGACTATTACTATAACGATATTTCTATTATTTGACTGCTTGTTAATTTTTATGATGCTTTTTGCAAAATATTAATTATTTTTCTTTACGCTGTTGATAGGAAAGCGTCCGCCCTATACATAACAACAAAAAGGATGCCGCCTAGCCACAACGGGCCCGACCACCTGGCCAGACGATCAAGGACCCGCCGACAGGTGGAATATTGATCTTTTGCTTTTCGACCTGGACTCGTCCAGGTCGAGTATACAGTAAAGCCGATTGGCTAATAACATTTTGCGTTTTTATGTGAATATACTTATATTCATTGTAAAGCCAGAATGTGGCGCCTAGTTAAGTTTTTATCATGTATATACAATATTAAATAAATCTTTTAAATTGGAATTGGAAATTGGAATGGCGTATTTGAACATGGCACGATTCTTTACAAGTATCACATAAATTATACTTTTCAAAACTTTCCATTATCTGATAATTATAAGAATAAATTTATTTGACACAAATAGCTGTTTTAAGAACGTTTTACACATCAAATAATTATTTGTTTATTTTTGCTAACAGCAGCGGCAAGCATGGCCTCCTATGTTCAAAACATAATATTCGTCTGTGCTATGCGAAAGCTTTATAAGTTCATTGAATTGGTAAAAATAGCTATTTCTACCACCTTTAGTACCACAAAATTGTTAAAAAAATAAAAGATGGGTTACTACCAACCAATTTTTGAACTGTTTTCCGTTATTAAAGTTGGTAGTTTGTAATTTATTTAACGCAATAATTTGGACACCAGTGTGATTTATAAATACTGCGAATTATTTACTAAATATAAATTTCTACGACTTTTAGTTTGCGAAAACGATAGATTACTATAAAAATAGCTAATTTTTTATTACTTTGTGTAACTAAAGTTGCTAAATTGTGGAAATTGTGGTTTATGTATATTTGAATGTATTTTATGCTTCTTTTCTGAATTATTTACTAGAAAACATATTTATATTCCTACCGCCTTTAGTAAAATGAAAATATCAGAAAATGAGAGTTTGTAATAATAATAACTAACTTTTCATGCTTGCTTTTGTGTCAAAAGTCGCAGATACACTAGACGTTTCTTTATTATGGTTTCCATGGTAACTAAACGTTTACTATGTCGCTCGGCGAGCGACAAAGTAAAAAAACGCTCGCTCCTCGGAAAAGTGCTACTTTGCGCTTTCTTTTAGAAGCGTAAAGTTGCACTTTTCGCTCGGTTGTAGAAAAAAAAATATTTTTGATGAAAGATTATAAATCATGTCTACTATATCAAGTCAATAAAATATATTTTCCAATTACTTAAATAAGGCTCATGTAAACTGAAATTTTGTGCACATTTGACCACATAAAATGGGGTTAGGATAAATTTGGTAGTTTGACATTCGAAATGTCTAATTTAGTTACAAAAATGTCAATCTCAATAAGAAAAAATTATTAAAATATATGACATGAATTATACTGGTAAAAGTTCTGGCCACATCAGATATTTTAATTTTGTAAATTCAATTACAAATGCAAATTATTGTCATGAACACCCCAATAAAAATGAAATAATTCGACTTTTCTTGTGGATTGTTACCACAAAAGTTGAAAATAAAAACTTTAGTGGGGAAATGGCGAGCCACCTACAAAAATACTTAATAAACAGGGCGAGCCCGCCCAAAAATAGATTCTAATAATCTTGATTCCTGTCTTTATATTATTATAAATTACAAATCGATATTTCAAACAATCTCCAAAAAAGTAACTTCCATGAGCAAAGAAGCAGATATTTCTACACAAGACATAAATTTGAAGTCTCTGAAACAGTTAATATATTTTAAGTATGCGCAATTAATCTGTCCACGTTGAACGGTCCTTCCCAAATACAAATGTATTTTTAATGAGAGTTACCGCAGATTTAACTCCGGAACATTTACAACAAATAATACTAATAACGTTTATTCTTGTGATCGCTAGTTAAAAATATACGTGTGTCGTCCCCCCACACACACACTCCAGTGTGTATTTACAGTAAAATGCCAGTCTTATTTATTACATTCTTTTGTTTCAGTTATCCGGTCGCATAGATTAGAAGGAAATGGGAAGATCCGACCCAGGACCCAAGAAATACAAAGATTCGAGCGGTGACAACAAAATTAAGGAAAAATACAAGACGGAGTTTATTATCCGACCTAAAAACAAGGATATACTAAATCAAGTCTACAACACAACGCCCGGCGATAAATTCTGTTTAAGGACCATTCCAGACAAGGAAAAAGGATTTGAGCAAAAGTGCTCCTCGCAATTCGATTACATAAGGAACAACTTGTGCATAAAATCCTGCATAGGAAATAGAGAGGTGTTAAGATTTCAAATGAAAAAAAGTAAGCATAAGAAATTACACTCCTAAAATACTCAATCAAGAAATTAACATGGGAATGTGGATGTAACATGACAAAGTAAAGAGTATTGTAAGTGCATTATGTAATCGTATATTTTAGTAATTACTGTAAATTTGTGGTGACAAAGTTCAAACGTGTTGTGTAAAAGTGATTAAGTGGAGGTTTCTAGAGAATTAAGTGAACCTAAAATGTCTATGTTGGCGGCTATAGGACAAGTGGCCAATTTTGCTGTTGGTATAACCGCTAATCCTTTGACGATTATAGGGCTAGTGCCAATTTTTGCTGCTGGTTTGGCGTTTATGAGATATGTTTCTGTGGATCCTGAGTCGCATCCTGCAAATGTTAGACACGTAAGTCTTAGAAAATGTCTTAATTTTTTTGACAAAACTTTTTACAGGATGTTTAAAAAATATGTGCCATCGCATACGGGGATATTCCTCACCTAAAAATAAGACAAATAGTTCCTATCAGCATGGGTGCGGAAATTCTTCGTTACTGAGGCACAGGGTGTTAAAGTTTTCTTATTTTCCAATTTTTTTCAAAATAGCTCCGAAATACCATTTGAATAATATTTAGACTCTGAAAAGTATTTAAAATACTACATATTTTAGCATTAAAATGGTGTAGACAGTTTTTTTCAGGGGCGTGTTTACGGGCTTGTAATTTAATAATAAAAAAAAGTTACCTCTGGTGATTTTTTTGATTTCGAATTAGTTTAGGAGATAATTGCAATTTTATTATGTAGTACATAATATCATATTAAACGAAGGCTGAAATAGGCATAAAGTACTTCGTACAGACATAGAGAGTGATACGTGTATCCTTCTAGTGATCAGTGCTACTACCGTGAGACATCACTGATGTCTTAGTGACTGATAGCGAGCTGGTATTGGGTCGGTTGGGGCAGATAGTGACGTCACAACATGGCGTAAACTTCATGATGGTCTATAAGTATTGGATCTGCATTACCAGCTGAAAATTCGGCCAATTCAAGGCGCCACCCTCATGGAGGTCGATAAGTATACGATCTGCATTACCGACGTGGCTTCAACTTTATGAGGCGGGAAATTCAAATTCTCTACCCATTGCCCCCTGACCCGTCACACTAGATTTCTTCCTCAACCATGAGAACCAACGGGAAATTCAAATTTCTGCCCGTGGCCTTCTGACCCGTCACACCGGATATCATTTCTCAACCAATGAGAATGTGGGTGGGAAATTCAAACTCTCTGGGTCTCAGCAGTTGCTACTCTTAGAACTTCTCCGCGTAGGTGGTAGTTGGTCCCATTGTTAGATAGCTTTACTTCGGGCCCCCAGCAACATTGTTGGTTAATGCTTTTAGCCAATCTAACCACGCAAAATCAAAAAGTCCCTATAACTCGTTAACGGATGGAGCTCTATGTATGCCTTGCTGAGTCTGCTTTGTCAATTCCTCACTAGACATAGACTGGTTTCGAACTTGTTATGTTCTCCTCAGTATGCCATAAGTAATGGAAAAGACAAATGATAATAACAAATCAGACTAGTCTAATAGTCTGATTTGCTATTATCATTTGTCTTTTCCATTACTTATGGCATACTGAGGAAAATATAACAAGTTCGAAACCAGTCTGTCTAGTGAGGAAGTGACAAATTAATGATCTTAGCTACCAAACAAGGTTTGCAGGTTCAATTCACGCAGTCCGGGGTTTTTTGTCCGCTGAATAGTTGTTTCCTGTAAATATTATTCACTACTTTGTACCGTAGGCAACGCTTTTCAGACTTTAAAAAAGAATGGCAATTTTCTCGTTACAGATAGATATGGACAACTTCATATTAATCGAAAAAGAATTTAATTTCGCAACGGTGGAAATAAATACGAAACAACTCATATTTATGGAATACCATTTGAAAAAAAAAGGTTATTCGTGTTGAAAGATTTTCAACCGTAGGTTACGGTGTCTAAGATTATGTATCAAGTATACATTTTTTATAATGAAAATTAGTGAAAATAATGCTGCTGTAAACTAACTGCGTAAACCGCATGTTTATAACTTGTGGATTTTGATGATATCTAGCAATGATCGGAGCGCTGCAACTGCGATATTTTTTAAAAACAGTCAAGTATCTCGGACACGGTATGTTTTAGGTAACACAAAGTCAACCTAAAATTAGGTGAGGATCCCAAAATTCAGTGATATACATAGTGTTCTTATTTAAAATAACCCAAAGAACATTTAGACGTCTAAAGATGTCAGAAAGACCATCTGCAGATAGATGACCATCTAAAGATAGAAAGTGAGATGTTCTTATGAGATCTAAATGTCCGTCAGAATTATGTCAACTTTTTTATCCTAATTAAACGTAGCTAGATGTACTTTCGTAGACGTCTTAAGAACATATTTTTTTACCCCTATAACAATTCCCCCACAGTCACGTCTAAAAGAAGTCATTATTAGGTCGGTTTTTTAGATGTAGTGACGTCATGGTAGTCAAGAATGACATAAATAAGACGTCCGCATGACGGCCGGTCGAAAGTTAGATCCCAATAGCACGCTGTCTATGTAACGTCACATCTAGACGTCTATCTGACGTCATATAAAGTTTATCCTGTAGTAGGTTGGAACCTTCAATGTGCAGATAACACTAACGTAGTTTTCCAAGAAACACTAAAACACTATATACAGGACTGGATGCGCTTTTTTGCCAACCAAGTTTGCATCATCTGGAAATGATTTATATGGTGTTTTGGTGATGGAAAACTACGTCAATGTTATATAAAGGTTGTAACTAATATTATGGATAAAGTCAATTTGTTGCACTGGATTCAGTGATTTATTTTGTTTATCATTTATACTTTTTATTTATATTATTTATATATGGATTTATTTGGCATACGGGGCCAAACTGAAAACACAAGCTCAATACCTCACTGTCCTCATTATGCAAGATATCCTCTATAAACGTTACACAATAGTCTGTAAAAATACAATATCTGTTGCATAAGTATTACGGCTTACAGTAAGATCCTATAAAGGATAACCGACGTTAATTTTATGTTAAGTATATATCTAAGTACAGTATACCTCAACTTGTAGTCGTTGTAAGTGGATGAGACCTAAGTAGCGTTATCTGTACATGAGATACTTGTTCTAACTGAAACATGACAAAACGTTTAAATAAAATGTCAAACTGACGCCTCTATGGTGACGTAAAAAGGACGTCATATCTCATAATAATCATCAAACGTCGGAACATTAGATGATTATTTCTAGACCTAAAATAATTTATCCAAAAGGTCGCACATCACTAACATCTGGTAGATATGCGGTCTAAAATAAATTCTAAATGATGTATATTTCTTGCTATATTTGTAATTTTTAGACTAACTTTTCACGATCTACTAAAATGTGTCACATTTATGATATCTATTGGATTAACTGAAATGGCTAAAATACGTCTATTTTAGATCAATCTAAAGACTGTTTTTTATAATACACCTAGTTAACCTAGTCTACATATTTTTCTTTATACGGATTTAGATGCTTTTAACGTTTATAGATGTCATTTAGAAGGACCTGTATTCTTCGGGAACGTAGTTGTGTAGCGCCCAGGCTAAATGGAACACCTTGTGTAGTCAAATTATACTCTAAGACACGACTATCAATATTGCAATTGCAATTTCGCAAAAAAAGGATTGTAGTTTAAATTTGAGAAAAAAAATTAAAAAATGGTTTGCCCACGCAGGTAATTTTTAGACAATTTGCAAAGTATTGGCACCATTTTTTTTTTTCATAATCAAGGGGACATTTTACTGACACGTTCCAATTTTTATTGAGAATTTTTGATTATTTAAAAAGCTATACCTTTTTAAAATTCCGATTCAAATTAATTTTACATTGTGCAAATTTCAAAATTGCGTATCTTTTTAAATAATTAAAATCAATGTGATATAGTAGAGACTGACAAAATTTTAAATAAAAAGTACATTATAAAAGAGAAAATGGAAAAATCAAGCCATCATTCATTATTCATTAATAAAGTAATATTTTGCATAACGCGTGCTTAATGGCAAGATATCCGGCGGTTAATAATTGATCAATTTTAGGTGACACATTAAATTTGGTGAATGTGGTACCACCAGAAGAGACATAATTAATGAAGAAGAAAAAAGGTACAATTTCGAGAAGAAAAAAGTTACAATTTCGGGAAAAAAAATGAAACAATTTATATTCTATTTCTGGACGAATATCGGCGAATTATAATAAAAAAAACATAATTTTGTGAAAAAAACTCTGTCTGCATGTCTGTAGCATCGCGATAGCATCCAGTTTTTGAGATAAAGCTTTCAAATTTGGTACACGTGTTCTAGAGGCCAAAGAAAATGATAAATTCGGTGATGAGCAAAATTGGCCAGCTGAAAGGAGGTCCTCGGGATCCAAACTTTTTTGTATTTGTCTTTACAAAAAGAAATATATTCTTGATGAAAGATTATAAATCATGCCTACTATATCAAGCTAATAAAATATATTTTCCAAGTACTTCAATAAATCTATTGTAAACTGATTTTTTTTACATATTTGACCTCATAAAATAGGGTTACGATAAATTTGGTAGTTTGACATTTGAAATGTCTAATTTAATTATTTAAAAATTTTAATGAAACATTTCAAGGGACGCTATTAAAATTTAATTGTGGTAAGTGAAAAATTAAATAGAATGATTTTTTAGATCAAAATGATATACTGCTATAAGAAAGTTATGTGTTGGACACATGAGATATTTTGTTTTATCTAATTCTGTTTTTTTTTATTTGTAACAATCCGGTTATCAAGTGTGCATTGACTCAATTAGCATTGATATGAAAAAAAAGACTATAAAACATTGAAAGTCGATTATTTTTCATTATCAAATAATTTGACATATCTGCAATAGGTAATAGTCTCAATAAATATCAGAGCCTACTTAAATTCAATTGTTCTGCGGACGATTTTATGTAAGAAAATAAAATGATAATTTGGGTAATATCATCAAAACTAATAAAGACAAATATGTAAAAGTATATATTTTTGAAATCAGAAAAAAACAGCGAATCTGATTTTCAAGCAAAATATACAGTGTGTCTCACTTAAGAGTGAAACAGCGTAGTAGTTCTTTTGTTTTTGTCCGATTTAAATCAAATTGGTCTCAACAGATAGAGGTCACCAAGGTCTATTTAAAACCACAAAATTACTTTCCATCTTTAAATGCAAGGCCATCTACGATGTTAAATTATATGAAAGAAATCAAAAAGTCATAGTAGGCATTTTTTTAATCAAAAAATTGTATTAACAAAACTTGTTCGAAATCATTCAAAAACCCCGAATCCGAGGTTAAGTTAAATTCTAAAAAAAATTAGGTTTTGATGAAAAAAATTCGGGTCCCAAATTTTTCGTTTTGATAAGCATGCTCTGATTCATTTGTTTCTACTAAAAGACAATTTTGTAAATGTCAGATTAGTTGTCAAGTAAATCTGTTGGCATTCTGTCTGATTTTTTGTATTCTAGCATATTTTATTTCAACTGAAATGCTTACAACTGCGGAAAAAGTGGAAATTGTTAGATTAATTGGTGATAATTCTCGTACAGCGAGGGAAGCTGCCACAGAATTTAATAATCGGCATCTAGATCGAGCCCCAATAGACCATGTAAAAGTTTGGCGAATTAATAATTTATTCAACAGAACTGGCAAAGTGTGCAACAAACAAGAACAACGTGTGAGGGATCATGTTAGAGATGCAGAAATTCTTCAGTTTGTGAGAGAACATCCAAGGTGTAGCCTAAGGAGAATGTCCACAATTTTAAATGTACCCAAGGATACAATTTGGCGATGCTTCCGTCGGAATAAATTACGTCCCTTCAAGCCTGTTTTCTTACACACATTAGAAAAAGGAGACGAAGAAAGGAGGCTGGAATATTGTTTTTGGTGTCAGAGAGAGTTTTTGAACAACCCTAATTATTTTTAAAATATTTTATTCTCAGATCAAGCGACATTTTCAACTAATGGCATAGTTAACTCTCCAAATACTCGAAATTAGTAAGTTGAAAACCCTCATTGGGTTGTAAACTGTCGACGCCAATATTCAGAAAAGGTGAATGTGTGGTGTGGTATTTTGATTGACAAATAATTGGGCCATATTTTTGAGGGAAATTTAAATGCGGAACGTTTTCTAATTTTTTTGCAAATTGAATTTTCAATCGGAGTTGAAAACTTGCCCCTTATTGCATACAACAATCTGATATTTCAACTTGATGAAACCCCAATCCACAATGCAATGGTAGTACGGAATTGGCTAAACGACAACTTTCCCCGGAGGTGGATGGAAGAAATAACCCTTTTATTAATTGGCCTCCGAGGTCACCTGACCTCACGCCTTTGGACTTATTTTATGGGGGTTTCTAAAGATTGAAGTCTACAAATCGCAGCCATGAAATAGACTACAAATGGAAAACCGGATTAGGCAAGCTTGCGCTGAAATTACGCCTGCAACCCTCCGAAAAGTTATGAACAACAGAAAGCGAATTGAGGCATGCATTCGGGATGACGGAGGTTTGATAGAACATAATATTTAATTCTTTTGGTTGTATTTATTCATTTGTGTAAATTGTGTTTCAAAAAAAATAAATTTAGAAATAATTTTTATTAAACTGCCTAAAATAATTTTTCTCATCAAAAGTTTTTTTGGAATTTAACTAAACTTCGGATTCGGGGTTTTTGAATGATTTCGAACAAGTTTTGTTAATAAAATTTTTTGATTAAAAAATGCCTACCATAATTTTTTGATTTTTTTCATATATCCATCCATCCATTGTAGATGGCCTTGCATTTAAAGTTGTAAAGTGATTTTATGGTCTTAAATAGACCTTGATGACCTCTATCTTTTGAAACTAGTTTGATTTAAATTAGACAAAAAAACAAAAGAATTATTACGCTGTTACACTCACAAGTGAGACACTGTATGTTCCATTAAAAAAAAAAGTTTATATTCATATCTCTTCTAATTTTGGAGATGTATTTTTCTAAAAGTATATATTAAAATCTTTGAAAAAACTCTATATTTTTGAAAGTTTGAAACCCGTTCATAAATGACGAACTTAGAGGGGAGTGAATTTATGGTGGATCACTCTGTCCTTACAAGTGTGTAATTACATGCAAAATAAACTAAAAAAACGATTAATTAATCTTTTCGCATGTAAAACCGGCAGAGAACCGGATATCGGCCGTTAAAACTTTTAGTTATATGAGAAGTTAAGGGCGAATATCGTTTTGGTCCATAAGCAAAGCACAGCTGTTAAGCGATTAGCCGCGCCGTATTGACTATCTGGTATACTGACCTTGTGTTTTGTTTGAGCTCGGAGAAGTTATCTCTGTTTTGCAGTTTGCCCTTATTATTTACGTCATGTCATCCAAATTCCCTATGTCTACAATTCTTACACAAGTATTGGATTTTATTACATCTGATGATGCAGGGGAGCAGTGGCGGTTCTTGGGTCAAGAGATAGGGAGGTCAATTAGAAAAGTTTACTGTATTACCTATCTTTTATCTTCTTTATTAATGCCCTATCTATGCTAAGCATATCTAAAGAAGATAACCTTTCCTGACCCATGGTATTTCTTAAAAAATGTTTTTATTCTTTTTAAGGTGGAAAAACAACGTTCACTTTCGACGGTAGTCATAGGGAGAGTACACAAGATTTTTAACAGTTTGACACTTTCAGAAAAAGTATTGCACAAATTATTGTTAATAAAAAGCTGTAACAAAGCAACTGCACCTTCACTATTGGAAAAATCTTCTCGGCTATATAATACTTCTAATTCAGTTTTAAGTTTCAAATGATTTATGACTGGATACTCCGTTTTAACTAATTTAAACATATCTTGAGGAAAGCTTTTTTTTATAATCTTTAAATCGATCTGCGTGAAATAACTGAGACACTGATAAATGATTACTGAAGCCAAATCTGTTTTTGATCTCAGATGTAATTATATCACAAACTTCTCCTTTTTGATTCTTCCGATTTACATCTCTGGGCAGACTCCAAATAGTTATTCAAAATTTTATTTCTGATGTCTTCAATTTTACTATTAAAAACGCCAATACATTTATTTACTGTTATGACATCGATATTACATTTTTGTAATTGATTGAACTGTATATCACAATGAGGCATAACTAAATGAAAAAATTTAACCAGTAAAGAAAATGTTCATTTTGTAAGTAGTTTTTGTTCTGTTCGATAGGTATAAACAGTCTTTATGCACTTTGAATTAAAATTCCATCGTGTTGGAGCCGCTTTAGCTAATCTCACCTTAACAACATTATCTAACATGGCTGTTCTTTTTGGCGATTTTCCAAAGAATGAAGAAAAGCTATGTAAATTAGCAAAAAAATTTTTATGCTTTTATCCTGGCTTGATGTTTTTTGTAAAATTAAATTTAGTTGATGAGCGTAACAAAGAATAAAATTTGCTGAAGCTTTTAAACTTTTTCTATAGGCACTGTCTAACTGCATTCTAATATCAACTATACCAAGTGTTGCTAGACTACAACAGTTATTCATATGACTTGATGCGAGCAAATGTTTCTATACTTTTATTTTTAAATGTTTCAAGTCAGTTACACCTATTTTGGACCATATAGGATCAGGATCATCACCAAATAACAGGCATGGGAAACAAAAAAATGCATTTTTTACCTCGCATCCGCAAATCCACTTGGATAAATCGTACATTGAATTTCGAAAATACCTATTAACTTCTTTTTTCTTATCAAGAGATGTTTGCTTTATCATCATATTAGATTTTGGACGGCCACCACCTTTGAATTTCACTTGGTCTTCATAACCCAACTTATGTCCATCTTTCAGTTTTAATATATTTTGTACAACATTCATATTTAATAGTAAACACCAAAAACACTGTTTTACTTAATTTCACGACAAGTAGAGATTTACTAATAAAATGTTCACAAATAAAAACATTAAAAACAACACGACAGAATTTACCTATCAACGCGTACCTAGTCAGCATTAAGACTGCTCTACTCTGAACTTCGTGCGTTACCGTTTCCGTAAAATGTGTCAGGGACATTGTCCCCGCCAGTGTTTTCTGTCTCTTTTGCTTTCTGACGATTTCACTTTAATTCGTTGTAAATGCGGTCTGTAGCTAGCTTTGAGGACAAGTTGTGGATTGACCCAAGATTTTTAAATTCTATAAATGAATAATGTAATGAATATGAATGTAGAGGCTCTGTGCTCGGAGGGGATACGAAATCCTGCGATCTAGATATTTGAATAGTATTGTGCATAGAATTAACTAGAAACTTTAATATATTTTTTAAGAATATTAAAAATATATATACTATATATTTTTTAACTTCAGAAAATGAATAGCTCTATTTTTTACTTGTATGTGGGGAGGTCATTGACCAAATGACCCTATAGAAGAACCGCCAGTGCATGGGAGTAATCGCTTTCTTCTATATGAAGGACAGACCACAGTTCCTGTTCTGTAATTTTGTTTGCAGCTGCACATTCTGCTGCGCCTGCGCCGACTATGATGAAGTCGAAACCGCTGTCGTCTTCCTACAAATTGAGAATTCAGATAAGTAGTCGTCAATATTACATTGTAAAGATTGACTCAGGTACTTGATTCTGTAAATGGAGTATAAATTACATGAATATATTTTGTTTTCTCTTAAAATATTAACAGTTTCCGATGAACAAAATTTTGCTAAAGTAGTCATCTAGAAAATTGGTGGTTCTTTTGGAGTTATTTGCACATACCTACTTTATATCCGTAAAGTTAAGAGTCCAACAAAATATACAGTACAATGCAATGAATTAGATGAAGAAGTTCTGGCCAACTAGATCACCCGATGTATCACCTCTCAAATGACTCATTATGGAGGTATTTGAAAATCAGAGTTAATGCAACAAAACCAGGCACTGAAGAATGGGGTGTAAAGATTGTAAAAAAAATATTAGCTGTTAACGTTTCCTTATCGAATGATAACGTACGACGAAGACATTTTGAATATTATTTAAAACTTGATTCCTATTTTTAACATGTAATAACATGATATTAAAGATAAACAAATTTGTTATTTTTTTATAATCTCGAAACATAAAAACGATGCTTTTTGAAGATGAATCGATATATATAAAAAATATAAACGAGGTTATGTGAGCTATGAGCTGCCATATAACTTGCTACTGAAACTTGTGAGGTTGTACTGTGGGGGAGAAAACAGTTTTTCTCAATAAAATGTTTTATTAAAAAAATAACTAAGACGATTTCAAAACTTATGAGACAACACATCCTACAAAACTCTACAACCAGCAAAAAAACAATTTCCGGTACGACCAAAAATAATGAAATTATCATCATAACCAAGCGTTCAAAAAAAGCGACGTCAAATTGCTCATGCAATTGAAAACGTAGAGCTAAGATCAATGTGTTATCCTCTTACGTTATAGTATAAGGGTTGTTAAGAGTTACAGCCAATCAGAGATCAAGAATTTTCAAAAATGTAGTTTCTGATTGGATAAAAGTTCTAACAGACCTGTTATAATAACTAAAACTGCATCTCAAATAGTCATTCCAGATATGAGCTTATGACATGTCTATTTATTACGAAGGCGTAGAAGGGCCACAATAAATTTTATTTTATTTTTTCTTAAATTCCGACTTTAAAGTCGGAATTTAACAAAATTCCGAGTTTAAAGTCGAATTTAACAAAATTCCGAGTTTAAAGTTGGAATTTAACAAAATTCCGAGTTTAAAGTCGGAATTTAGTTTTGTTATATTCCGACGTTAAAGTCGGAATTTTTGTTAAATTCCGACTTTAAAGTCGGAATTTAAGAAAAAAATAAAAATAAAATTTATTGTAGCCCTTCTACGCCTTCGTAATATATAAATACAAGTACTTAACTATAATAACTTTATTTCGAAAAGCATGAAACAAAAAACTTTAAGTACAATGCTGTCGAATTAATACGTATTTTCTTTAAGGTGCGACCAGAATACGACTTCATAGTCGTGGGAGGAGGATCGGCAGGTGCAGTTGTAGCTTCGAGACTCTCTGAAATTGCGAACTGGACCGTCCTTCTCCTCGAGGCAGGCGGAGACGAAAACGAAATTACCGATATTCCATCCCTAAGCGGGTACATGCAGATGTCGCGAGTTCGACTGGATGTACCAAACGTCACCGCCTGGAGAATCACCCTATTGCTTAGCAATGATTGGCGATAGGTGTAACTGGCCAAGAGGAAAGGTAAGGAACATGTACATTTCTTCAACCATAATTTAACAAATAATAGGTTTGAAACCATCAGAAATATTCGCACAGTTGCCTCTTACACTCTAAGCTCACTAATACTTAACTGGACGAATATTTCTGACGGTTTCAAACTAGTCCGAGACTGCTACTAGATCAAACCTAATGATATCTGGAGTACATCGTTGGTATGTCACAAATAGGACAAGGCCTTGTTTGTGTTTTGAAGAGCTGTTTCTTTAATTTCTCCCCTAGCTGGATTATTATTCTTTTTAATTAAGTTGACTTGCTGCCACGAAAATAATCTTAGTTTTGTTGCCAGAAACTCGTCTTAGGCGGTCCTGGCTTGAGGGACCTGTTTCTATCTCAGACTTTGTAGCTGAAGGAATTAATCAAGCGGCGTATGCTTTTTATTTATTAGGGCTAAAAAATTTGCCAGGGGGTCCCTGGCAATTTGACATCTTTTCTAGCCAAAATGATTTTTTATAATACTGAAAATATTTTCAGTTAGCTTTTATGTAACAATAAAATTAAACACGGGGTCTGTGCAAAAATGTCTTTTTCCTTCCCCTGAGAATGCTTTTTAGAACTATGAAATTTATCTTTTCAAAGTCGCTGAAGGCCAAAAATAATTTGAACAGAGGTTCCTTGCCAAAATGAATTTTACTAACGATATCAGGTGATTTGTGAAAGTGTAAAATTTATTTGACTAAGTCGTTGAGACCAAAAATAAAATTTAGATGAACGTCGGGTTCGAAAAAAAATTTGTTTGAGTAGTGATATCTTTATGCTTAATGTTATTTTATTAAATTAGTGCCTATATTACGACTTCTGGAGCCCGTTGAGATCTATTACCTGTGAAACGGTCAACGAAAGACTGCCCTAAGGGCTGTAGATCAGTTGGTGGTTAATATTGGGGTTCACAACCGGTTTTAAATTAATTATTTATCGTTCACAAAGGGACATCAAGTCTGTATTAATGCGAAAGTGAAAGTTTTACTTAAAAATTGAATTTATTACCACGATGCTTGCTCGTCAGTGTGGAGTGGTATAATTGTCTTAATTTGTCTGAAATTTTATATTTATAGGGGTTGTGTCGTCATCTATTACGATGTTAACATGATGTTATCTTTTAAAATGCGTAGTAAGAACAAAGAACTACCCCGCTCTAAAGCTTCCGATTTAGTAAAAGCTCGGACACGGCTGACTGCCTGGCTGGTCTGCTACACGGTGTTTCAAACTCCAATTTGACAAGTTTAAGTCTCGTATAGATAAATCTGGCGGTTGATGAGGCGCTGTGGAAAGTATGATTGTTGCCTGAAATTATTATTCTTATTTTGTCTGAGACTATTTAATTGACTTTGTAAAAATTAATTTTTTGGGGTGTGCGACTAGCATCTTTTTAAAATTTATATATTGAAATACAGAAATTTAGCTTTTGCTATTTTATGATGACTTTGGCCTCTGATAATTATTTGCTTCTGTCGACCAATGAAATCAAAATTTTGTAGGGTCTCTCGGACTGCAATAACATCGTTCAGACCTGTTTGTAATTATTGCTTATGAAAGTCTTTACGAGCTTTGGTCAATTTAATGTTTGTAAGTGCGTCGCCGCTGGCCCGTTGCCTTATTTTGCGGAGCGGGTTTTTAATGAAAATTAATTTTTCTATTTCGGCTTTTCAAAATTGGAGAATTTAGATAAAAACTGCGGTTTGAAGTATACTATCAATCCAGTTTCACCGGGAAGTGTCAGCAATTTGAATTTTTTAGTATATCCTAACATAGTTTAATTATGCATAATATTTTCTATATAATATATCAAAATTTTGACATTACCCTCAAACATGGTGGACTTGTTTACATTTTTTATGAAATTCAAAATTAATAATTGAAACTTTGTATAATGAAAATTTTCTAAGTAGGTATTGGATATCATAATATGGAACCAAACACCTACGAATCAGCACGACGCTACACAAAATCACACTGTTCGTAAAAAAAAAAAGATTTAAGTACTCCCATGTGGGACAATAAACGTATTTCATGGATTTCCTCCTTGAACTATTTTTAAATGTTATAAAATATTTCGGTATCGAGTTACTGGCCAATGATTATATTTTTTTTACAAAAAATGGTATCCATCTTTCCTTTCAATATGCCCTGAAGCAACAGCAGCGAAAGTTTTTCAGTTTTTACTTATATTAAAAAAGTAACTTACCAAATGAGAAAATGAATGGATGGATAACTTACCTGAAAAAGAAAACATATGTTTAATGTCAAAAGTATCAAAAATATGTGGTTCGGACTCCACATGTAAACTGTAGGGCCTCGTCTCTCTTTACTCAACACAAAATCCTAGGATTTTTCGGGCAGTTACTTCGGTGACTCGAGAGGCGCTTAAGAAAACAAAAAAAAAAGAAACAAAATAAAAAAGTAAAAAAAAAAATAGAAACATACAATCATCTGATGAAGCCAATTTATGATAGTTATCGAAACAGCACCACGTAAAATGTTTCGAAATTATAGCAGATACTATACGCATGCTTAATGATGAGAAGGAATCTTTGTCCACTAAAACAACTCTTGCTTCCAAAACTAACACGTTCTTTATTTAAGGTCCTTGGTGGATCAAGTGTCCCGAATGCCATGATTTATATTAGAGGAACAAACGACTATGATTACTATGAAAGCAGGAAATCCTGGATGGTCATACAAAGATGTTTTGCTATACTTTCTCACTCTGAAGATAACAGGAATCCTTATTTAGTGAGGACACCATATCACTCACCGGGGCTACCTCACTGTACAAGAATCACCCTGGAGAACACCACTATCTATAGCTTTCCTTCAAGCGGGAAGAGAATTGGGATACCAGGTGAGACTGCAATGGAGAGAAGCAGACTGGGTTCATGTTGTCTCAAGGTAGGTTTAGAATAGGCAGCATAATTACCAAAGAAGTTCCCGTTAAGAAAAGTGTGTTATCCATCTAATTGAAAATTATTGTCCGATTACAATTATGTCTAATTCTGCTGTTAAGGTCATAGAAATTGCTATACAGTCACATGACCCGAAGGGAACATTGTTTGTGGCGATAGCTGTATATCTCTGAGTTAAAGTGAAAACCATGTATATTTTGGTCAATTTTTCTTACATTTAAGGGACTCTCAGAAGAGGTTCAAGATGTTCCACAGCCAAAGCCCCTCAGGCCAGTGAGAAACAGGAACAACTTAAATATAGCCATGCAGTCACAAGTCACAAAGATAATGATCGATCCGAGAACTAAACGAGCATATGGTGTGAAAATTATTCGAAACAATAGACCCCAGTTAGTTAGAGCTAGGCGGGAGATAATTCTAAGAATGCTGGGGGCAATAAGCAGCCCTCAGATACTTGTGCATTCTGGAATAGGTAAGAAATTTAAATAATGTTAATCATATCGTAACAGCAACCCAGAAGTAATAAAATAAACTCTAAGTTCTAATGCATTCTAGTGCTCCCCAAACTCTTGATTTCGATGCAGTTGATAAGTAGTACATCAGATCAGAAGTAGTTGGATTTATGTCTGAACCAAATGTTACCAAGGCCAAGACAGATATTTCTCCCAAAATCTACCAACAAAATATCAATTTGCCATTGGTCACTGATAGATTTAGAGCGTTTGGATGTCATTCCAGAGACGAATTCTAAACCTAATATTCCGAAAAATGCGTGATAAAATAATAAATAAATTAGACTAATTTTTGCCAGTGTACTTACACATTAATTAAATTAATTAATTTGCTTTTGCATGTAAAACCGGCACCTATGAGCGGTCGCTTACCGCCGAGAATTATACTGGTCCCAATGAGCGACCGAGAATTATATTATGTATGTATGTACTGTCGAAAAGTGATTATCGTTTTGCGTTCCTAGGCCTAAACATTTTTGAATTTCTAAGAAAGTCGCAAATATTTCAAAAAAGTTGTAACTTTAACCCCTACAATGCTTATATCAGAAAAAAAGGAATTTAATTATACATAAATTGATGGAAAAAAATACAGGGTATTCCATTTGACTTAAGCAAGTTTTCGCGGTTTGAAGTTTACAAAATGTAACGTCAAAAATGGAAATACTTGGTATACTATTATTGAATTCCCTCTAAACTGTAGAGCGTAGCTCACCTTATGGTCTTTCCGCATAGCGAAAAGCAAATCAGTATCTTTTACACGAAGAAAGTTATAGAGGTTATTGTAAACCATACACATGTCAAAATTTTTTTAAAATGTCAAATATCTCAAACAGCTGAGTTTAGGCATAGGGTATCCATGTTTTTGACTAAGAATTTTATGTTTCGAAAACCCTAAAATATATAGGGTGTTCCATTTATAATAAGCCAGTTGGTATCGACTTCCGATATAACCGGGACTGCCAGATGCTTGTAATTATTTTAGTTGGATTGGCCACACAGCCGTTCGTAGCTCCCTAAATTTTACAAGTTTTCTGGTTTGTTCTTGCATTTTTATCTATTTGTTCATGTTACAAGTTAGTGTCAGGGGTTGTAAATATAATTTAAGGATAGATATTTGGCGAGGGTTATCAAATTTGGGTGTAAGGGGATCTTGCAGGGTAGGGTTTTGGAATTGTATTAGGGTGTTTGCAAATCTGGGGAGCAGGTCGATTAGTATATGTGTTTCTCTAATGTGGGTGTGCCTGTGATGTCATGTAGTGTTTGGATTCTAAACCACCTTGGTATGTTTGTAGCTATTCAAAGGGCTTTATTTTACATGATTTGTAGTTTTTTCTGTAGTGTAGGGTGATTAGGAGATACCAGACTGGGGAGGCTCATGTTAGAAAGGGACGTATATAGGGTTTGTACAGGAGGGTGGCAATGTACGGGGGAGCTACTTTTAGGATTTTATATAATCACAAGAATCTGAATGTCGTTGTGTGAATCTTGTGTGGTTATTATTTTTGAGACGTTTTTTGAATTTTATTCTCTTATTGATGGTTAAGCCAAGATATTCTGTGTCTTATGTCCAGTTAAACCCCCTGCTGAGGACATTAAGAGATGTGATGACCGGGGCTCTTTTTCCTGTAAGACAAAGGGCTTACGTTTTTTCCGGGTTGACTCGAGGCCCCCAAATTTAGTAGAAGTCGGTGGTCAGGTCAACCTGGTTTTGTAGGATAGAGGTGAGGCTTTTGGAAATCGTGATAATAGCGGTGTCGTCTACGTACAATGCGATAGTCGTTCGTCTGTCTATAGGGGGAGCGGTATGTCGTTGGCATAAAAGGTTAAAAGGGGCTGATCCTAGAGACGAGCCCTGGGGGACTCCGGTCAAAATCGGGGACAGGGATGAGTACTCCTGTTTGACTGAAACTTGAAATTGGCGGTTTGTGATATAAGACTGTATTATTTCAATAACACGAGTCGGAATATTCCCTAGATAAAGTTTATATAGCAGTCTAGGTGCCAGACTTTGTCGAAGGTTTTCTCGAGGTCTAGGGTGAAAAGACCTACGTGCAGACCTCGGTTGATGTTGGTGGTGATGAGTTAACCATTTTCATTTATTATGAACTTAAGTACACATCAAATATAAACCATATATGCAAATGGCATACAATATTAAATCGTTCATATATACTGTTGGCGCCACCTAGTAGCTAGCTTTGGAATTACAGCAACTACTTCAGGTGCCCATAACTATGAGTGAAATTTAGTTACAGCTAATATAATTAAGATTCCCCTTGTTGTCTTAAACGGTTAAGACATTAAATTATAATTTCATGAGGCACAATTTTATATGATAATATATGAGGGCACAGTGAAAGTTGCATTAACCATATGTTGTATGAAATATACTTAATGTAAATAGGCAGTGAAATATTAATTAATAAAATGTAAAATAAATTCAATAATGACATTCGCGCGCTGACGACTGCGTATACTTATTTGAATTATATTTTACTGAAATCACGACCTACTAATGTTTTAAAAGTTTGCACGACCTTAGAGAACTTAAACTATTATTGCGCAAGCTGGCCAACGTCGGCTTTAGCGTTGGTTAAATTATCATGTGCTATATAACCAACAGGTTTGTTCGTACAGGATCATGGCTATCAGTCTGTAACCTTTACCCACATATCGGGTGTCATCCATGGTACAATTCTTGGTCCTGTCATGTTTGATATTTTTGTTAATGATATCGTCAATAGCTTGGGTGTGCGTTTTGTCTTATACGCGGAAGATCTAAAGATATTTTGAAGTGGAATCTTGTCTTGATTGTGTCAAATTGCAGGAAGGTCTATAGTCTTATAAATTTATTGTGCTTTGACAATCTAGATCTTAATGCTGGTAAATGTAATGTATTGCATACTCGCAAAATGATCTGCTACTATTTGATTGCACCCTCGCTCGGTCCATCTTACGTCGATCGGCTTTAATAAAAGATCTTAGTGTTACTTTTGATTTCAAACTCTCTTCCATGGGTCATATATAAATAATAATATAGCATCTGCTTACAAAGAGCCTTTACTTACTAATTCAGAACATGAGAGATTTTAAATCTCATGAGACTATGCGATTGATCTTCGTAACCTTTGTTAGCTTTTTGTCTAATTTTGTAGTTTTGTCTTCATTTACGTCATTTTTATGTAATTATTTGTAAGTATTTATTATTTTTTGTCCCTCATTGTTAGTTTCCTCAGTTTTTTTATGTTTTTACTGTGTAAACCTATCCTGTAATTGGGTACTTAACTTGTTAAATAAATAAATAAATAAAGCGATTGAGAAATAAAGATACTATTACTATTATTATAACAGATATATTTTATGTTTTAGGACCTAAAGATCAATTGGAATCTTTCAATATACCTGTATACAGCGATTTAAAAGTAGGGCATAACCTCCAGGATCATGTGGGTCTAGGAGGTTTGACATTTATCGTAGATGATCCTATTACTTTTACCAAAAAACGATATCAAACGATGGCAGTGGCAATGGAATACATTATCAGGGAGAAGGGGCCCATGACTTCACTTGGTGGTTAGAAGGTTTGTGTTTACTATACTGGGGATGTATAGGGCTAATTTTTATATGGCACTTCTGCGTATTTTCCAGAAGATAAGTATCGTAAAAAAATCTTACTTATCTGAAACCGTTTTCCTGAAAATCAGAAAAATCTGATATTCAAGAAATTATATTTTGCCTATAATTTATCTATTTTTGGAAATAATAAAAACAAAAATATTCTTCATATTATTTCACAACATGCTCACAAAAATAGCAAGTGATGTTTCGATTTCTTGAAACAATCAGCTTCATTTCAATTAATGGCGACTGCTATAATTAGGTCATCTGACAGTATATTTACCTCAACCAGAGATATAACACTTTAATTTGCCTGTGTTTTCAATGACTAATAATATTATTTCATAAGTTTTGGATACATTAAGTCACTTCAATATTTATTTCAGGTTTGGCATTTGTGAACACAAAATATGCCCCAGAATCTGGCCTCTGGCCTGACATTCAGTTTCATTTTGCCCCTAGCAGCGTCAATTCT
Organism: Rhamnusium bicolor; assembly: GCA_029963845.1. Lineage (NCBI taxonomy): Eukaryota > Metazoa > Arthropoda > Insecta > Coleoptera > Cerambycidae > Rhamnusium > Rhamnusium bicolor. The sequence continues at coordinate 319,857 of JANEYF010004391.1, read as the reverse complement.
GATCCTGACCAGGTAAGAAAAAATCACAGGTCTTCGAGACAGCGTCTACAACACAGTCTACAAACCACTGAAAGATGCTGAGACGTGGACAATTCTGCCACTTCTTTTACGACCAAGGAGTACTGGATGGGTGAGGTTGCGGTCAAAGGATCCAAAAGTCTATCCTGACATTAATCCGAATTATTTCACCCATAAGGAGGATATACAAACTCTGACGGAAGGGATCAGAATTGCTCTTAACGTATCTAACTCTAAGGCGTTCCAAAGATTCAATTCGAGACCCCACAAGATACCTTTTCCAGGTTAGCTAAAAATTCATACATAAAGGAAATTTATTAAATGTAAAAAGCTTTGACACTTTGCAGTAGGCGTCACACAGGGAACTGTACTGGGGCCTTTGTTACTTATCATATAATGATCCGCTCTACAATTCATAAAATTTAATACTTATTTTTGTGTTATTTAGGTTGCCGGCAGTATGCTTTCGATACTGACGAATACTGGGAATGTTCCATACGTCATTTCACTTTTACCATTTACCACCCAACCCTCAACCTGCAAAATGGGCCCAGCATCTGATCCTGACGCAGTGGTAGATTCTCGATTAAAGATTCACGGGATAGGAAACCTAAGAGTAGTGGACGCATCAATAATGCCTACCATAGTAAGTGGTAACACCAATGCTCCTACTATTATGATTGGCGAGAAGGCCTCCGATATGATAAAAGAAGACTGGGGAATTAGGATTAGGTAGCTTTAGTTTTTTTTTAGGATTTATGTTTTGAAAGCTAGTCAAAGTGTACATATTTTTTATTGTGTTGTATATTATAAGTTTTATTAACGTTCTTGGCATAAAATGTCACTAAGTCATGATTTATGAATAAGGCCTTATTGTTATTAGTGTTAATGGCAATTTTTATTTATCAGATTTTTTAAATTTTCGTATTGCAAATTCTAATTTTTACCCTTATTTGTTGAGGTTCAATACAAAACATTAAATTTTTTTATTATGTAATAAGGAGTTATTTAACAAAAATATTTACAAAAATGGGAAAACTTATATTTACATGTCTCAAAATTACACATATATATTATTTATTTATTATCTCTTTTTAAGTTTTTTAGATTCATTTAAAATGTTATTGGCTCTCAGAAACATATCTTCACTGAACTTCGATTTATCGATAATGTTACAGCATCGATTGTCGATAATGTTACAGCAAAGTATTTCACATGGGTACACCAGGCAATTACAACAAATTATATTTTTTGTTTTCTTTTAATGAAAAATACGTTGGTTCCTAAATTATGCCATATCCCATCGATTATGGTTACCTTCAATATGAACACATTAATTTTATTATATATGAGTTGATCAAAATAATTCAAATACACGAATATTACAAAAATAATTTAACTCAACAACAAAAAAATAATAATACAGGTAAAATATTACCAAGCCATTACATGGAGGTATAAAAACATAAGAAACTCGTCTTCATTAATGTCAAAACAACGGACTACAATATTTACTGTTGATAACGTTTTTCTAGTATTTCTAATTGAACCAAAATTATATATAATAGAAAAAGTAGCTTATTTTTTATTTTTAAAATTGTTAGTAGACATTAGACTAAACTAAATAGCGAACACCTATTGATTTTGCAATTTAAAGAAAGTTCAGCTATATTATTCGTCTGGATAATCGGTATTCGGCCTTGAAGATTGTCCGAAATTTGAAACTTGGATTTTTAGAAAATATTCATTGAACTCCTAGTATTTATAAATTTTCTACACACTGAATGTGTTATTAGCTTGTGAGGGAAACTAAATGGAATCGACTACTGTCGAAATCCAGTTTTTACAATATTTGATAGATTGACGACAATATGTATGTATTCTAATTCTTAATGTATATAACTATTACGTAATTTCCTCCCATTTGTATCATATACTTTCCTACTTTAATTTGTATATATTTTTTACTTTCATAATAAAAACATACTTTATTAAGTTAATTTGTTTTGTTACCAAAAACATTGTCTGATAATACTGATAATACAGATTATATGGGTTTCCCAATTCGAAATTAATTGTAGATATTTTGTTTACAAAGATAAAGATGTTCGATATGGAAAAGTCCCTTTCCTCAAAAAATTCTTTTTATTGCTACCGGTTTCGTGGATTACATATTACTCCACATCCTCAGGCAACAAAAAAATTTACTGAGCAATGTAATGTACAAAACCGGTGGTAATAAAAATAATTTTTTGAGAATAAAGTCTTCCTACATTCAACATATTCATATTGAGTCGATATTGATCTTAAATTGAATTGATTGTTTTACTCTATATACAGGGTGTTCCACCTAAGAGGGATTCTTCTGTAACTATGTAACTGTAAAATTTATAAAAAAATGGTTTTAATAAAAGTTGTCTGGAAACATGTGAGCCATGTAAAGAAAATATTTTTTAGTTTTACAGGGTGTTCCAGTTCGCGTGGGCACTACACAACTTTGTTATTTTAAATGGAACACCCTGTATATTATTGCATTTTTGAATTTCTTGGTTAATATTAGGTAGAGTTTATTAAATGTACATGGTGTTTAAATCTTACCGTTTTCCAGATATTCAGTTGTTTTTGAAAGAAATCACGATTTCAGCTCTCTAAATGACGCTAGATAGCATCTAAACCATAAGAGTTAGAAACGTGCAGTTTTCACAGTTCGTTTTGGCATAAATTACTCTATCTTATTATCTGTGAGCAAAATGTGTACGTTATTCAGACTCGGAAATACAGAGACCTACATTTAATAATCTTACGAGTTGAAAAACTTTTTTTTGTCAAATAGAATGACCCATATTAATTATCATTGGTGAATTCAAAATTGAATGCCCTTTCGACTGATATAAGGTTGTCCATACTTATCTCTAACAGTTTTCCAGAAAAAATCAGGTTCTTTTCTAAAGTACGAAAAAGTAGCTATGTAACAGCGTCAAGAAGGCCTTGCAAAACAACTTTTCCCCCACATTTTATCCGGCTTGGGACTGACAATGTCAACATTTACTGGCATGTTTAAAAAGTGGTTTGACAAATAAAAGTAAACCACTAACAACAACTAAAACAAAACTCAAAACGAAACAAACTTAAACTCGGAACACAACAAGGAGAAGAATACTTAGACCGCTGATTTACATCAACTGCTTGAAGTGTCCTCCATTTTAATTAACACATAAGCGAATTCGGTTTTTAAAAGACTGTTCAACGTTGGTCAGCATATGTGTGGCGTAATTTCTTGAAATGCTACTGTAATGCGCTGCCGCATATCTTCCGCGGTAGTTGGTGGTGTAACGTAAACTTTACTTTTTATAAATCCCCATAAAATGAAGTCGCAACTTGTCATATCTGGACACCTTGAAGGCCAACTCACTGGTCCCCCGCGCCCAATCCACCTGTTGCGAAAAGTTTCGTGTAAATACTGACGAACTGCAGCGGCATTGTGAGGTGGAGCACCATCATGTTGCATCCACATTCTTCGAAGTGCAGCTAAAGGAATGTCGCCTAACAAATCTTCTAGAGTGTTTGTTAAAACGTTTAAATAAACTCCACCACTTAGATGCTGGTCAAAAAAGAATGGTCCAATGATATGGGTTCCCAAAATTGCTCCCCACACTTTCAAAGACCATCTGTGTTGGCTATGAGTTGTCCGGAATTGGTGAGGATTTACTGTGTCATAATAATGGCAATTATGACGATTAACGAAACCATTTTTATGAAAAGTAGCCTCATCGGAGAACATGACCCGTTTAAAAAAATCATCATATTGATTTAACATCTCAAGTGCCCACTGACAAAACTCCAGTCTCCGCTGAAAGTCTACTTCTAGCAACTCTTGGTGTAATTGGATGCGATAAGGATGATAACTGTGCTTTTTTAAAATCCTATGTATCGACGTTGTACTAATACCCGTTGTGTGAATAATTTGTCGCACACTTATTTGCGGGTTTTCCTGAATACACCCCCGGCACAAAAATTCATTTTCCTCCGTAACTACAGTTTTATGGCGATTTCGTTTTATATGTCGAATATTACCAGTAATTAAAAACCTATCAAGCACTAGTTGAAAGGCTTTACGCCGTGGATGTGGTCTGTCTGGATAGCGCTGTGCATAAATTCGTGATGCCAATAACGGATTTCTTTCGCACTCACCGAGGACAAAAACCATATCAATCATTTCTTCCTGCGTCGGCGACATTTTGAAAATATTATAATAAACTTTTTACTCTCTACTTAGCAAAATAACTACAACGTCAACGTTAATCAAAACTAGAGTGACATTTAATTTGCTTTGTATGTCAAACAGTGCAATAAACATTGCTTGCAAGGCCTTCTTGACGCTGCGCGCTGGTACATAGCTACTTTCTCGTACTTTAGAAAAGAACCTGATTTTTTGTGGAAAACTGTTAGAGATAAGTATGGACAATCTTATATTAGTCGAAAGGATATTCAATTTTGAATTCACCCATGACAATTAATATGGGTCATTCCATTTGAAAAAAAGTTATTCAACTCGTAAGATTATTAAATGTAGGTCTCAGTATTTCCGAGTCTGAATAACGTACACGTTTTTCTCACAGATGACAGAATTGAGTAAATTATGCCAAAACGAACTGTGAAAACTGCACGTTTCTAACTCTTACGGTTTAGATGCTATCTAGCCTCATTTAGAGAGCTGAAATCATGACTTTTTTCAAAAACAACTGAATATCTCGAAAACGGTAAGATTTAAAGACCATGTACATTTAATAACCTCTACCTAATATTAATCAACGAATTCAAAAATGCAATAATATAGAGGGTCTTCCATTTAAAATAACAAAGTTATGTAGTGCCCACGCGAAATGGAACATATTGTAAAGCTAAAAATATTTTCTTTACATGGCCCACATGATTCCAGACAACTTTTATTAAAACCATTTCTTTCTAAATTTTAGAGTTACATAGTTACAGAAGAATCCCTCTTAGGTGGAACACCCTGTAGATGTTTAAATTTGGTAGTTTGTGTATTTTTATGTATAGAGTGATTTAGATTCTATAATCCACAAACGTATAGGCTAGATTCAGGACCAGAAACTAATAAAACAGTTTCATATAGTCTTACGTCTTTAAAATGCTCAATCACAGAGGTATCTACTATAAGGGAAACAGTTTTTATAGTCTACATTCGATTTTTAAAAGACCGTTATTCTTTCGGAACTACTGTTCCCCATCATCGCAGTGCGGCTTAAAGAATGGAATTTAGCTGACGAGGAACAATAATTTCGAAACACCGGTATCTACAACTGCGACGTTGTTCCTATTTTGAAGTGTATGGTATAATTTATTTTGTATCCTTTATTCCTCAATTTTTTTCTGGGCTTCCTCTTGAATATACAGCAGTTCCCCAGCTGTCAACTAGTTTTAAACATATGCTCCATGTCATTTCGAGATATTCTTGCTTTGTCAAACAATTTGATTTCTTTCTCAAAGTTTGAATTCAGAATACAAAATATGTAAAATATTGTGTATTCAGTTAGTATCAATCGTGGCAAAAATAGAGACATCGAGTAAAATTTCCTGCACCAATGTAGATCAACAATAGCCAGACCGCAAATTACACATTTTGTATACGTGATTAAATGCAAAATTAAAAAAAAAACATTCGTTTATATGTTATTAATTTTTTTAATCTTAATCTTCAGCACTTTTTATCTACATTTTGGGGCATACGATTATATAATTTATTGCTCTGAATTTATTCTGTAAATTTAGAAATTAAAAGCCAAATCAACTTGTATATATTTAAGGCACAACAATATGCGCCTGTTTTACTAAAATAACCAATTAAGCTTAAAAGCTATCTGGTATTTAAATTTTCCTGGTATATTAAAACCGCCTTTAAATGTCACTTTAGCAGTGATGATAACAGCGGCAGTTGGGCCTTAAAAATACGTGTTTGCAATATAGGGTGATTTTGAAACATGACAATTTTTACTGCATAATCTAGAGATGAACATAAGATCATTTAATCTAAGTTTCGATATAAAAAATTTCACCTCTACCATTCTGCAAAAACATCTGTATTTTAAAATAAAACCATAATAAATTTATTTTATTTTTATTCAATGTTTGTAAATGTGAAAATAACAACATCGCGAAATCCAATTCAGCAAAGCGAGGTTCGCTGCCTAACTGACCATCTCGGTCTCCACAATTTTCGACACTTATGAGGCTAATAATAATGAGACGACAAACAAAAAATAAACTAATGACGTTTACAATAATAGTAATAATTGCGGCACACATTTTTCTGTGGTTATATACTCTTAATTTTTGGAGACCTACAATTAGGTAAATGGAATTAGTAAGAGGGCCAAATCCAGTAACATCAAATTTGTCCAAATGAAATGACAATACCTTTTTAAACAGATATTATATTGTCGCCATATTGAAAAATTAGTCGCTATATGATCCATAAGCGTCGTTTTTCTAATCCACAAAACGACTATCGCCATAACTTTTTTAAATGGCCAAATATATGTTTACACTTCTTATTTCTTTATATAACCTTATGCACCTTGGTTGCGGCCAAATTTATCTTCATACTTAAAAGTATTTAAATTTTAATTGTAATTGATTTTTTAAAAATAAACAGATAAAGATGTGGAATACTACTGCTGAAATTTCACTACTCTGTAATAGGAATTAATTATATTTTGACAAACTTGAAAATTTTCGTAATTCGTGTTTTTTTATTAGAACCCTGTTTTCTATTGTTTAATGCAAAATTATATTCTCTCTCATTTTTGTATTTATGTACCTATAACTATTTGTAAATATATTTGGGATATTTACGATTTTTTGTGAGAACACTTAAATTGCTTCATGCTTCATACAATCAGCTAATATCCATTGGTGTGACAAAAAGTGACAAACGAAAACCTCACTTACTTAGTTGTTTTTATTTGGTTTATGCAAATATGATTTATTTTAACACCAGCGAATAAAAAACAAATACATTATATTGAAATGTTCATATTTCAAAGCCAAATATACCAAAATGAATGTCTTGGTCATTATTCATAGTCCGGCAAAACATATTATGTGGTATTTTAAAACAAAACCATTAATTTTCCTTTTAGTTTCATTCAACCTTTGTTAAACTTAAAATAAGAACTACTTACTTAAAAATTTTTATTGCACGAAATCTAATTCTGTAAAGCGGGGTATGTTGTCTAACTGACCATTTCGATCTCCAGAATTTTTAAACGCGTAGAAAACTAATGATAATAAAACCACAACCATAAAAGAAAGTAATGGCATTTAAGCAACAGCACAGTAATTACAGCGTATATTTTGCTGCGCATAACTTTAATTTTGGAAATATCTAAAAGGGTAAATAATAAACAAAATTAATAAGAGTGCGTAAACATTTGTTAGCACTAAATTTTACAGACATGTTCTAAGTTTCTTCTTAAATAGTATACGGAACGTATGTTATGACAGGAAATGTGATACAACAGTCATACTGTTAAAATGGCTGTTGAACTTTGCAAAGTTGTTATTTAAACATCCAAAATGTGAATTTATAGCAAGTAATACATAAAAGCGTATACATATTCTGTGAACTGACATCGTCATCATTTTTAACAAAGGTACCCTTCAGATTGAAATTGTTTTTAAAGTACCCCAATCACTACAAGAGATATAGCATAAAATTTATATAAGGAGAAACATTCTAGCAGAAGTATTAGTACGTATTAGCAATTTTCTATTTCCAAGAAAATTACATCAACGTTTAATTACATACTTAAGACGCAAATTACAAAAATATTCAAAAACATTTGAAAACGGAAAATGTCAAAATTTTTTTTAAAAAATACTTATGAAATGTTTTTATTACCTTATCAAATTTAACTAGGTATAGCCACGATTACGAATAAATTAAATCCAAAATGGAGTAGTACGTACAGGGTTAGTCATCTAAAATTGAAACCCTTTCATTTCTCTTAATTTTCATTGAATCGAAAAATTCAAAAAAAGGATTTTACACAGCTTTTAATGAATTTTTAGAATAATTAAACAAATTTCAACATTTTTTTCAAATTATAAGGGTGCAAAAGTTTTCTTCAAATGGAACACCCTATATTTTTTTTAATAAAAAAAATTTGTCCGTAGTTTTCTGATCACAAAAATGTATGATTATTGTATGTTTGCAAGTATAGTTCTTGAGATATTAGTAAAGATATATTGTCACATAACGGGAATAAGTTACCATAAATCAGGAGAGTAATAAACCGAAACGGTTTAAAGGAAAATAAGTAGTTTGTTTGACGGGTCTCACGTAAGATTATTATTTTATTAAGACACTTTAAATTCAAAAGTATTTGGTGTTTCTAATTGTTGATATGGGATATTCTTTTGCCGAAAGAAAAGAAATATTGGAAATTTACCTTACCAGCAATAAAAACAAATCTTTAGCTAAAAGAGAATATTGTTGCGTGTTTGCTATCCACACAAACACCTCTACTCGTAGATTCGTTGATTGAAAGTCCAGGTAACACTTACTCACTACTTTATTTACCACTTAACAATTAACAACAATAGATTAATTACTGTCTTAACTGTATCACACTTGACCACTTATAAGTATCTTTCTTATTTCTTCTTTACTTGTTCACGTTCAATTTAAGATTGAGTCTCGGCCCACCGTGCGTCTTACTTATACACCCATTCACACGGTCCAGAGCATTCTAGACTATTCCCAGCCGTTCGCATACAATTCGAGTCTCATCTAACCAGTCCACACAGTCCAGTGGCGTAACACTGCCCCCTCCTTAAGCTTGAACGTCCCGATCAGGCAATTCATTGTTCCCTGCATACTTGGCTAGTCTCTCTATATGCACCACCTTCATCTTGGATTTAGGACTTTACTGAATTCTATATACAACGTCGTCTAGTCTGGTGACGATAGTGTAAGGACCTTCCCAGGGCGGGTGAAGCTTCGGGGCCCTGCCATTCATTCGTTGTAGGTTATATAGCCAAACCAAATCTCCAGCCTGAAACCCTTCTGAATGGCCTTAAGATCATAACGAGCCTTCATGCGATCACTTGCTATGGCAATTCGGTCTCGTACCAGCTCATGAATTTTCCTTAGCCGTTCACCAACTTCATCGGCGTAGTCATTTATGGAAAGTCGCTCCTCATCTGGTGTGCCAAACACCAAGTCACATGGCAGTCTAATCTCACGTCCAAACATCACGAGTCCTATTTATGCACCCATTCACACGGTCCAGAGCATTCCAGACTATTTCCGACCGTTCGCATACAATTCCAGTCTCATCTAACTAGTTTACACAGTCCAGTGGCGTAACAATATGCAAGAAAATTTCCTCAGAGATGCATTCCCTCCAAGAACATCTTCTCTAATATTTATCACAAGTTTAGCGACGGCGAATCTTTGAAAGATAGGAAAAGAGAAAAGCAAAGGTCCAAAATAGGACGAGGTATGGAATTAGACGTTTCCCTTTTTTTATCGAACACCCCAATAAACCTAAAAAGGTTGCTGCAGAAGAATTTAATATTTCTCAAGCAAGTATAAGTAGAATATTAAAACAAATATAAGACATAGTATTTTGTCAGTTCAGCATTTAACTGAAAATAACTTTACTGACAGGAGCGTTTTTTTGTAGAGAGATGCTCGATAGAATAGAAGAGGAATATTTTTTAAAAAACGTATTTTAAAAGTATAGCTTTTCAACTGCCGGACTTTTTAATCGGAAAAATGCGCATTATTGGGCGCCCGAAAATCCACATATTATAAAGAAGATAAAAAGATATAATACAGTAAATGTGTGGTGTGGTATTCATCAAACCACAACTGTAGGCCCCGTATTCATTGATAGGTCCTTGAATGCAGTGCGTTATCTGAATATTCTTCAGAGTGAAGTGGAAAACTATTTAGATAATATTCCTCTTTCAAACAGGAATTCTGTGATTTGGCAACAAGACGGCGCTCTCCCACACTCTGTACGCAACGTAACGGAATATTTGAATGAGAGATATCCACTTTGGGTAGGAAGATACGATCCTATACATTGGCCTGCTAATAGCCCAGACTTGAGTCCTTTCAACTTCTTTCTGTGGGAAACACTGAAACAAAATATTTATGAAAACTCGATTTATAATAACATCGACGAGACGAAGGAATGCATTAGACAATGCAATAAAAAATTTGCGGTGAAATTATCAATTATTTGAGAATGTGAGAAATGAATTTATAAAAAGATGCCAATTGTGCCTTGAGAGAAGGGGAGGATACGTGGAGAATATATAAACATATTGCAAACCTACTGTACTAAATACGTAATTATATCATATTATTATTATGTCGCAATTCTTACGATATTTTGAAGTTGTTTCTTTTTTCTGTTGTTATTTATTGTTGTTCATTGTTGTTCTTATACTGTTCGTTGTCATTTATTAAACTTTGTTTTATTATAATAAAGGTCATTATTAGATATTATATGTTTTTGCATCAAAGAATTATTATAATTTTTTTTATTAAATAAAAAGATATCACGATATATCTCAAAAACAGTTGAAGTAATAATACAATAATGATACATTTTTTGTGATCAAGAAACTAACGGACAATTTTTTTATTCAAAAAATCATATTTTTTTGCAACCTTCTAATTTGATAAGTTTTTAAAAATTGTTTAATTATTCTAAAAATTCATAACAAACTGTGTAAAATCCTTTTTTTGAATTTTTTGATTCGATTAAAATTAAGAGAAATAACGGGGGTGTAAATTTTAGGTGACTAACCCTGTACAGTGAATTGCCTTTATATAAAAACATATGCCTTAATTTCGCCGTTTTTAGAAAAATTATAACTATTAGCTTTTAAGCTTTCTTTATAATATTTAACTTGTGTTATTAAAACTTATTGATATTTAGCTACAACTATCAAAATATTTAATCATTTAACATTATCTTCCTATAAATATTAGTTAAAGACGATATTTGGGAAACCTTAAGGAACTTTAACGTTAGATAAAGAGGAAAACCAAATTAGGTTTTCTTCTTAACCTAACATCGATCTCCATTGCACCATCTACATCAATAACAGAGTTAATATGCAAGTAAGTAGATTCTACCCATACTTAAGCCCCGCGCCATGTTCTCCAAAGCCAAACTAATCTTTTCAAGAAAAATGAAGTACAGCTTTTGACACAGTCCAAATCCAGATATTTCGGCTGACATTTCGGACGGGATACTAGCTTGCCTTTTATATTACTGTTATAGTAATTTTCTGATGCACGCAATAAACCACGTTTAAATGCAGTTGTTTACATTAGCTATGCATAGCAATCAGAATGATAATTTTAATAATTTATTCATATTCAATAATTATATAATTAATTGCCTATCTGAAGAATTTAAAATCAACACACTTATATAAATAAATTTACATATAAATAAAAAATACTTTCAATACGCAATCATAGTATATACATAACCGTATATTAATCGTGGTGTTACTAATAATTCTGATTTATTTAGATAGGTATTAATTAATAAATTGGTAATTTCAGTGTAGGTGTATAAAATTGAGATAATCTTTACACGGTAAACAGGCATATAAATTTAAGTGTAAAGCTTTGTCGTTTTTAAATGACAGCATACAATAATAAACAACTCCTACAATCTGTAAGGTTTAAATTTGTAAATATGGATACACGACTATCGGTATGTGCGGATTACAGTTGCCCGTCTGAATACGAAGTCCGAACGAAAGTTAGCGATAGGGTCAGGATGCTTGCAGGGGAGGAGCATACGAGACAAAGTCACAAAGTAGATTTAAGTATCGTTAATGCTGCGGTGGAGAGTGTTGCTCGTTTATCTAACGAAATATTTGCTTATTAATTTATTTACTGAAATTATCTGAATGTTTCACAATTTCAGTGTTTCTTCCGAGATGCTAGAGAATGGTAAAACACTAAAATTATGAAAAATATCAGAACAGCATACAATTAAATATTTTTTTCTACTCCCTACATAAAATACTATTTTGCTCCCTCATTTCAGGGAGCAAAGTAGTACTTTTCCTCCCTCTGGAGGAAAATACTTTGCTTCCCTAGGGAGGAAAATACTTCGGCTCCCTCTGGAAGCAAACAAGTAAAAACTTCAAATAGCTGTAATAGTAGTGTATAGACTTCTTTTATTGATACACAAACTTCCTGAAAATGAATGCTTTTCTTTGAAACAGATTTTTTATTACTTATTTTTATTTACAAAAATTGAAAACAGTTTAAATCGAGGTTTAAATTAACATCAGTAACTAAATATTGTTAAAATTTATGGTACAATTAGTTAAATTACTAATGGAGATTGCCCCTGAAGAAATATTGGCTCTGCTGGTGGAGATCAGTTCCTGTTTGTTGTTTTCCAAAGTCTTGGTCGCTGATGAAGTACTTGTAGAAATTTTCAAAAAACAAGACAACGTTTTTTGGTACTTGAAGTAGTACTTTCTCCCGTAATTATTTGGCTGGCTACCTCACATTTTTTAGAAATACAATCATCTAAGTACCCTTCTGCTACTGCGTTTGTTCGCCATCCCCCATGTCTTTTTAGATTGAGAATGTCACTTGCAGCATTGACTAATAACGTAGCTGAAGTACGGCGGAAACTGTGTCCAGTATAGCCTTTCGAATCATCCAAATTTAAAAATATTGCTATTCTGTATGGAATTTTGGCAATTGTGTTTTTGCCAATTACCTGATTTGTACATTTCCCTTTACCATAAGTTAAAAAAAAATCTAGAATGACATATTTTAGGGGACCTACAGTCCAGATATTTTCTATACATATCCAAGACAGATACTCCGTTTAAAATCTCATTTGTTATTTGTAAATGTCCTTTTGATATTAGTTTTTGAGTCAGGTATTTGCACCACTAAAATATCGCCTTTATCACTGATATCCTCAAGTACCATTTTAACTAATTCATCGCTACGGCATGCCCCAGCAATTCCAAATATAAGCACAACCTGAAAAAAGGAAAATGCACTTATGATAACTGCCTAAAATGTCACTTAATTGTCATATATATATACTTTCTAATAAAAAAATGCTGCGTTACGTTTTTATTTATTATTCAACAATAACGATCAATCTTACCTTCATATGTAAGTAAGTTTCATCTGGAGCTTCTGCAATAAACTTGATGATATCCTTCCTTGAAAAAGTATTGGCTTTCTTGGATTTATATCCAGCAGATTTTCTTTTTAAAAAAAGCTACTAATTTAGGAAATTTAATGTCGATATTGTCTTTAATTTGGAGTGTAGATCGCAACATGCTGTATTTGCTCCATAATGTTGAAGGCTTCAAATCGGCGCATTTTTTGGAAAAGTAAAATAGGACCACTTCTTCACATATTTTTCTTATTTGCCTAGTCTCCATCCAACAATTAAATAGCTGGTACTCTTTTTCATATTTTTCACGAGACTTTAACGGTAATAGATTTAACGAAATCACGTTTGCTTCTTCCAGAATATCTTGAGGAACTTCATCTTCACATTCGGAATACATTATTATAAACTTTTTGGAAGTTTGTTTATTTTGAAAACAAGAAGCCACCTTAGCAACGTTCCATGTACTTTGATTTTTAACAATATTTACTTATCTAAATACCTATTATGACATTTTGACATATTTGGTTTTTTGATTGTCATGCGTAAGAAAATATAATAAAATATATGTAAAACCAAGTGTAAAACACTGTAAATGGTCATAGAAAAAATCATACGTATTACACAGGAGCAAAGTTCCATTTCCTCCCTTGGATATTGATGCCTTCCTCTTCGCGTCGGGCATCAAACTATCCGCGGGAAGAATTTATGCACTTTTCTCCCTTGTCATACAAATAGCTATTTTCTTTCGAAACAAGAAGTATTCTAAAAACATAGGTACATTGATATTCTCATAAATAATAAAGAAAAATAATACCAACTCTGAAAATGTAAAATAATACGTAAATAGATAAATATTTAATTCAAATTAAATGATCAAAAACACCTCCCTCTTGAGCAAAGCAATATCCTAACCTACTGAAAACGTCCCTTCTGACATTCGTGCTGCGATTGCTACATGCAACGTGATTGCAATAGACGGGCGACTGTAAACTGCGTATACCGCTAGTCGTGTATCTAGTGAGTTGGCTCGATCTGTATAATCAAGGCATAATAATCATGCTAATCATAAAAAATATTTTTCATTATTTCCTCACGTTCCAATTAACAAACAAATTAGTGCTGTAATTAAATTTTATTTTAATATAAGTAAATTTATAAAACAGCAATTTCCAATTTAAATACATGTTACGCGACTGTTTCCAGGAAGATATTTCAATTTTACTTTCAGTTCATTATTCACCCACGAAAGGCTGAGAAACTTCATAACTAGAATGTATATAATTTGGGAACAATGTCGAAATTGTTAATAAAGTAATTAGTAATTAAAATATTGCTTTATATTAAGATTCTGAATTGTAATTTGTTCCGGGATGAGACAAACAAATTATAATATTTACTGTTTAATAATACAGCTTTTTAAAATTAGTATTATGTACATGTGAAATATAAATAATGTTCTTAATATTCTCAAGGATACACCTTTTTATTTGATAATGATGCTAGCTTGAGAAATGCTGTTGAGGTCCTAGAGTTGAGGTTTTATTACTTGTTTATTTCCCTACAGAACAATACTGTAAGACTGATTTTAAAATTGTTCGCCATAATCTGTTTCTTATTGAAACATAAACTTTTACTTGAATCCACGCTAATTCTATCGGATTAAGTTCGTGCCTATACAGTGATACCGAGGTACAGTATTACAACGTTTTTCTTCACATCTTCCTCAAAATTATTAATCCATCTTAAAATTGTATTTTTTATGGGTATACATGTCTTTAAACCTGAAATTCACGTCAGAATTTTTTTCTGTAAAGATTAATGAACACTTTTTGACACATATAACATTTAATTGTCACTTATTTGTTCATTTCCTCACCTATTACAACCACCATACCCATTGGTTAACCTTGTATACTGAGAGAATGATTTAGTTGGGAGAAATAAATTTTATTTCAACCAAATAAATGATTTCTTTGTATTTGGCGAACTAAACATTTAATTGGGAGAATTAAGGCAATTATTTCATTAAAAGCCGAATATTTAATATTATCAATTAAACCAAAATACTATTTGTAAGAAATATTTGTTTATGAACATTAAATATTTATTTGTGAACATTAAACATTTGTTTCTGAACATTAAATATTTGTTTCTGAGCATTAAATATTTATTTCTCAGGAATAAGACTTTTTATAGAAAATTTCGTGGATTTATTGTTGATGAATACATTAATTTCAGGAAAATTAATTCCGTTTTTAATTTATTTATGGTGAACAAATATTTATTTCTCAAAAACAATGAAAATTTCATATATTTATTAATATTAAATAAATTGTTAATTTTTGTTAATAACGCTGTTTAATTTATTTACACTGAGGGAAATATCTGGCTTGAAATGACTAAGAAGCCTTAGTTTTTTAAATTTAATAAATATTTATTATCCTGCATTATATTTAATTCAGACAAATAAATATTTTTCATAATTTTGTTATAATAAGCATATTTCGAGGATTGGATTAATTGACAAAACTAAATGATTTATTTCAGGAATTCTCTTGATATTTATTTTTTGTAATTAAATAATATTTATTCATGCTTAATAAAGTTCTAAATTTTTTTTAACTAATGTGTCTTATTAGAATCAGTTAAACCTCAAATCTATTATATATAAATCTGGATTTCCATGTCAAATTTTAAGAGAAAATTCAGGAAAATTGTAAATATCAGGAAATGCAGCCATTATAACCGCTTATATGGAGTAAAAGTTTTGCATTGAATTGATGCGAGGATATAATCTTTAAAATAAAACGTAAACGAACAAGAAAAAAATAATACAATGAAAATTACTGCGAAATATCTTATAGATTGTATGGTAATAATAATATAAAATAATACAGTCTATAAATAACACCTAGTTAAAAAAATAATCTATTTATTTTTATGCAAGAAAGTAAAAAAAAAAAGAACATTCTAAACCGATATATTTGAGTATAGATTTCCCTTTTATTCTTTTCTTATTTTGACTGTAATGTGCTTAACTGGAACTTTTAAAAAATATCAAATAAGTGAGTTTATTATTAACTTAGAAATAATAGTAGAAAGTTCAAATAAAGATTAATTTTCAATTTTCTTTACTGCTTGTTTATTGTAATTTTTAATTGATGTGTCAGGTTAAGGATACAGACAAACAAATGTCTGTGTTAAAGGTAAACAAAATTAAATATATGAAAAATATTTACACATATTTATTAAAAAAATAACAAAAAAAAATAACTCTGAACAAATTTTCACAACTAAACAGTCTTTGGCTAGGTTAGGTACTTTAATATGCTATGATAAACAAATTACCACGTACAAACATTAAAAACTTACATTTAAAAGTTTCTTTGAGGCTTTCCAGCCCCCATATTCTTCTAATAAACTATATCTCTACCGAAAGGGACACAACACTTAACATAAAGCTTTTAATAAGAGAAAAAGGGAACAATGGCGTCTTGTTGAATCTTGTCTAATGCGTTAGCGCGGTTTCGCCGGTAGAGTGCCAACATTTAGTTCTCAGAAACAAATTTATTAATGAGAAATAAATATTTCTTATTAGAATTAAATATTTATTTCCGCTATTAGGGTATAAACTTTAATAGTAAATATTTCTTTCTATGAAATAAATAATGATGTAATAAATTTGGCATATACAAATGTGTTATTCATGAATAAATTTATTTCTTATAAATAATTATTTAATTACAAAAAATAAATACCAAGAGAATTCCTGAAATAAATCATTTAGTTTTGTCAATTAATTCAATCTTCGAAATATGCTTATTATAACAAAATTATGAAAAATAATTATTTGTCTGAATTAAATATAATGCAGAATAATAATTATTTATTAAATTGAAAAAAACTAAGGCTTCTTACTCATTTCAAGTCAGATATTTCCCTCAGTGACAAAATACAAGAAAAAGAAATTGTATGAAAAAATATGAAAATAATTTCAGTTTTCGTGCTTTCGACAATAAAATTATTCATGCTACAAATTAAGCAATATTTTCAAACTATTCCATTTAGTTCGCATTTGCTAAACTAAAATTAATCAGAGAAAGGAAAAATGAAAGAAATGTTCCCACCAGTTACATCACAAGTCTAAATTAAATATGTATTGTTAAAGCTTTATGTATGCAAGTCGTGTTGGTCGTGATTATTCAATCTATCGCTTCCTTGTTTAAAACAATATGCTATTTGTTTATAGACATACTTTTAAATGGATAATTTTCTTTCTACAGAACTAATTTTGCAATGTGGCTAGTTAAATATCATAAGATGATATGAGAAAGTTTATCAGTGCATTAGTATTTGGCAAGCACTGCTTTCGAACACCATTTTTCAAATGTTTCACTATTTTAAAAATTGTCTAAGTTAAATATTCATTTTCACACTTACACCAATGTACGTAGTACATACCAGATAGACAAAATACTTAAGTCACAGTGGAAGGTATTATAATATTTCAACAGATACATGAGGATGTCACAATTTTATTAGTGACAAAAACGTTACAATTCATTCACCAAATCAGCCATCAATAAATATAAATGAAATAATATAAAATAAATGTTATAAATTCATCACCATGTTGTGTCTGGCTGTATGGCTAATGGCCTAATGCAAAAAAAAAGTTATAAATTCAGAAGCTCATTCAGAAAATACTAGGAAGAGAGCTGAGCATTGAAAAAAAATCCAATAATGATAAAAACAATGTTATGCTGAAGGCGTCTTTAGAAGTCATAAGAACAATATACAGTGTGTCTCACTTAAGAGTGTAACAGCGTAATAATTCTTTTGTTTGTTGTCCGATTTAAATCAAACTGGTCTCAAAAGATAGAGGCCACCAAGGTCTATTTAAAACCACAAAATCACTTTCCATCTTTAAATGCAAGGCCATTTACGATGCTAAATTATTTGAAAGAATTAAAAAAATCATAGTAGGCATTTTTTAATCAAAAAGTTTTATTAACAAAACTTGTTCGAAATCATTCAAAAACTCTGAATCCGAAGTTTAGTTAAATTAAAAAAAAAAAATGAGGCTTTGATGAAAAAAATTTCAGTACCAAATTTCTCGTTTGATAAGCATGCTCTGACTCCTTTGTTTATACTAAAAGACAATTTTGTAAATGTCAGATTGTTGTCAAGTAAATCTGCTGGCATTCTGTCTGATTTTTTGTATTCTAGCATATTTTATTTCAATTAAAGTACTTAGAACTGCGGAAAAAGTGGAAATTGTTAGATTAGTTGGTGATAATTCTCGTACAGTGAGGGAAGCTGCTACAGCATTTAATAATCGGCATCCAGATCGACCCCCAATAGACCATGTACAAGTTTGGCGAATTAATAATTTATTCAATAGAACTGACAAAGTGTGCAACAAACAAGAACAACGTGCGAGGAATCATGTTAGAGATGCAGAAATTCTTCAGTTTGTGAAAGAAAATCCAAGGTGCAGCCTAAGGAGAATGTCCCCAATTTTAAATGTACGCAAGGATACAATTTGGCGATGCTTCCGTCGAAATAAATTAAGTCCCTTCAAGCCTGTTTTCTTACACACATTAGAAGAAGGAGACGATGAAAGGCGGCTGCAATATTGCTTTTGGTGTCAGGGAGAGTTTTTGAACAACCCTATTTCTTTTTTAATATTTTATTCTCAGATCAAGCGACATTCACAACTAATGACACAGTTAACTCTCAAAATAATCGAAATTGGTCTGTTGAAAACCCTTATTGGGTTGTAAACTCTCGACGCCAGTATTCAGAAAAGGTGAATGTGTGGTGCGATATTTTGAATGAACAAATAATTGGGCCATATCTCTTTGAGGGAAAATTAAATGCGGAACGTTTACTAGATTTTTTTGCAAACTGAATTTTCAATCGAAATTGAAAACTTGCCCATTATGCAATAAGGGTATTGCAAACAACAATCTGATATTTCAACTTCATGAAGCCCCAATCCACAATGCAATGGTAGTAGGGAATTGGCTAAACGACAACTTTTCCGGGAGGTGAATAGGAAGAAATAGCCCTTTCATTATTTGGCCTCCGAGGTCGCGTGACTTCACGCCCTTAGACTTTTTTTATGGGGGCTTCTAAAGAATGAAGTCTACAAAATGCAGCCACGAAATAGACTACAAATGGAAAATCGGATTGGGCAAGCTTGCACTGAAATTACGCCTGCAACCCCCCGAAAAGTTATGAACAACAGAAAGCAAATTGAGACATGCATTAGGGATGATGGAGGTTTAATAGAACATAATATTTAATTCGTTTGGTTGTATTTATTATTCATTTGTGTAAATTATGTTTCAAAAAAACAAATTTAGAAACAATTTTTATTAAAATGCCTAGAGTAGTGGGGAGAGGTATGTGAAACTTCTTATATGGTCCAAATACTACTATCCGACCGACATCATAGATGTCTCTGTGGCGGATAGCGACTTGCGAAACAAGTACCGAGAGCGGCGACCTCTAGCCCAGGTGGACTAAACTACTGTTATTAAATATGATTTGAACGAAACAACTACTCAGCGGGCAAATACCTCGACCTGCATTGGATTATACCTTCAAATCATGATAGATCTATCATGATTTGAAGGTATAATTCAATGCAGGTCGGGGTATTTGCCCGCTGAGTAATTGTTTCGTTCAAATCTTATTTAATAACAGTATTTTAGTCCACCCGGACTAGAGGTCGCCGTTCTCGGTACTTGCTTTGCAAGTCGCTATCCGCCACAGAGACATCTGATGTACCGGTCGGATAGTAGCATTTGGACCATATGAGAAGTTTCATATACCATTACTCAATTTACCTTAGTCAGTATATGACTAGCAGGATGGTCACTATCATTTGTCTGTTCCATAACCTATGGCATACTGAGGAGAAATAATAAGTTCGAAACCGGTCTATGTCTGGTTAGGAATTGACAAATGATATTGGCTACCGATCTATCATGATTTGAAGGTATAATCCAATGCAGGTCGGGGTATTTGCCCGCTGAGCAGTTCTTTCGTTCAAATCATATTTAATATTAAAATGCCTAAAATGATTTTTTTCATCAAAACCTCATATTTTTTTTTTAGAATTTAACTAAACTTCGGATTTTGGGTTTTCGAATGATTTCGAACAAGTTTTGTTAATAAAATTTTTTTGATTAAAAAATGCCTACTATGACTTTTTGATTTTTTTCATATAATTTAGCATCGTAGATGGCCTTGCATTTAATGGAAAGTGATTTTGTGGTCTTAAATAGACCTTGGTGACCTCTATCTTTTGACACCAGTTTGACTTAAATCGGACAAAAAATAAAAGAATTATTACGTGGTTACACTCTTAAGTGAGACACACTGTATCTATAATAAAGTTTTAAATCACAGAACCCAAGCATGATCTTATCAAAGTAAGAACAACCTGGTGTGAGGCACTGATAAGTTGAGAAATCATTTTTTGGCATTGTGCTGGGTCACATAAATATTAATTCCCTGTTATTTTTGCCATTCTTAATCCAAATAGTTCGTCCAAAAATGAACTTGAACGATTTATTTTTAATGTAGATTTGATATGGGTCAATATTTTTCTGAACACATGTAAAATATACAGAGTGGAATAAAAAGTATGATTTTTTAAATGGAAGTCACTGTGTATATTTTTGTACATTTGAATTTTTAGATTATTCTGATTACAAATATATGGCTATAGTATGATTAGTCCAGTAGTTTTTGAGTTATTATTAATGATCTAAATCAATTTGATTTTCAATAATATACCACTAAAATTTAGATATAGGAAAACAATTAAACTTCAGTCAATTTCTATAACTGCATGGCAAAGTTGTTGAGTTTCTAATTAGTGTGGCTGTTTTATTTGTCAAAATAATATCTATATTGTGGTGGAAAAACATACATCATGCATTATTACAATTTGGAAGAAAGGCGTATGATTTTAGAAGTATATTTATATTGTAATAAAAACATGACCATTTCAAGTTTATAAGAAGATACCCAAATTAGACTGTGCTTGCTAATATAACATTTAAGAAAATTCATAATAAATATGATTAAAAAATAAAACTAGCAGGAAAAGAAAAACCGTTCTTGCCGAGGAAATGCAGGAAGTCCAATTATTCCGTAGCTAAAAAATTAACATAAGTCAAAGCAATGTTATTTATTTACCTATTTATTTAAATACAAAATCTAACAGACAGGAAGTCAATTACAGGATTAGGTACGTTGAAATTATGTATAGATTTACACATAAAAAATGTTGCGTGTTAGAAAAAATTTCTTAATGAAATATATGTATAATATATACGAACAAAGCATATAGAATTGTATATACAGATATAAATATACACTTGTACATATACATACACATACATATACACATAAATAAAGAATAGATTACAAAAGATCAAGGTGCAAAACAGTGTTTTTGATTACACTCTCATTGCAGAAAAATATATCAACACAATCATCAATTTTAACATAGTTGACATACATTTGGAGTATTGGGGAAGCAATGAGAATATTAGTTCTTGGTGTCTGTAAAATAAATAAGTTGTTATGGCGAGCAGAAATTCTAGGAACTCTATAATTTACTTGATTTAACAGGTTAATACAACCCAGATGATTTTTATATAGAAAAATTATGGATTGAAACATTTTTCGTTAAACCTTTCTAACAATATAATTTGTGAAAATCCAATAAGTGGACTGTACCATCAAGAGTGTACACTGCAGATTTTAAAAACTTACGATGAATATTCTCTAATTATAATACATATATTTACATTATAAATTGGATTCCACATAACTGGAGCATACTTAAGGCGAGATCTAACAAATGTTACATATAGTAAACGATGAGTGTTGACATGTATGAAATTTTTGCTGTTCCTGATTACAAAGCCTAGATTCTTAAAAGCAGAAGTAGTTACCATTTCGACGTGCTTATTGAATGATAATTTAGAATCAAAATACACGACAAGGTCTTTAATAATATCAGGTCTTGTAGTATAACATTATCGATATTATAATTAAACACGTCCAGGTCTTTTTTCCAGCCAAATGACGTGACATTACACTTGCTAGCATTGAGCGATATATAGTTGTTGACACACCAGGAATTGACACTATCCAAGGTTTTTTGCAGAATTTCACAATAATGAACATTATCAAAAAACCGGTACACTTTTAGGTCGTCTACATACAAGAGAAAGTGGACATTAGTATCCAAGCCTTCGAAAATATCATTAATAAACATTAAGAAAAAGAGCGGTCCGAGTATCGAACCCTGTGACACACCAGATCTTTGCAAGAAACTATTCGATACTGAACAAATTGATGTCGATTTTCTAGATATGACTGTATTAAATGAAGTAATGACTTTGAGAGACCAAATTTGTCAAGTTTACAAATCAAAGCACCGTGGTCAAGTCTGTCAAAAGCCTTAGAAAAGTCAAGACGTTCGCAAAGTAATTGCATTTGCAAACAAGGTTCATTACTGTAGATCGACCCTTCATAAAGCCATGCTGATCAATATATATTAAGCTAGATACGTGAATGTACATAGAATCGTAAGAAGAATTTAAAAAATTTTCCCCAAGTTATAAATAATAGTGATGGGCCGTTCGTTATGTCACTCTTTTCCACCTTTTTGAATACTGGACACACATGAATTTTCCATTTTTGAGAAAATCTCGAAGTACTGAGAATTAAATTGGAAATTACTAGAAGGGTTTTAGCAAATACAGTTAAACAATCTTTAATTCGAAATGACGGAATTAGATCAGGGTCCATGGTTATTGTGGTTTTATAGATTGACATATTTCCTCCTCAGTGAAGGCAGATAAATTGAAGGTATTTAAATTCAGAGTACTTACGTCGTCAAATTTACAAAGTGTAGGAGAAGTAAAAGATTTCGAGAAAAGTCCGCAAGACTATCAACTATTACTTGGGAGTCTTCAATCATTTGATTCTAGAAGTTAGCGATGGCGAAATAGATGAATAATTGATTTTTGAATTAATGAAACTCCAAAAATAGTTAGGATTTGTTTGCATGTAATTTTCAATGTTGTCTAAATATAATTTGTAAGCACTATCGATGTCAGATTTAATTTTTGATATCAATGTTTTAAATGTATTGTAATATTAAATGTTACCAGATTTTTTTTTGTTTAATGTTTTTCCTACTGCTTAATACGAACTTTAAAAAAAATAAATTCACACCACTCCATATTACTCCTGTTTAAGAATTGAATGAAAATGACCGTCGACAGAGAATATCGTTTTTTCGACAAATAATTGAGATATAATTAATATAATGATTTATTGCATAACATGTTTTGTACAGATGACTCTTTTTTTCTGCAGCTGGTTTGCTTAACAGACATAACACTAGGTTACACGGAACTACAATAATTGGTCCTATTTTTTATAAATACAAACCTCATGAGTGAAGTTTATCTCAATCTTCTGCAACAGCAAATTGAGGAATACTTGGATCATTCGCCAATTTTATAAAACTTAAGAATAATCTGGAAGCAAGACGGAGCACTTCCGCATAATGTCCGACCAGTCACGGATTATTTAATTCAAAAATATCCTATCTGGATTGGAAACAATGTTCCAATCTACCGGCCCGCAAAGAGTCCCGATACAAATACCCTAGATTTTCATCTTTGGGGTGCTCTCAAAAATAATATTTATAATTAAGAACTCTCACAGGACACTGAACAACTAAGACATCTTACAAGGGAGGTAACAAATTGGTTTAATGAGGATGAGGCGGTGTTTGAAATAGTCAGATCCAATTTCTTGAGGCGATGTTTCAAATGCATAGCAAATAATGGAAATTATGTTGAAGATAATGTGAAATAATTTTTATAATATTTTTATCCGTTATGCTACTGATGTATATGATGTTACTGTTGTTATTCTGTTATAGCTACCGTTTGTTTTATTTTGTTATAAAAATCATAAAGGAATATTTTTTTATGTATTCTTCAATTCACTTGCTTTCCTAGCTGTTAATCAAATTATTAGCGGCATTGTAACAAATTGTCTCAAATGTTTTTGATAATGACTCAAAAACTACTGAATCATACACTAACACTCATATTTGTAATAAAAAAATCTAAAACCTCAAATAAACTAAAACATAGAGTGTTATATTTCAAAAACACACTTCTTGTTCCACCCTGTATATTCTCCACGTTTAGAAAAATGTTGAGACATAAAATATATAAAATCTACATTAAAAATCGTTGAGATTAATTTTTTGGACGAACTACTTGGGTTAAAACAAATTGGGTTAAAAATAACAAATGTAAAACTGAAAAAATTCTAAAAGTGCGAGTTTAGCTAACCCGCGGATAAAAAACCGGCCTTAATATGTTAAATGTACTCATCAGTGACGTCATATTTTCTAAGAGCTTAAGTTTTTAACTAGTAGAAAGTAAAACTTTTACATTAATGTTAACATTTCCATTTATGTATTAAAACGAATACAACTGATTTAAAAATTATTTTACATTCAAATCTTTCATTATCGTGCAAAATTATCCTGAGGAAAAAATACACCACAGCAATACGTACTACTTACTTCCGATAACTCTAGACAAGGAACAAGAAAACATATTACGAGTACTTCTTAACGTAAAAGTAAACTTCTAGTTGCACACTTCCGACAGTTGTTTCTACAAGGTACATTTATTTATGCAAATATACTGTAGGTATTAAATTATAAATAGCTTGGAAATTAAATAAATCTAGAACTTTCTTTACTCAAGATCTTTCAGGAAGTATGTCCTGTGGAAATAGTCCATAACTTTGCAACGACTCTTTAACTAATTAAACGGGGTGTTCTTATTCGAAAGGTATTGGGAGATTACGTAGTTTATCGCAAGATATAGTTTCTGTTAAACTGAAAAAAAATATAACGGTTTTTGAAATAAATATACAGAGCGAGTCAATGTTGGGATAATGTCCAATAAAAGTTGTAGGAGATGAATAGTTCAGCATTTTAAAATTATATTGTAATATACGTGGTGTTTCATGAAAGGTAATTTTTTTTAAATGGAAAATTTGAATTCCTCATACAATTTTCAATAGGTTTCCATAAGACTAACATAAATCTACAGAATAATCTCAAGAGTAAATAGGGTGTACTATTTTTAAAAAATGAACTATACAGGGTGGGGCAATAGTGCGTCGGACCTCGATATCTCGAGTTCTACGATAGCTAGAAATTTTTAAAAAAATTGCAAGTAAACTGGATAAAAAAAGTCTATAACTGGAAATTATTTTCGAACATACAGGGCGAGCCAAGACGAAATTACGGGACCAACTGCCTTTTTTTTAAATGGAATGCTATGTATATCAGTACATTTTTTGAAGCCTCCTTCTAGGCTCTACTCACTCCTATATTATTATTGGCTATCTCCCAACCACTTTGATGTAATGAATTTTTTTGTTGAAATAATGTCATCTGCAGATGGATATTAAAAAAAATCACCACAGTCACAATTATGGGTTTTAAGAAAAACTTATGTGAATACCAGTTACGAGACATCTAATTAATGTTTTTGAATCATTTTCATTTCCTAAAAATGTACAGGGTGACCAAAAATTAGTATTCAATTAAGAACTTTTTAAATTGAATTTTCTCAATTTTTTCAAATGGAACACCCTTATATTTTTCACGGTATAAGTAAAAAGAAACTGAACGATATTTTTCATTAACTTTTAATTATCTCATGAAGCACCCTG
Organism: Rhamnusium bicolor; assembly: GCA_029963845.1. Taxonomy (NCBI): domain Eukaryota; kingdom Metazoa; phylum Arthropoda; class Insecta; order Coleoptera; family Cerambycidae; genus Rhamnusium; species Rhamnusium bicolor. Next base: position 293,806 of record JANEYF010004391.1, on the reverse strand, counting down.
TATATTTTTCGACGATGTGATGTAGAAATGAAAAACGAACATTTTTTGTAAGTACTTCCCTATGGCTAATTGCAATCATTTTCGTTTTATAAATAAATAAGTGTCAAATTCAAGAATAAACTAGAGGTTCCCTCAAATAATTCATTAGAAAAATTTATAACTGGTGTTCGACGTGTTGCCCATTTTGATTGACACACGTCTTTATGCAATTTTGAAATGAGGCCATTTAGTGGGACCACTTCCATTGAAATGAGTAAATAGTATTTAACCAGTCCTTTACTGTAATGTTTTTTTGTATATTTTTTTGCTGTTTTCGTTATTCGACAAGCAATAAAACCTCAGTTTGGTATAAATTGTCATGTACAAAGGAGCACTTATCACACTTATCGGTCGTTAGTTACAATTTGTATTGAATTTAAAATATTTGGAATTTTACAATATGAATTTTAATAAAGCGGAACTTGTAGACATGACTTTTATTTTGGGCGAGTCAGACAGAAATTGTTTACTTGCCAATAGAATTTATCACCAACGTTATCCTGAAAGAAGGCTTCCTGATATTAGCAGCTTCCAAAACCTTCTCGATAGATTTCTGGAAACTGAAAATGTCGAATATAAAAAAAGTGAAAGAATAAAACGTGTTGTGAACGAAGAAAATGAGTTTTCTGTGGTGCTGGCAACGGTTGAGAATTCCCATGTTAGTCAAAGAGAAGTGACCTCATTAGTAGGAATAAGTAGACGGTCTGTGGGTCGAATCCTAAAAACAAATAAGTTGCATGCATATCATATTCAAATGCACCAGGAATTATCAGATGACGATTTTCAAAAGCGCCTACAATTTTGTAATTGGGCCAGAGGTAAAATGCAAGTTGATGTCAACTTCTTCAATAATGTTTTATTCAGTGATGAGGCAACTTTTCATAATAATGGATTTGTTAATAGGCACAATTTTCATTATTATGCTTCGGAAAATCCTCACTTTTTTATGCAACTTGATAACCAACACAGATGGTCTATAAACGTTTGGGGAGGAATTATTGGAGAACATATAATAGGGCCACATTTCCTTGATGGTACATTGACTGGAGCTATTTATCTTCATTTTTTTGGAAAACTATCTGCCACAATTATTGGTAAATCTCCCTGGAAGAATTCGAAATAGGATGTGGTTTCAGCAAGATGGTGCTCCACCACATTATTTAAATGCAGTTAGAGACCACTTAAATAATACCTACCCTCATCAATGGATTGGAAGAAATGGACCCACTAAATGACCTACTAGATCCCCAGATTTTACAAAAATGGATTTCTTTTTATGGGGATACGTGAAGGAAATTGTTTATAGAGACACACCAACAACAGTACAAAATACGAAGGAAAGAATAATAACTGCCTTTAGATCTATCACACCGGCAGTTTTAGGAACAGTGGGAACCACATTTCAAAAGTGCATAGAGATGTGTGTCAATCAAAATGGCCAACATGTGGAACATTTATTAAAATTTTTTCTACTGAGTTATTTGAAGAAACCTCTTTTAAGTTTATTTTTGAATGTTGTAATTATTGCTCAATAAAACGAAAATGATTGCAATTAGCCATAGGGAAGTACTTACAAAAAATGTTCGTTTTTTATTTTTACATCACATCGTTGAAAAATATACAGTGCGTTCCATTTGAAAAAATTGAAAAATTCAATTTAAAAAGTTCTTAATTGGATACTAATTTTTGGCCACCCTGTACATGTTTAGGAAATGAAAATGATTCAAAAACATTAATTAGATGTCTCGTAACTGGTATTCACATAAGTTTTTCTTAAAACCCATAACTGTGACTGTGGTGATTTTTTTAATATCCATCTGCAGATGGCATTATTTCAACAAAAAAATTCATTACATCAAAGTGGTTGGGAGATAGCCAATAATAATATAGGAATGAATAGAGCCTAGAAAGAGGCTTCAAAAAATGTACTGATATACATAGCATTCCATTTAAAAAAAATGGCACTAGGTCCTGTTATTCCGTCTTGGCTCGCCCTGTATGTTCGAAAATAATTTCCAGTTATAGACTTTTTTTATCTAGTTTACTTGCAATTTTTTTAAAAATTTCTAGCTATCGTAGAACTCGAGATATCGAGGTCCGACGCACTATTGCCCCACCCTGTATAGTGCCCCGCTTTCAGGAACTTATGTAACGTTTTTTAAGACTGCCCATAACTATTTTTATATGCTGCAAGCAAACTTTTTTAAATACAAATCTGCAACCGAGTCTACGCCCTTTGCAATGCTGCAATAAACAGAAAAATAAATGTAAATTAGATAAAGTTGTGTACCTATTAGGTGAAAACAATATTACTTTAGCTAACGTAATATGTGCTTCATTTCGTTATGTGTGACACTAATTATTATGGCATCATTACGCAAACTGAATACCGAATGTGAAAAATTACGTGCACGCAAAAACGTAGGTTATTGTTGTGCCAAATAACGTAGAAGATACTTAGGAATTTTTCATATACTTTCACTTATAATAAAATAGTGTTCGTTACGGATGGAGAGATCAATGCAAAAGCAAGAGAGAAACATGGCGAATGAAGCCACTGGATATCGACGATTGCTTTGAGGAAAGGTAGAGGGTTATCAAGCTAGACTTTCCACCCCAGTATTGCGTTACAAAAAAAACAGTTTATGTGAAAATTATATAAATATTTTTATGGACAAACAAAATATAAAAAACTGAAAACAATTGAAGACCGATTTAAAAATAACAAACAACGCTAGAATCAAGACGCATGTGGTTTTATGCCACAGCCACCGTTGAAAACACACTTAAAAATTGATTTGGAGCAACAAAAATTCCTTTTTATATACGCAACTAAATTGTTTGAATAAAGAGAATGTAAGTCTTGATATATCCTATGTGATTTTGTGATTTAAATTGATTTTAATTATATTTGAGTTGAAAGAAATTACATTTCGACCAATCAGATTTACACAATTTTCTTTAATCAAACAAACATTTTTAAGTGTGAAGAGTTAAATTCTCTTTATAAAAACAAAAATTTTGTTGCGTATATACTAAGAAATTTTTGTTGCTCCAAATATATTTTTTTAAGTGTGATCACGGTATATGTGTGATTCTTTAATTTTAAATATTTCAAAAACTAAGATACCTCCATCAACTCACATATATTTGAAATCAAAAAAATAACATATATGCAGAAATTCTAAAACATACAGAGTGTTCCATTTAAATGGTTGGTACGCACATCTGGCGGCAGCGAATTAACACCTGGCAGAAGGCTTCCTTTGACGAATGCCGACAGACTTCTTACGGTCAAAATGGATAAATATAGATAAAAATGAAATGTCTCACGGTTTTCAAAAAGTTTCCACGCCCAAGTGACAATACCTATTAGCGTAGGTATGTTCAATTTTTTGTTGATTCTGGCAATCTGGAAATAAATATTTATTTCTTCTGTTCTAATTACACTGATCAACAAATTTAGGGGAACCCTTTTTTAGGAGTGAAGCATTTTTTGAAATAAAAGACAGACGCAAGTGTCAACTTCGGTATATTGTTCTTTCAACATTATCTAACAAGATACAACACCTACTTTAACGATTTTCTTAAGCAATCAAACATTTGAGAAGACTACCAAAATCAAAATGTGATTTCACTTAAAATAGGATAAAAATTCTGTTACAGCCGAGTTATAGTAGCGCGTTTTCTCTATATAAGCATCAATTACAGCCTGACATCATCGAGGCATACTGCGAATAAGATGTCTTAACATTGTGGAAAATTTCTTCATTCTTCCAGAAGGACCTCAGACAACTCCTAAAGAGTTCGAGGTGCAACAGGACGCCTTCTAACATGCCTGTCAAGTACATCTCAAAAGTGCTCGATGGGATTTAGGTCTGGACACATTGCTGGACACTTCATCACTTGGATTTCTTGTTTTCGGAGAACAAGTCTTGTTAGATTTGAAGTACGAATGCTACTACGGCCCTCTGTAGATAGCAGATGGACTCGTTTGGAGCTGGTTTGCCACATATCGCAGAGATAGACCATCTTCAAGCAAAGCAACAGCTCTCGCGCATTCAATATCACTTAAGGAACGCATTTCAGACTCACTCGTACTTACAAACAGTGAAACTATCAAAACTGACATATATTGTGTGGAACTGCTACGCTGATTAGTAACGGATGCTTATTTTGTGGTTAAAGCCACTTTGTTTTGAGACATTTTTTACAATAAAGATATCTGTAAAGCAAAAGGGCGAAGGATTCATCGTAATTCTTTTTTGCACTTGGTCAGTAACAATCTGGACAAAAATACAGCAAAAGAATCCTATACGTCAATCATTTTTTTTAAGATATAGACATTCAAAAAAAGTGTTCCCCTATATTTGTGGATCAGCGCATTATTTTTTTTATACTTTTGCTGCTTACCTAATTTTTAAAATCAATTATTTCAGTTATACACCTGGAGTGGGTTGGAACCTTTGATGTGAAGATAACACTGACGTAGTTTTCCACGAAACACCAAAACACTATACACTGCACTCTACGAGCGTTTTGCCAACCAAGTTGGCATCATCTGGAAATGATTAAAACTAAACTTATACTAACAATGTACCCTATTTATACTTAAACAATTGTCATGGTTAACCGAACCGTCACGGTTAGGTGAACCGTAACTCACTAACCAGTAAAGCGGACTATTTGGGCCTGTCACTATTCATACTATTTTTACACTTTATGATTTCCAAGCTTTCAGATGCATCCAGCTGTCTAGTATTTGTTACATTCCTAATTAATCTTAAATTGCTAATATCTATTTTATGGTTGTTCTCAAACGCATGTTGGGCTACACTAGACTTATCTGTTCTACCATATTTGAGATGGGCCATATGCTCTTTGATTTTAGTTTGAATTGATCGTCTAGTCTGTCCAACATACTTTTGATTATAGTCCTTACAGCTAATTTCGCAAATCCCCGACTTTTCGTTTGTTTCAATTTTGTCTTTTGGATTGCCTAAAAGTTGTTGTAGTTTGTTTCCCGATGAATGAACCACTGTCATACCTACATCTTTAAAAATCTTAGCAATACCACGGGTGAATCGAAATTCGAATGGAATCGATACAAATTTAGGATTTTCTCTTTCATTTTAAAAGGTCGAGGAATTTCGAAGCGACTCTTTAAATTTTCGTTTCCTAATTATTTTATCAATTAAACTTACAGAATATCCATTAGCAGCTATATCCTTAATCAATGCATTTTATTTTCAAATCTCTCCTTATTTGCGTCTTCTCTTTTTTGGCTTCTATACCTTCCTGGGTTTTCTTACCGACTTATTGAGGTGCGATTCCATGGGTAATCTTTCATTTTATAAGATACTTATTTAGAAAATTTTTTTAAATGGTAGGATGAAAGTTGAAACTTGCTGAGCTAATTATGAAGAATCATTCTAGACGACGTAATTTACTCACCGTGATTGCTATGTCCAAATTTCACTTATATTTACGTATATTTCCCTCTAAATTACATGTCCTCTAGTACACTTTCAGCACTGATCTCCAAATTTGGTGCCATTGAAGAAATAATTTTGAAAAATTACCTTACAAACATTGGTATTAGCCCTCTTAATAGACGATGGACTAAAAAATTAAAACTCGACATTTTGTGTTGAGCACAATGGTGAGAGTCCTTAGGGATATATCTTAGAGTACTGGTATCTTTTCTGTATATGTCAAATTCTAATTTATTGTCACTATTTCTAATTTATTAATACATCTAAAAATGGCAGTAGTCCAGAGTTTTCAGTTTCATATGTGAATTAAACTGAGGCAAAACGACCGTTTAAGCGACTTATGTATCGAACACTGCAATAACATTATCAACATACCTAAGCCAAACCCTGGGGAAATACTCGAATTTTTCCTTTGCTTCCGTCTCGAATCTGTTCATGAAGAGACTGGCAATGAATGGTGACAAAGAGTTACCCATTGCTGTTCCTTCATGTTGTTCGAAGAAATCATCGTTGATCGAAAACAATTTTGTTTCATGCAAAGTTTAGTGAGTTTAAGATATTCTTTTACTACATCTTGACTGATATTGTTTATTCGAGTAGATCCTTAAGGTAATCCAAGCTCTATGGTATCGGAGCATTGGAAACAATGAACAAGTCAAGGAGATCAAAATTTCACTTCTTGTAACAGAATATTTTTCACCTTATTATGAACTTATTAGAGAATAGCATAGGTATTTTCGAACTCTTCTGTTAACATTTTGATATGTGTTTATCCATTGCTGAACAATAGACTAAATTTCCTTTTATTATCTTCAAGCGTACAATCTAGGTACATTTATTAATACTGTAACTTACTATTTACTGGAGATAGTTTAGATTTAAGTATTTCTTCTTTCTATTAATTTACCCCCATTTTTTGAAAAAGAAAAGCAATTAGATATAGCGAGTAATATTTTGTATTTATATAAAATAATTAGGAAACAAAGTTAAAGTCTTCAGTCCTTTTAAAATAAAAGGGAAAATCCGAAATTTGTATCGATTCCATTCATCTTCGATTCACCCGTGGTATTGGTAAGATTTTTAAAGATGTAGGTATGACAGTGGTTCATTCACCGGGAAACAAACTACAACAACTTTTAGGCAATCCAAAAGACAAAATTGAAACAAACGAATAGTCGGGAATTTCCGAAATTAGCTGTAAGGACTGTAATCAAAAGTATGTTGGACAGACTAGACGATCAATTCAAACTAGATTCAAAAAGCATATGGCCCATCTCAAATATGGTAGAACAGATAAGTCTAGTGTAGCCCAACATGCGTTTGAGAACAACTATAAAATAGATATTAGCAATTTAAGATTAATTAGGAATGTAACAAATACTAGACGGCTGGATGCATTTGAAAGCTTGGAAATCATAAAGTGTAAAAATAGTATGAATAGTGACAGAGGGCCTTCCCAAATAGCCCGCTTTATTGGTTAGTGAGTCACGGTTCACCAAACCGTGACGGTTCGGTGAACTGTGACAATAGTTTAGGTATAAATAGGGTACACTCTTAGTATAAGTTTAGTTTTAGTCATCTCCAGATGATTCCAACTTGGTTGGCGAAACGAGGGTCGAGTGCAGTGTATAGTGTTTTGGTGTTTCGTGGAAAACTACGTCAGTGTTTTCAGTTATACACTTAAAAACAACAATTCTTTGTAGTTTTCATTTACTAGGTGCATATATTTGCGCTCTTCATTTATATTTTTTCTGTATAACTACCTTAACATTTATTGAAATATGGCATATAATTGTTTTAAGTACTGAAGCCCATAGAAACTTAAAAAAGCACGAATCCAAAAAACTCGGTGGTATCACCACGCAAACGTTTTTAAATTTTCTATACCAAAACATACGCAACTGAAATGAAAAATCGACGTGTTCCAGATGTTTTCGATAACCTTGTACCAATGGAGAAAATGACTTTATTCCACATTTCTTTGTACACACTGTATGATAATTCAATCCAAGATAACTAGTTATATGACAAAATAAATATTATTTCAGCTAATTTACATGTCCATAAAACTCGCGAGTGACAGCCACTTCTCATTTTTGTTTAAATTTCTACCCACTAATAAAAATGGGTAAATACTATATCCAGTGATCTTTAAATACCACTTGGTGATAAATAGGAAGCCATCCTCTTGTACAGGAAATGAATAAGTACATGTAAATTAGAGAGTTGATTATTGCCATAGAATTGTTTCACGTACTTACACTAGAATCCATATAATTTACTTTGTTTACTACAATTAGTGTAATAGATAAAGAGCGTTACAAAGTCATTTCAATTTTACATTTGAAAATCATCAAAGTAATAATTAGTAACAATAATAATAATGACAAAATAGAAATAGGGCAATTATCGACTTATAGAATTTATATAACAATTATTTATTTATTTAAATTATGAAAGTTCTTCTAACCTTGGTGAATACCTTATATATTAAACAGTATTAAAATTTTGCACATCGCCAGGACTTTGTGCTTAACGAAAAAACCACTCCATAATTTATGGTTAATATTATTTATACACAAAATGGTTAATATTATTTATAGACAAAAATATTTTTTTGCCCTGTTAATAATATGAAATTAGGGTTGGCATATTTAAAGCAAAATGTTTAAAATAAATATTTAAAACATGTGTAAAACAGGTGAGATGTTTTAATCAGTATCAAAGAGAAGAGAGAAAGTATTATGTAATAGTGGCACGGTAAATAATTTTCAGAGAATCATGATGACGCCTCTTCTAAATAAATGCTGCTTGGTGACGTTTCAAAGCAACTACAGAAATTACTGAAGTGTAAATATCTAGGTACTTAATCTGAAAGTGGTTTGATTCGTCTGTATACTTATATAAGTATTACATATTTGGAATACAAAAATAATATTGCACACATTTCGTTCCCAACAATGTTATATATAATTATTCTCATAATTTTTCATTTGCAGGACTTTCAATAGTTGTGCTTTATTATAATTTTCCTCATAATAAAGATCATGTTCCATTAAAAAAATTTTAACTCCAGCTTAGTAGAACTCTTGTTAGGAATTTTATGCAGTTGTCTTGAATGGTACTTCGCATTGTCAAGCACTGGCGGTTCTTCTATAGGGTCATTTGGTCACTGACCTCCCACATACAAATAAAAAAATAGAGCTATTCATTTTCTGAAGTTTAAAAATATATAATATACATATTTTTAATATTCTTAAAAAAATATATTAAGGTTTCTAGTTCATTCTATGCACAATACTATTCAAATATCTAGATCGCAGGATCTCGTATCCCCTCCGAGCACCGAGCTCTACATTCATATTCATTACATTTTTCATTTATAAAATTTAAAAATCTTGAGTCAAACCACAACGTGTCCTCAAAGCTAGCTACGGACCGAATTTACAACGAATTAAAGTGAAATAGAGTTATGCGAGAATCGTCAGAAAGCAAAAGAGACAGAAAACACTGGCGGGGACAATGTCCCTGACACACGGAAACGGTAACGCACGAAGTTCACTAGAACAGTCTTCACGGCAGTCTTAATGTTGACTAGGTACGCGTTGGTCGGTAAATTCTGTCGCGTTGTTTTTAATGTTTTTATTTGTGAACATTTTATTAGTAAATCTCTACTTGTCGTGAAATTAAGTAAAACAGTGTTTTTGGTGTTTACTATTAACTATGAGTGTTGTACAAAATATATTAAAACTGAAAGATGAACATAAGTTGGGTTATGAAGACCGAGTGAAATTCAAAGGTGGTGGCCGTCCAAAACCTAATATGACGATAAAGCAAACATCTCTTGATAAGAAAAAAGAAGTTAATAGGTATTTTTAATTAAAAAAAGTTATCCTTCAGCTTTTCTTCATTCTTTGGAAAATCGCCAAAAAGAACAGCCGTGTTTGATAATGTTGTTAAGGTGAGATTACCTAAAGTGGCTCCAACACGATGGAATTTTAATACAAAGAGCATAGAGACTGTTTATACCTATCGAACAGAATTATTAGATTGTTTAGAAAAAATCAAAGATAATGAATCAGAAACACTCTAAATCAAGCTATTGGTTTAAAAAACAACTTACAAAATGAACATTTTCTTTACTGGTTAAATTTTTTTCATTTAGTTATGCCTCATTGTGATATATTGTTCAATCAATTACAAAAATGTAATATCGATGTCATAACAGTAAATAAGTGTATTGGCGTTTTTAATAGTAAAATTGAAGACATCAGAAATAAAATTTTGAATAACTATTTGGAGGAGACATCCATGCAGTCTGCCCAGAGATGTAAAACGGAAGAATGAAAAATGAGAATTTCATTAGAAGTTTGTGATATAATTACATCTGAGATCAAAAACAGGTTTGGCTTTAGTAATCATTTAGCAGTGTCTTAGTTATTTCACGCAGATCGATTTAAAGATTATAAAAAAAAACTTTCCTCAAGATATGTTTAAATTAGTTAAAACGGAGTATCCAGTCATAAGTCATTTGAAACTTAAAACTGAATTAGAAGTATTATATAGCCAAGAAGATTTTTCTAATAGTGAAGGTGCAGTTGCTTTGTTACAGCTTTTTATTAACAATAATTTGTGCAATACTTTTTCTGAAAGTGTCAAACTGTTCAAAATCTTGTGTACTCTCCCTATGACTACCGTCCAAAGTGAACGTTGTTTTTACACCTTAAAAAGAATAAAGACATTTTTAAGAAATACCATGGGTCAGGAAAGGTTATCTTCTTTAGCTATGCTTACCATAGAAAGAAGATAAAAGACTTTAATGAAAAAGTAATTGACCACTTTGCATCTCAAAAAGACCGGAGGATCGACTTGGAATTTAAATCACTTTAAAAGGTAGGTAATACAGTAAACTTTTCTAATTGACCTCCCTATCTCTTGACCCACGAACCACCGTTGTTGTCAGGAATAATAATGCTATTCGGTTTTAATTTTGGAATGAGTGTTTTGTCAAACCATACCTCAAACGTTTCTCCCTCTATGTTCTTGTGGTAATCCACGTTACAGTCTTCCATATTTTTTTCGCATAGTTTCAATGCATTATCAACCCATCCATCAACTGATCCATAGTGTAATATAATCAACCGAGTCCCTTTATTAAGAGGCAATGAGATTGATTGACATTTCCTAGATCTATAAGTCCATCCTTTTTTTACGGTGTCATGAGTATCATACCAAGTTTCATCTAGATAATAAATTGGTCTATTTTCTTTTCCGAGTTCTTTTATCTCTTCTAGATATGAATTTCACCAATCCACTATTCATCTACTTTCCATAATCGCTATGCGTTTATTAACACTTTGATATTTAAATCCAATTTTTCTCAGCCAAGTTCCTAAAGTTCTTTTGGTATATTTTAGATGATAATCGATTTCTTTTAATTTTCTGTCTACCACGTCAATAGTTGGGATTTTATTTTTCTGATACGCGTCGTAAACTAAAGTTCTTAAAAGGTTTGCTAACGATGGGTCCAGAGTTTTCGATTGACCGGCGTCGGATCTTTGTTTTCTTGAATGGGCACCTTCTGTCACCAGTTTGTATTGTGGGATGGGGAACGTTAGTTAGAGATGCTGTTTCACCTAGTACATCCAAATCATATAAATTAGGGTCATTAGCACGTCGCTTTTTTTTTTTTTGGCTTTGGGTCGTAGACCATGCAGCCAGTCGATATTCGTTTATTAATTTAGTTAGCACTAAATAAAACTAACCTAACGATGAAAATAATATAAACCAATAAGGAGTACAACTGAAACGAGAACAGGGACACTCGCTTCTCGTCCTGGGGTTGATCAGAACATTTTTAGAACAACACAATACAGGAAAAACCTCGGAAAATAGGGTGAATCAACACAAGGAGAAACATATGGTATACGAAACTAACCTATAATTTAATTTTAGTATCTTTTATAAAGTCCATTATAGCTTTATAGATTTTTTCTGATCCAGATGATAGTAGATTAAGCAAGTTAAAAGGAGCGTGTATATTAGAGATTTGGACAATATTCTGTATCAGCTTAGTAGAAGCATTTGTATGGGAATCAGGGAATCAGATAAAATTACTGAAATCCTGGAGGTCGATTTCTCAACATATTTAAAGGGCTTGGTATATTGATATGGCTTCTGCATGTGGGTTTAACTTAAATTTAGACGAATATTTTTGAGTTGGAACAAGAAAAGCTCCACCGGTACCTGATACAGATTTCGAGGCATCTGTGTAGATAAGTTCTGGGTTCTCATATTGATTTAATACGTACTTCAAAAGATTTGAGTTAATGTGAGAATTTTCACTGTAGTTTGGTATAATAATAGCTACATCAATAAATAGGCTAAATAGTCGATATCGGCTACGTATGTACAATTAATAATTTGGGACATCTCACGATTATCCCTGTATGCTGAACTAGCACGTCGCTTCAAAATATTATTGTAAACATTAAGGCAAATTTCTTTCGCTTGCTCGCTCACATGTAGCCGATTTTCTCTTACTGAAAACAGTAATGAACTTTGATTTTCTTTATCACTGTAATCACTATCACTTTCATCTCCACAAACACAGTAAGATGCAGACGTAGAGGCCTCCCACGGTCGAAACATTTTTACATCAAATACCATTTTAAATTATTTTCAAAAACACGCCAGCAAATAAACAGATATTAAGTAATTATTATTTCTTATAGTATTATACTTACAATATATCAGCATTGCTAGTATGATTCGGTAACAAAATTGAGTGCGGCCCTGAAGCATTAAAGTATGTAAGTGAAACTCCGCCTCGGTCGCGTGCCTGCAAAAATAACAATCATTGTTCTCGCTTTAATATAAGCGGTGTAAAAGACGGAAGATCTCATGTGTTATACATTTCCAGCCCATATGTCGTGTTTTGCTCCGCACGTCCCGTCACAATATAGGTTTAGATGACTATACTAATCAATATTCATAAATCACATGATTATTTTAAATTGTAACGAAAATTTGATAGCGGGCTTTATTTCGGTTCGGGTTTTATTACATACCTTAGTTTCGTTCGCTACATCTTGCCAGGTTTATTGAAAACAACATTTAGAAACAAAATCTTTATTTAATTATTCAATGTATAAATGTTAGTGTTGTAGAATCTTAGAACACTATTTAAAAAAAAAAACTAGCTTCCTTAGAAATGTTCAGATCTCCAAAAAAAATATTTAGAAAGTTTATTTAATCACAATCCTTTTTTTAATCAGTTGAAAAATTGACAATTCAATATTCTGAGTAACAACTTCAGAAATTTTAATTTGTTAAATCATTTGGGCAGATAATTTAGGTCACGGTTTGCCATTTTTTGATATTTCAAACCTTGTAATTGCATTTCATTAAAAATAATTAAATATTTCGTAACACTACACTTGGCTGGTAGTTAACATGTTTTACGTAACACGTGAAGAGACTTCCATTGTATCAACTACAAGTTATTGCGAAATGTTTTAAAATCGCAGTAATAAATTTAGTTTAGTTTCAAGATGAAGTTGCACCAACAGAAAAAACGTATAAAGATAATTGCTATAGAAGGCAGTATTGGATATTACACAGTCAAAAAATTCTTTCAATATCATCTTACGTCAAAAGGGCCTACTTCTTTGTCATTGTATATACCGGATTTGTATCAGTCATATTCTCAAAAACTAGTCAACATATTGAAAAAATTCAAGCAAATATTCATTAAGTTTTTGTACAGCATTTCAAAAGGTGATTTTTATTAGTTTTTGTGTGCATGTAAGTATGCTGTACACTAAAATAGTAAGTTCATACTTTTATCAAGATTTGAATGTCTACATTTTTGGAACCAACTGGTTAAGCTTTTACGACTGCCAACAAACGCCAACAGATACATAAACTTAGAACTCTTACACAGACAGACAGGGCTTACATACATACAAGACTACATATTCGACTCTGCACAAAAACTTTTAAAATTTAACACGTAGACTTCCAACTTGACTAGAAACTTAACTCGCGCGCGAAGATACGACAACCCACAACATACGCACAAATACTTACATGAGAGATTACCACTTTACGACGAACCGAGATAACCTAAAAGACACACAGACAGATCACAAGAACATAACTCACCTATCCCATATCTACCTCACCCTATTACCCAGCCTAGTCGCCTAAAGTAAATTATAATACCAATAGCAAAGTCACAACCTCCAAATTTTTAGAACAGGTTTTTTACAGTTGTTTCCTGTGTTATATAAATCAAGCAATGAAATATTTGAGCACGTACATTCAACTTTTTTAAACAGCACTATTCAGCACGTCCTGTTATTTTTGGAAAGGGCAGTAAGACACACAATCATATTCAAGGTAACTTGGCCATAACAGCGGTCTGGACGAGCAGCCACAGTTTTTAAGATAACGCTTTCAAAATTGATACACATGTTCTAAAGGTCAAAGACAATGATAAATTCGATGATGAGCAAAATTGGCCAGCTGAAAGGAGGTCCGCGGGACCCAAACTTTTTTATATTTGCCTTTAAAAAAAAAAAATATATTCTAGATGAAAGATTATAAATCATGTCTACTATATCAAGCCAATAAAATATATTTTTCAATTACTTATATAAAGCTGATGTAAACTTAAATTTTTTTTATACATTTGACCTCATAAAATGGGGTTAGGATAAATTTAACGGTTTGGCATTTAAAATGTCTAATTTAGTTACAAAAATGTCAATGTCAATAAGAAGAAATTATTAAAATATATGACATGAATTATTATTGACAGTATCGAATGACGCTGAAAATTAATTATTTGAAACATTTCAAGGTACACTATTAAAATTTAATTGAGGTAAGTGAAGAATTAAATAGAATGATTTTTTTTAGATCGGGATGATATTGAATAATAGTAAGTCATCAGAAGGAATTTTAAATTCTGGAGTTCCGCAAGGGTCGGTTTTGGGTCCATTGCCTTTTTCTGTATTACACTTAATTTTCATACTTGTTTGGATCACTGTAAAGTACATTGTTATGCTGATGATACTCAGCTATATATATCATTCAAACCCTCCAATTTTGTAAACGCTAATGTAAATATAAACTCAGACATTGCCAAGCTAATTAAAATTCTGAAAATCACTCTTTACAAATCAATCAAAATCTGCCACAATGTTACTAGGTAAACCTCATCATAGGAATTCTTATCAAGCTGATTTAGATATAATTATTAAAGATATACATTTAGATACAGTCCATGAAGCTAAAAATCTTGGTGTCTATATTGATAATGATTTGCGATTTAAAAAATACAGAAATACTTTACTGAATAAAGCAACCCTGAAATTGTTATGTAACGCTATTGTCTTATCACAATTTAATTATTGTGCTTCTTTATATGGACCATGTTTGGATGCCTTAACAACTAAACGAATACAGAGAGTTCAGAACGCTTGGGTAAGGTTAATTTGTGGTATTCGCAGAAGGGAACATATCTCTCATAGAATAAAAGACATTGGGTGGTTAAACATGGCCAATAGACGTCTTCTCGATGCTTCTGTCTTCTATCACAAAATTTTGCAAAACAAATGTCCACCTTACTTATATAATACAATACGTTTCAGAACGGACATTCACAACGTTAATATTAGAAGAAAATCGTTAATTACACCCCCTGCCCATAAAACGACATTTTTTGAAAGGTCATTCTCTTTTAATATTCATAAAATTTATAATGTAATACCTGCAGATTTAAGAAAAATTAAAAACGTAAAAATCTTTAAATTTAAATCGCAGAAGTTTATTTTAGAATCTCAATAACAGAATTGCTAGTATATTGTTGTGTACATTATTATTTATTATATACTACTGTTATTTTATTAAGTCAATACTCATATTTAATTATCTAGTCTATCCAGCTCTGTTGGTTAAGTAGAAGAACAGCCTCTACACTAGTTGTGGATACGCTGAACTTCGCCATTTGATAAATCATTTTTGTTATTTTTTCTTTCCTTGTGCACTTGTAAATTCTATATATTTATCAATAAAGTCCTTTATTATTATTATTATTATATATTCTGGTATAAGAAAGTTATGTGCTGGCCACATCAGATTTTTTTATAATTAAAATAGAATGAAGTATTTCATTTTTTAGTTTTTGTAATTCCTAACAAGCACTGACTAAAACATTTTTCTTTTGAGGTTTACGTATAATAGACAAAACGTCTGTTTTCTGCCATTAAAAGCAACAAAGGATGACAACTTTTCTGACTCATCGCAAACTTGCCTTTCTCTTCAGCACTGTTTCATTTATTGCTTCAGATTTGAAAATAGGTAAAATGGTGCCTATTTTTAAGAAAAATGATCCACGTCTATTAGAGAACTATAGATTTGTAACAATATCATTAGTTTTTCGAAATTATTCGAATATTGTTATTTAGATCGTCTGTTAAAATTTTTAAATAAATTTAAAATACGGTCTGAAAAACAACAAGGTTTTCGTTGTGGAAAATCAACTGTAACAGCTGTAAACTCTTGTTACAATGAAATAATTATTAATATCCCTGTTGGGATATTTTTTGATCTTGGCAGGGCATTCGACTGCGTCAACCATGTGAAATTGTCGTTTATATTATATGACTATGGTATTAGAGGACTGCCATTAAACTGGATCAAGTTATTTTTGAGAAGTCGTCAACTGTAAGTAAGCATACAAAATAATAACAAAAATAAGATAAGCAGAATCAACTCTAAATATGTAAACTATGAGAGTTCCACAGGGCTCAATATTGGGTCCTGTGTTATTTATATTGTATGTCAATGAAATTGAATTAAATTTAAGAAATGATTTTTTTCCAATGTATGCTGATGATCTCTCTACAATCATTTCAGATCCTATAAATAGTGTACTAAAAGACAAAAGTAATAACACTATAGAAAAAGCATCTACATCGTTTATTCAACACCAATTGTATTTTATGCTGATAAAACACAGTTAATTCACTTTCATAGTAGACCGAAAAACTGTGATTCTATTTCACTGAAGGTTTACCAATCGACTATAACAGACACCCATGACGGCGTAAAATTTTTGGACTTATATATACC
Organism: Rhamnusium bicolor; assembly: GCA_029963845.1. Classification (NCBI taxonomy): domain Eukaryota; kingdom Metazoa; phylum Arthropoda; class Insecta; order Coleoptera; family Cerambycidae; genus Rhamnusium; species Rhamnusium bicolor. Next base: position 277,130 of record JANEYF010004391.1, on the reverse strand, counting down.
CTATATATGATACAAGCCTTTATTTTTTTGGCCGATTTCAAAAAAATTCAAAAATTCACAGAAAAACTGTGATTCTATTTCACTGAAGGTTAATAAATCGACTATAACAGACACCCATGACACCGTAAAATTTCGCCTTAAATGTGATACAAGCCTTTATTTTTTGGCCGATTTCAAAAAAAAATTTTTAGAATGTAGGGTTACAAAAACTATCTACGTGTGTATGGTTTTTGTGACGGCAATTCATTAAAAGCTTGTAGGGAATATAACAGGAGATTTCCTAACAGGCGACAACCATCTCATCGGCTGTTTTCAGATGCTTTTCAAAGGCTGCTGTAGTTTGGAATTGGTAATTCTCGTATTGGTGCTGGTGGTCCTCCCGAAATCATTTTGTTGATATAGAAGAAGTGATAGCTCGTTTGCTTGAAAATCCGGTAATACTAGGCGGATTGCTGCCCGTCTCACATAGTTTTGTTTGGAGAACCTTAAACAGAGAAATTTTACATCCATTTTATAAACAAAACGTACATAATTTGCAACCCGGAGATCACGCGCAACGAGTCGCATTTTGTCAATGGCTTCTTCAACAGCATGAACAAAACGAAAATTTCATTAGAGAGACACTTTGGTCGGACGAAGCTACTTTTCCTCGGAATGTCATAAATAACATGGTCTTTAGAAAATCCACAACCATTTAAAAGAAGAGGTTTTAGAGCAGATTAAAGATGTAAATAATTGCTTAAGCGCATCTATGCTTGAGAATGAGCTGCAGTTCCTGGAAAAAAGCCTAAGGTTTGATAAGAAGATAAAGCAATGTTGGCCATATGTAAAAAAAGGAAAACTTCTCGTCTAATGGGACGCTTAAGTCTTTTATGTGTGATACACGATTTAAAGTGTGGTGATCCATTGTATAAGCAAAACATATTTTATTGGTTTTACGAGTAAAAGTAATGACATTGCATTTAGCTACATTTAAGCGCAGTTTGTTAACTCTTTGAAGAGCTTCTGTATCACGGACATTATTAACCTCGGTGAATATTTTTAAGTCGCTTTTAATCCGCAAACAGCAAAGTTTTACTGCACATATTTTCAACTAGATCGTTATGAAGAGGATGAATAGTAACGGCCCGAGGACTGAACCCTGTGGAACACTTGATGTATCAGTAATTGACTGAGATTTAAATCTACCGTATTCTACAAACTGCGTATGATTACCCAAATATGCCTGGAAGAATGCTATCAAACTAGGAGCAAGACCAGACTTCTTTAACTTTAACAATAGTACATGATGATCCAACTTATCGAAAGCCTTATGAAACACTCTGTATAGATAAGATTGACAGAGCAGGTTAATGTAAATAAAATTTTATAGATTTTACACTTAATAAACTTTATGATTATTCACCGAATAATAATATTTTAAAAGAAGCAGCATAACACGCGATCCATTTCTTTCACCTAGCACCGACCAGCATTGCGATATTACGGATATGGCAGCACGAAATCTTAAAATACGTGCAAGACGGTGTAAATTCAAACGTAAGCTCCCCATTCCCCACTTTACAAGAGCGCGGAACTAGAAGAACCGATAGCTATAAGCCGATATTAAGCTCAGTCCTCGCTAAACAATGAACTAAAAAACTCTTACTTTTCGTACCCCAATATCAAAAAATAACCGCAGCACACTCAGTCAGGTAGTTATCTACAAATAAATGCCAATTATTATCAATTACCAGCTGGTTATTAGCAATTATACCATTAATTTATCATGTTTTAATTTCATGTGATACATTTTTGTGTTGATTTTGTAGTTTTTATGCATAATTTGGTGGTGTAAAAAGGTGTAGTGTGAAGAAGAGAAATGTTCAAAAGTGTGGGGTAAACCATACCACTAAGAAAGACAAAAATTTTTTTTTTTTTGTTAATTGTGTATTGATAACTCTGGATAATGGATATATTGCAATGGGGAGTTTTAAAGTAAGTACCCTTAATTTTTAATAACCTTTCTTACAAGATTTATACTGGATATTTAAGGCATTACATAGAAATCAAAAATAAAAGAAGACAAAATAAAATTATATTTTGATTTCGCTTAAGATTAAAAAACTATCTCCTATCTAGGCTTAGTCCATGACAGTAAAATATCGGTCAAGTCTGGCCGAGTACTGTTTTAAATTCTGCTTTATTGACTGATTTACATGGTGTAAACGATATTAGAATCACTTCTATGTCTTTTTTGTTTTTCGATGTATATAATCATTGGCGTCGACAGAGGGGGCAGAGAGTGCGGCAGTTCACTTGTCTTCTGCAAATAATGAATATTATTTGTTGATATATGGATCGGTACGTCCTTTAATGAGAACCAATCAATTACAATGTTAAATAATTTTAAAAAATGGCTTAATTAACATTCACAAATAAGTTTTATTGCAATTTTTCAGTCAAGCATATACAAATTTTAAATTATTCTAGAAAATTTTGCTCCGCTCCCACCCCTGGAAATTTTAGTGTTGACGCCCACGTACATAATAAATAAATTTGAATTAATTTACATAAACAATTCTAGCACTTCTGGTTTTATAAAAAATGACTTTAACTTTACACTTCACATGCACCTTGTATATTTTTAAATTTTCGGGTTTAGGAATTCATTTTGCACACACAGAGAAAAGCCATTTTGACAAATTTTGCACAACGTTGTAGAACAAAGTTTTGTTGCATTTTTTTAAAACGATTGTATAATTTCAAAGCACAACGTGCAAGATAATTATTCCAAAATTATAATAATTTGTACCAGTTGTTCCTGTCACTTTCTTGAGACCAATTTGGAGTGTAATTTGTTACAGTTGGAATAATATGTCACACAAATTTTTCTCTGTGTGCGATGGTACTACTTTGAGAGAAATCCGTTACCTCAAATATTATTTTGAGGCAACTAGTTTTGCATCTAGGCAGCCATGACCACTGAAAAATTTTTCGTTCGGGTTATTTGGAGAAGTAAAATCACGATATTAGGTCAACTGAATTTGCTGTGTAATAAGCTTCTAAATAGCTCGAAAATCGTATTTCAGGTATAATTTTGATATCGAAGGTGTACTATCGCAGCCGAAAAATTTCGCAAGGTTTGGTTTCTCTTTGCATCTGTAGTTTTACTTAGTGGTTCGAATAATGCCATTCAGTTGCATGCGTCGTTGGGGACCGCAAGAGAAATGATAAAGGACAAATACTTTCTCAACAGAGTAGAAGCCAAGACTGAGTGACGACCGCAAATGAAGAAGGACGAAACTGAACATTTGAATTCAGTAAATTTTTGGAAAAGTGTGGTAATCTCGGAGGGAAAGACATTTCAGTCCTCCTACAACGGTCAACTTAAATAGAGTCTACCTTTCTTCCAGTTTTATGATGTGTTCATCTACTTATATTTTGCACTGTCGTATTGATACGCCAGTGACTTTCTATCGAAATGCCAAAAAATGACAAGGAGTCAGATATGCACTAGACAAATTTGGAGATAAACTGGTAAACTAACCAAAAATTGAAATGTTCTGGTCGCGATAGTAATTTGTAAGTGAAAATAGCCAGTGTCTCAGTTTTATTTCTCGTGAAATGAATAACCAAATATGTGCATTATCAGTCAACGAAAAGATTATCCTCAGTGTACACAACACTTGTAATCACCAGAATCCGACAAGAAGTGTTGATAGTGTAATTAAGATGTGTTTAAACATGACGGTGGTTGGACATGCATCGACTTTTAGGTGAAAGAAAGAGTGTGAAGTAATCAAAATCATCTCCAGGAAGACAAAATATAATTATAGACAAAGACAACAGAAAGACATCAGAAGGGGAAATTCATTCGTTGCATTTCAACAAAATTCCAAGTGAACTTAAAGAAGATGAACTAAGTAGAAAGAAATTATGGAAAACTCTGCTCCGCATGAATAAAATCGCCATCGGTCCCCAATTCATTACAACTCATATTGGCAGTGTTGGTGGCTTTGTAGATAGCTTCATAAGCATTCTGGTCAAACCATACTGGTGACTATCACGGACATATGAATGCAGATGTTTTCGAGTATTACTTTGGATAAATGGGTGCGGTTCAATAATAGTAATGGATAATGCATAGACTCGGGAAAAATTGAGGAAATATAAGTTCTTGGCGAAAAGCTGAATTTGAAGATTCGGTGCAAAAACCATCCAGCTCCACTTTTTGGAGAGAACAGCTTTTCGAGTGGATTTAAGGGTACTGAGCATTACGCGACTTTTGATATAAAAAAAACAGACAATTCTGGGCTTATAATGTGATATTTTATTACGAATGGAGTTGGTTATGGGGCAAAAACCGGCCAAATGCAAAACTGCCCGGTTAGTACGAGCAAAGTAATGTCATAAAATATATGTTGGTCTGATATTACAATGTTTTCTGAGTTTAATTTTAAGAAAACTTCAGCTATATTATCTCTGCCAACCGAAAATCTATATGCTAATTATCTCCTACTCATTATTTTTTCTGGCTGATAAATACGTGTCTAAAAACGATAAACCGTATTACGGTATAATGCTGTTGGACCAGAAATATCCTTTATGAAGAGTCTGATACCGACAACGACGATGTTGAAAATCAAATGTATTAAGATTATAAAAATATGTATTTTTTTAAAACTATCAATACAAAAATTTCTTTTTTACTAAAAATATTTTATCGTAATAATTTTATCTGTTTATTTATTATTATTATTTTATCTGAAATTGTACATCTATTTCCTTTTACCAGGTAGACCTGTCGTAAAGCTATTGTTATTTCTGCAAATTAAACAGATATATTTTTCAAATAAACACAAAATAAACTTATGTTTGATTTTCACAATTTAATTAACTTATGACAATTGTTTCGCCACACAGAGGCTTCATCAGATGGTGAGTACAAGACTAAATTCTTTATTACAAAGTGAGGGTATATATAAGTATCAACTAACTAATCTAGGGTAATAAAATGGAACGATAATAAAATAAGGTACAAAATAATTTAGAAAAGATTTAACAGTGGTGAACAGTTTAAATCTAGCTGGTCATTTAAAATAATATTACTATTTTTTAATTTATTGATTTCTAATACATATATATATATATATATATATATATATATATATATATATATATATATATATATATATATATATATATATATATATATATATATATTTATTTTTTTTTTTGTCTATCACCTACCACAAACAGACTATGTTTTACATTTATTAATCTTTTTCAGTAAGAAAGAACCATAGTTATTGAGAAGGGTTCAGAAAACGGTAAAAGAAAAGGTTGACACAAACCGTTTTATTAACTGATTTCATCTTCTAACGGTGTGTTTCCGTAAAACTATTTTCCTGCATTACGTAATAAATTAGGAATTATTAAAATCGTAAAATAAAAAATTACGGTTATTTAAACTATTAAATTATTTAAATAAAATTATTATACTTCAACGACCTACATTGAGAAGACGAAGTTGCATAATACACCGGTATACGAAATATTTTCATCAAGGAATATTTTAAAGTATTGCATAAAGATCACGATTACGTATGTTGTAAAAGATCTGACCTTGATAGCTGATGTTAAGATGACATGTTAAGAAAAATGCTAAAAATTGAAAGCCCATACATTTCGGGATGTCAAGCAAATTGATCAGTATAGGTTTTCAAAATATATGCAAAATTTTAACTGAGAACACATACTATTGTATCAGATGTTAACATAAAAATTCAACATTTAACAGACTCTTTTACGAATAGTAAGTTCTTTCAGTTTTTCCTTTGTTACTTTAGAAACTATTCAAAAAAATTGTTTTAAGTATTTAGTCATTATGCTCCTATACGTACTAAATAAGACATATTATACACCTTGGCGAACTGATGCCCTCAATTTGTTGCGAAAAGAAAGAGATAAAGTATTTAAAAAAATACACATGTAAAAAAAGTCCTGAAAATTTAGAGAACTATACGTAATTTTTACACCGCATAGCCGAGAAGAGAACAGGTGACTTATCTGAAACAATCAGAAAATGAAAAGTTTAGAGTTGTCTATAGAATTACGCGAACCTGATAAATTAAGTAAATATTTTTTGAAAAGTTTCACTGCTGGTAATGCAAGTTAGTACACAAAAAATTATTATGCTGCTCATACGTACAGTAACAGTTCCTTCAATTTTTCCTTTGTTACTTTAGAAACTATTCAAAAAATTCCTTGCGTTCTGACAATATTTCTTTGTTTATGATTAAACTAAGCCTGCCTGTGTTTTTACCGTACACGGTATATGTTATAAATATTTATCTGAAGATAGGTTGCTTTCCTGAAATATGAAAAACTGCTGCATAAAGGCCTGAACCTAAAAAAATCCCGAACTTCTACAATGATCTAATACCGATTAGTCTTCTACGCGTGTCAATAATAAGTGTCGTTGTCTTGTCAGATTTATCCAAGGCTTTCGATCGTGTTAATCATGAGCCACTTTGTCTTAAACTAAAATATTATCTGGAATTCTATTCCTACTTACCTGGAAGAAGTCAATTTATTCGTGCTAATTTTGTAACTACATCAATTTCTCAAGTTGAATCAGAAGTACCTCAAAGGTCTATTTTAGGCCCCTTACTTTTTTTTGTTCATACTTTTGATATTTCTAACGTGATAGTTAAGTCTAGACTGATTTCTTACGCAGATGATCAACAACTATTAGATACATTTAATCCAACCGAAGATAATATTGATTTAGTTATTGATGGTATTTCGCACTGCAAAGAACACAGTCTTAAACTTAATCCACAAACAACTATTGTTATGTTATTATCTTCGAAAGTCCATCTACATGTGATTGAAAAAAATATTAAAATTAATATTGGAAATGATTCATTTAATTTTGTAGAAACTGCGTGGCTTTTAATACCAATTTAAACTTTCGCGAGCATTTGACAACAAAAACAATATTATTCAAGTTTATTTATTAACTACTGTATAGTAATAAATTCATCTTAAATTACAAAACACGGAAAAAACTATGCAAACCTTTTGTACTGCCTTTATTTTATTACCGTTTAATGCTAAATTGTCCCAAAGTTGGGTCCAAAATATATGCTGTCATTTTGTTTGTAATTTGATAAAATACGATCATATTTCCATGAAAATCATTGAATTTGACTGGCTAAAAACGAATAATACATTCAATTATCATATCATTATTATCAACTACTGGTTTTCTCCCAACAACTGCTGTTAACTTCCACCCTGAACGAAAAAATAGTTTTTTCGAATCAATTTCATGACGGCAATGTAAGATCCATCTTTTATTAATTATGACCGAACAGTCAATACGATTTTTCAAAGATCATTCAGTTTTAATATAGTACATTTGTATAAAAATGTTAATAATCAAATTAAGTCCCTTAGTACGTCTTGTATGAGGAAAAAAAATTAATGCAGCTTTAATTTGTATGTAATACATGTTTCTCTAACTTGTACAAACAACTTTTCTTTGTTTCTTACTTCAGTATTTATTATATTATCAACACTTTATGTTGTAATTTTTTTATTATACTTTATATTTAAGCATTTATTTGCTATTTATTTCCTTTGGATCTCCACTTTTGTTTTATATTTGAGTTAAAAGGTCGAATTGCTCTTGTAGCTAAACTGCGCCAATGATGCGTCGCTATATGTAATTTTTAATACATCAATAGACGCATTTATTTTTTTTACGGTTTCCTGACGCTGAACAGTCCTCCTATGGCTCCTATTCACTTGAGAATCGTGCCAACAAATTACCTACAGCCATTCCCACATCCCGCAGAGTAAGTGACTCAGAATCATGCACCCTAAGCAGACGGAGAAAACCTAGAAAGGTCGCTTTCTGCATTCGGCCTAACAGCCACTCTGCCGATTTTTGGCAGGCCGGTATGGTCTCAAGTCCGAGAGCAGCGTAGGCTTTATTCCTCCGAATACACCGATTATTAGGACGACCTCTTGACTGAGTAGTCTAGGTACAGCCCTTGGTGATGTTTTTCCCAGCACGGCCCGAAAATCGATGACATGCATCACCTTGATTTGATGGTCGAGGAGGGCTATGTTAGGCTTATTAGCTTGGATTGGGAATTATTATCATTATTATTCTTATGTGTAAATATCGTTCAAAACCAATTACTAAAAAAACGTATTCCCACATTTTATTCCTGCAATTTGTAGTGACAATTGCAAAAATTTGGCATTCACACTTCTACAATTTTTAATGTAATTATTTGCAACGATTAGAACATGTTCCCTGCAAATTTTGTAACTTAATTATTAAGTTTATTAATTTCTGCAGTAATTACTAAGTTTATTAATTTAAGTAAATTATTTTTTCAACTACTAGTTAATTCGTTTTTCAATATTAATTATTATGGTATATTAAGAAGAGAACGAAAAATAAGAAATCTGAACAGAAAAATGTAGATGCATACTTTATTAATCAAACTCCGGCAAATGCTTCGGCACAGTAATTTTTGTATTGGTGGTCAAAATTTGTCGTAAGGATACTACTCATCGATCACTGTCGTGCCAATAGATATTGAGAAGCTAGTAACTGTGGCTTGTGGACAAGGCAATTGTTTCTTATGTTCATTCTATTGGTGAAATTAATGAAGTTGCTTTTGTTTTGATAATTCCTAACAATATCTTCATCTATCCCTAATAAAATATGGTATAGCTATTTGTTTACCTTGGGAAAAAAAGTGTATCATTTCCTCCCGCGGCTGAAAGTTGCAATCATCCAAGGGAGGAAATGATACCTTACTCCAGAGTTGAACATATGATTCTTTTGACACTTTCACATACTCGTTCACACATATTATAAAGCTTTTTTTCTTATATTTTGCTGAAATAAAAAATATTTAAATATAAAAACCATGAGCAGGCTAGTAAATGTTTCCAGTTTCTATGGTAGCAAGTAATATTCAAACAAAATTGTTTACTGCACAATTATTATTGCAACGCTAGTGCATTACGAAAAAAGAAAATGAGTTCGGATAGTGACTGTGAAATTCCTGAGGCTATTGTAGAAGAAGCAAGAATTGCCACACTAAATCTTATTCCAGCAAAATCGAGATTAAAATATGAAAACGAATATAATACGTTCAAAAAATGAATGACAACCAGCAACGTCAAAAAAATAAATGGTCATTTTGACTTATTTTTCATTTGCCAGTAAAAAATACAAATCGTCGACCCTTTGGGCAAAGTAGTCGATGCTAAGAACTACGCTTCTCTTAAGAGAAGATATCGAGATAAAGAAACAGAAACTGATAAATTTTTTAAAAAGGCAAGCTGTTGGATATAAACCGAAGAAAGCAAAAACTTTCAGTAGGGAAGATATAAATAAATTTATTTCAGAAGCCCCTGACGAAATATATTTGTTCATGAAGGTAAACTTAATTGTTCTTTAACTTATTAGTAGTTTTTCTCACACATCTTGTTTTATTTAAGGTTGCTGTAGTTATGGCAATTTGTGGGGCTTGTCGGTGTGACGAATTAACCTATTTACGTCTCGAAAATATTCAAGATAAAGACGACATTTTAGTTATTACGATTCCAGACACAAAAACGCACATTGCACGTACTTTCATTGTAACTAATGATAAGATTAATGGAAATAACGTTATTGACATATATAGGAAGTATTTTGCATTAAGATCTGCAAAAACAACACATTCCAGATTTTTCGTAAATTATATTGAATATGGACAGTGCAAGCAATTGGAAAAAATACATTTTCCCAAATACCCCGTAAAGTTGCCGAGTATCTTAAATTGCCGGAACCTTCTAGTTATACTGGACACAGTTTCAGAAGATCATCCGCATCGCTTCTGGTAGAAGTTGGAGAGGATATTATAAGTTTGAAGAGGCATGGGGGATGGAGGTCCTCAGCAGTTGCTGAAGGATATTTAGAAGATTCTATCTCAAAAAAGTATAATGTGGCTCAATAAATTATTACTAGAGGTAAAAAATCACAGTCCGTATCAACTTGCGAAAATATAACTAAAGACAAGCAAATTATTATTGAGGGTTGTGAATCACTATCAACAATAACGAGCGAAAATCAGGGCATTGATATTAACACAACAATAGTAAGCTATTCATCAAAATCTTCTATCGCCATTAGTTTTAATAATCTAACAAAGTACCATTAATGTTCATAATGATAAATAAAAAATTGATTATAATATTTTTTCTACTCCCTACATAGAAAATACTATTTTGCTCCCTCATTTCAGGGAGCAAAGTAGTACTTTTCCTCCCTCGGGAGGAAAATACTTTGCCTCCCTAGGGAGGAAAATACTTTGGCTTCCTCTGGAAGCAAACAAGTAAAAACTTCAAATAGCTGTAATAGTAGTGTATAGACTTCTTTTATTGATACACAAACTTCCTGAAAATAAATGCTTTTCTTTGAAACAGATCTTTTATTACTTATTTTTATTTATAAAAATTGAAAACAGTTCAAATCGAGGTTTAAATTAATATTAGTAACTAAATATATTTTTTCATATGATGATAAAGTAAACAGAAAAATTCTCATAAAATTCCTTTATTAATGTGACCGGTTTTCGTGAACAAATAATTACTTCACATCATCAGACACAGGAATTTTTATAAATAAATGATGTGAAGTAATTATTTGTTCACGAAACCGGTCACATTAATAAAGGAATTTTATGAGAATTTTTCTGTTTACTTTATCATGAATAATTACTCATATGGGATCAACCTATCTATATTTTTCTTATTTGCCTAGTCTTCATCCAACAATTAAATAGCTGGTACTCTTTTTCATATTTTTCACGAGACTTTAACGGTAATAGATTTAACGAAACCACGTTTGCTTCTTCCAGAATATCTTGAGGAACTTCATCTTCACCTTCGGAATACATTATTATAAACTTTTTGGGAATACATTATTATAAACTTTTTTGGAAGTTTGTTTATTTTGAAAACAAGAAGCAACCTTAGCAACGTTCCATGTACTTTGATTTTTAACAATATTTACTTATCTAAATACCTATTATGACATTTTGACATATTTGGTTTTTTGATTGTCATGCATAAGAAAATATAATAAAATATATGTAAAACCAATGTAAAACACTGTAAATGGTCGTAGAAAAAATCATATGTATTACACAGGAGCAAAGTGCCATTTCCTCCCTTGGATATTGATCAAACTATCCGCGGGAGGAAATTATGCACTTTTCTCCCTTGTCATACAAATAGCTATTATCTGGTTTCATGTTACTATTGGCTCCCGTCTCTAACAGCAACGGGAGTAAATGTATATTGTCTCCCGTTGCTATTGGAAACCGACTGAAGGGAGACAAACGTCTATTTCCGCTAGTAGAAAATATGCTGACAAACAACAGAAAATGTCACTTTCGGAAGGAGGTGTCAAAAAAAATAATTACGTCGTCGTAAACAGAAAAAAAAGCTTTCAAATGATACCAAATATAAAATGTTGCTATTTATAAAGGATGCCGAAGACGTCATTATGATGCTTCATGTGTGTTTCTTCTGCAAATGTCAATATTTGTTCATATTTCTGTTATATTTTTAAAAGAAAATTACCTTGTCGTAGGGCGGGTAGTACGGATTTTTAATACACATTATAAATCTTTACTTTTTTTAGCCATTCTAATGAACAGATAAAATCACTTTTTCTTAAATAAATTAAATAAAAGGCTGCTTGTAAATAACAAATTAAAATGCTTTGTAATGAATTTATCGTGCACATTATTTTTTTTTAATCTGTATTAACATTTTCAAATGATTCATTACAAGGAATTTTAAGCTTTTAACTTATAAGGAACTTTTTATTTATTTTAATTAAGAAACTGCACCACTTTTCTTTGTTAATCAGGGTATATAAAACAATTTTTTGGAAATGAAATGAAAGTACACCAATTTGGTTGCCGGTAATAGTAATAAATAAACTGCCTTGACAAAACAATATATTTTGAAAAAATGTGATATAAAGAAATAATTAACTGACCGTAAAATAAACTAATCGACCTATTATTTTCCCAACTAATTATTTAGAAAACTACCTAAAATAAATTTAATTGAACAACTCATCGTATAATTCTCAATGCTAAAATGAATTTATTTATGGCAAGAAAACATTTCCTCTTTTGGTACAGAATTTATCCACATTTATGAAAACCCAGAATTTGATCCATCTGTAAATCTAATATAAACTTCAGTTCAATACAGTGTTCTTTACAATCAGATTTTAGAAAAAAATAATTATCGCAGTAAACACAATTGAAACTGCTGATCATCTGACAATTATTAAAAAAAGTTACACTTTTTAGTTAAGTTTATTAATATATTTTGCTGGGCAGTCATACCAGAAATTAAAATTGGTTAAGGTCAATAAGCCAGGTTAGGAAAATAATGAAAAAAAAAAACAGAACCACAATTCAAACAAAGAAAGGTTTATACTTAAAATATACATTAACAATAATTGGTATTCTTATTATTATATGTATATACAGGTTGTCCCAAAATTAATTCCCCAGCCTCCGGGGGTTAGACTCTATGACCAAAAATAAGTCGAAAATCACTTAGGTTAAAATTTCGAAAAGTTACTCCTTACGAAATTATGGCTATCTTAAAGATCGCAATAAAGGTATTCTTGCAAAGACGAAGACAGAATACGACATTTTGTGTGTCAATGTCAATAAAATATTTCAAATTTAAACTGACGTACAACGGTAAACAATTAAGTTTTCATACTTATTATAATGCCCAGAACGTACAGTAATCAAGAATATTTAGATATGATTAAACTACTTGGAGTTTATAATAATAATGCTCGAGCCGCAGGGCGTCTGTACCGCCACCGTTTTCCTACTAGGCGACACCCAGATCATAAAACAATAAGTGCTGTTGAAGTTCGTCTACTTGAAACTGGATACTTGGCTCCTAACATGATTCATGGTGGTCGTCCTAGACAGCTAACATGGCAACAGGAAGAGCAATTACTCCACGACATTGAAGAAGATCCGTCTGTAAGTACCAGGATCTCGGAAGCCAATCGTCACCGTCGTCCTAGTACTATTCACAGATTCATGCAACGAGAAAATCTGCATCCTTATCACTTACAGCCGGTTCAAAAATTGCATCCTGGGGATAGTGAGTTGCGCTTACAATTCTCCAGATGGTTTTTAAATAGCTTAGATACAAATAAAGACCTTTTTAAGCAAGTATTATGGAGTGATGAATCCCATTTTAATCAGCAAGGGGTGTTTAAACAGCACAACTTGCATATCTGGAATTACGAAAATCCACATCAAATTAGAGAATCACATAAGCAAGTGCGCTGGAGTGTAAATGTGTGGATTGGTCTGTTGGGCAATGACATAATAGGACCACATTTTCGGCCTAGGATATTAACGCAGAGAATTATGCAAATTTTTGCGAAAACCTACCTTTTTGGAAGATATTCCTTTATTGCAACGTCACAGTATTGTGTATCAACATGATGGAGCCCCTGCTCATTATTCTCGAAATGTTCGAGAGATATTTAATCGGCGATTTCCCAATATGTGGATCGGTCGCGGAGGACCTACTTCTTGGCCACCTAGGTCCCCGGATCTCAACCCAATAGACGTTTGGCTTTGGGGTTACTTGAAAAATGCGGTATACAAAGTCCTACCGAATAATGAGGATGACGTTATTGTTCGGATTTATGGAGCATTAACTCAAATTACAAACGAAACAATTTGTGTTGAAAACAATTTTCTTCGCCGATTGCATGCATGCATAGAACAAAATGGCGAACATTTCGAACATTTGCCTTTGTAAATTTAAGTATTTTAATTTTATTATGTGTAGATGTCACTTGATTTAAATTAATATCTAGATACCTATTTCAAAAATTGATTTGCAAAAATACCTTCATTGCGATCTTTAAGATGGCCATAATTTCGTAAGGAGTAACTTTTTCGAAATTTTGACATGTGACTTTCGACTTATCTTTGGTCATAGAGTCTAACCCCGACGGCTGAAGAATTAATTTTGGGACACCCTGTATGTATTTTTTTAAATTAAAGAAGTTAAGGTAATTGACTAGTCAATTAGGTACTGCTCCTAATCGTATTTATTTATTGCTCATGTTTATGTTTAAGTTTTTAAATATACTTTTACAAGGAAAACCTAATTTACATTGTCCTGAGGATGTATCAAAATACACGAAACGTCGATTAATTACAACTTTGGTTTTCTTCTTTCTGCCGAGGGGGGTAACCCATGACTTTAAAAAATACGTACATGAATAAAGATCAATAGACTATTTCAACATGTTGTATGTATATGTTTGACGAATTGCGCAAAGCGTGAAGAAGCTGATATTTATTTTTGATTCTATAAAATACATTCTTGTATCTTCAACAACATACCACATGTGCGCTACATCATCGACATTATATTATTATGAACTATCTCGTATAATAACTGAATTACTTGTGCGGTACACGCATTATCAAATTTAAATATAATACATTTAATAGTCTTAAGAACAACTAACCATTACGTATGGACTTAAAAAAAAACATTTATAGTATAATTGCCCATCTTGATCAAAACTAATCTATTTTTAATCGGTTTCCTTACGGTCTCTGAAGCATGAATTCCCCAATGGACTTTCCTCCTTGATAGTTGTCGTCTTTTGCTTTGTGGTCTGGTAAAACTTATTAACTTAACAGTAGTTTCATCATCTCATTTTAGTACAGGTTATATATATGTAGAACTTCTATAGTTTAAGAGTATTGTGTGCATTCTATTAAAACTATTATTACATGTGGTTTCTACCGTGAAGAAAGTAACATGTGCCAACAAGAGTAATTTACAGACTACAGTTTTAATGTTTCAAAAAATATTTTTAGTTAAAGATTTCCCAAAATAACTTAAATAAGAAAACATTAACAACGTATATTTATTAATGATCAATAATTTGTGCCAATAAAGAGATTTAAAAAATCAAAATTCGAAAATTTTTGATATTTTCTTTTGCCTGCCCTAAGAGTCTTGCACACCAAGGACTTGTCAAGATTTGTACATGTACAAACTTTTTCAGTATTTTCTCAAATCCCGAAAGTATAATTATTGGAGGAAATTCCTCGTCTTTAGTTGTTTTGGCAATTCTTTCCAATACAACAAAGGTTGAGATTTTCAATGCAAAAGTAACCCCAATTTGTAACAAGGTGTTAATTGCAGTATCACCAGGGCCGTTTTTATTTAAAATGACAAACAATTTCTTTCAGTTTATTTTTATCCAATAACTAAACTAAAAAAATCTGAAAATTGGTTGACCCTGCAGGTCTCCCTGAAACTTCCCGCTATTTTCGTGCCTAAAGCGCTCAAAAATATACGTATTAGTTCATTTTTGAGCTCTCCGAGATCAAAATGTTATACACATACATTTTTAAGCTCTACGATTACTTAGGTGAAAAATCTCGAAGTTATATTAAAAAAACACTTTTTTTGTAATTTTTGAATTGCGATATCTTTTGAACAAATTAACCAATCGAGATGCAGTTTGCAGCATTCCACGCAATTTTTCAAGTACAAAAAGTTATGTTTGTACCAAAAATCGATCCGACAGAAATTTTGAATGTTATTTCAAAAAAAAACTTTTTTGCGAATTTTTTCGTAATCGATATCTCTCGAACAGATCAACCGATTTTGATGCGGTTTGCGACGATCGACGTTGTTTTATAAGGAGAACAGCAGATTAGATTTTGGCATTGATCGGCTCAGTAGTCTAAAATATATTAAAAAAAAACAAATTTTTGAAAATTTTATTTTTGAGATTTCTCAAAATCTACCAGGCCGAATCGGTTCTAATTCTCAGGAAATCTAAGTTGAGTCAACCCCTTTAGAATGCCGCTTTTCGAACGGTTAAGCTGTGCAAAAGTTATGAGAGGTTTACATACACCGTACACACATACACACACACACACACACACACACACACACACACACACACACATACATACAGCCATACAGACACCATCGTGGGAATAGTCAGGATAGAACCTCAAAACGTCGAGATCTGACAAAAACTCGATTTTTTAAAATCGGGGTGAAACCAATAACTTCCCAATTTCTGAAATATTTCAATTTTCTTAGCGGGAAGTTAAAAAAAAATTTTACGGTTATAGACTAACTGATATTATTCATAATTTTTGGGTATCCCAACCAACCAATCACCTTTCCACGAAAACATTAATATCCGCTATAAAGACAATTTTATATCTACAATACCTCACTCAACCATTGTCATATCTTTACAAGATATGATATTGTTACGTGTTTGCTATCCACACAAACACCTCTGCTCGTAGATTCGTTGATTGAAAATCCAGGTAACACTTATTCACTACTTTATTTACTAATTAACAATTAATAACAATAGATTAATTACTGTCTTAACTATAATCACACTAGAACACTTATAAGTCTCTTTCTTACTGCTTCTTTACTCGTTCACGTTCAACTTAAGATTAAATCTCGGCCCACCGTGCGTCTTATTTATACATCAATTCTCCCGGTCTAGAGCACTCCAGAATATTCCCGGCCGTTCGTGTACAATTCCAGCCAAATCTAACCAGTCTGCACAGTCCAGTGGCGTAACACTGCCCCCTCCTTAAGCCTGAACGTCCCGATCAGGCAATTCATTATTCTCTGCATACTTGGCTAGTCTCTCTATGTGCACCACCTTCATCTTGGATTTTGGACTTTGCTGAATTCTATATACAACGTCGTTTAGTCTGGTGACCACAGTGTAAGGACCTTCCCAGGGCGGGTGAAGCTTCGGGGACCTGCCTTTCTTTCGTTGTGGGTTATATAGCCAAACCAAATCTCCAGCCTGGAACCCTCCTGAATTCGCCTTAAGATCATAACGAGCCTTGATACGGTCACTTGCTATGGTAATTCGCTCAAAAGGAGCCCTGGCGTTATATTGCTTATTTCTTATTTGTGGCACCATTCTTGCCGCGCAAACTTCACATTGGCGGCACCAAGCCTCCACATCTTGGCGACTGTTCACCCAGTAGAAACGTTCTCTTACTTTAGTCAAGGTTTTGTTGATGCTAACATGTCCACCAGACGTTCCATTATGCACTTGCTGAAGTACATTTGCTACATGACACCTCGGGATTAACAATTTCAAAGTAACTTTCATCCCATCTGGACTTTCCCACGCTCTCCTCAGTAGTCCATCCTCTACTACAAGGGAGTCCCATTGTGCCCATAAAGCCTTCAGCCCCACTGATTTATTTGAAATGTCCTTCCAATCGGGCCGAGTTCCTCTTTCTTTCCATTGCAGAATAGGACCAGTTTCCTTATCGTTTAACTGCACTTCCCTTAACGACTCTTTTGTCCAATAATCCGGAACATCAATCTTAACGGTCCTCATTATTTGTACCTTTTGTTCTTCCTTACGGTGGCAAGGCTTGCAGTCTTTCTGACACGGTCTTTTGGAAAAGCCATCTGCTGTATTCCGCGAAGTACCAGCTCGCCAGTTTTCCTGCGGCTTCTCCATTACTGCGACCCTCTCAGGGATGCGCTGACGACAGTTACTCTGAATATGGCCCACTCTGCCACACTTATAACAGCGCATACGTCCTCCACTCTGTCTCCCACTACTTTGCTGTTGGGTTTGTCTCGGATCTTGAATGTTGAGCTCATGACAGTTCCTCTTAATATGGCCCAATTTGCCACACCTATAACAACGGATGCCTCCATTCGGCCTCCCACTACTTTGTTGTCGGTCTTGTCTCTGCTGGGAGTTCGATTTTGTCAGTAGTTGGGTCAACATCTTGTGTAGATCAGATATCAGGTTTTGTTTTGTATTGTCTGGCTTGTCTTCCTCCACACTCACAGCTCGTACAATCTGATTTGATTGTGTAGTATCATTATAGGCAGCCTCAATCTCCAGTGCATGTACTAAAGCCTCACTACTAAGCTTATGCCTGGCCAACTTAAGAATTCGCCTAACTTCCTGGTCCCTTACTCCATCAATAAATGTACCAACTGCTAACTGTTGTTGAAATTCCATTGGTGCATCAGGATAAGCTAGATGGGCTAATCTTTCTACCGCGGCCTCGAACTCCTGGAGGCTTTCTCCACCTCGTTGTCTGCGTGATTTGAGCTGAGCCTGATATACTTGGGCGAGATGTTGGTCGCCATATCTTAATTCTAACGCTGCCTCCAAAATGCTAAAGTTTTGTTGCTGTGTGGCAGGAATTGTTTGGAGCAGGTCTAATGCTTGGCCCCTTAGTGCTAATACCAATGCTGTTGCTTTTTCCTCATCGTTCCAGTTATTTGAACGTGCAGCTGCCTCAAATTGTCTCTTATATGTTGACCATGAACTTTGACCGTCGAAGGAAGGTGGTTGTAACCTAGCACCAGACGACAGTACTAACTGGCCACCCTTCTCTCTTAATTGTTGCTTGAGTCGGGCTACTTCTCCTCTGACTTCACTGACCTCTCCTTTAACTTCAGTTATTTCTCCTCTAACTTCACTAACTTCTTCTTTAACTTCCATGACTTCAGCATGTACATCTTCCTTCAATTGTTCAGTGACCGAGAGCATGGCTTGATGTTGTCCCTCCATAATTTGTCTTAATTCTTTCTGGCGTTCCTTCTCTCTTGTTCGTCCATCCGTTGTAACAATGCTGCAAGCATGTCCTGTGTTTGCTTCTCCGCCATACTTCTTGTTGTTGGCATTAACTCACGACACGTAAATCAATTTCAGAATAAAGTTTATTACACTATAAAGTCCGTAAAATCTTGTAATCACGTCTATTTTAATAATGGAATGTTCCAGAAAAATCGCGAAGCAGCACTAGAAAGTCTTATTTAGAGTCTATACTTCTTTTGTGTTGATAAAATTCACTTATCTCCACTAATTGTCCAATGGAATGTTCGAGAATTTTCACGAAATATCACTAATAAGTCTTGTTTTGAGTCTATAACACGTTCCCGTTAACACAATTCACGTATCTTCTGTAGTTTCCAAATCGAATGTTCTAGAATTGTCACTAAAAGTCACTTATAGTCTCGTTTTTGAGTCTACAACACGTTCCCGTCGACACAATTCACGTATCTCCTGTAGTTTCCAAATAGAATGTTCTGGAATTTTCCCGAAATTGCACTAGTAGCCCTTTTTCTCAGTCTACAACACGTTATTACTAGCGGCACTCGCGTATTTGCAGTTATTTCTAAATCGAATGTTCTAGAAACGTCTCGAAAATCCACTTTAGTCACTACTCAGTCCAGAAATAGTCCTCCAAACACTGTCCAGTAGCTTAATTCTACGTGTTACCACTAATTTCTGAGAAGAACACTGTAGAACCTTTTCGAATTTTCCAGAAATTCCTCTTCCAATCCACTTCCGACACCAAATTGTTACGTGTTTGCTATCCACACAAACACCTCTGCTCGTAGATTCGTTGATTGAAAATCCAGGTAACACTTATTCACTACTTTATTTACTAATTAACAATTTAATAACAATAGATTAATTACTGTCTTAACTATAATCACACTAGAACACTTATAAGTCTCTTTCTTATTGCTTCTTTACTCGTTCACGTTCAACTTAAGATTAAATCTCGGCCCACCGTGCGTCTTATTTATACATCAATTCTCCCGGTCTAGAGCACTCCAGAATATTCCCGGCCGTTCGTGTACAATTCCAGCCAAATCTAACCAGTCTGCACAGTCCAGTGGCGTAACAATATTTTTTGAAGACTTCCACATACTTTTTGGGCATGAAATCATTCGCAGTTTTTATTAAATTCATATAAAATAAGGTATGCTTTTAACTAATTTTAATTCTATGTACATATAGGCAAAGTTATACACTCGTACAAATTTAGATTATAAAAAAGTGAAAGGTATTAGTTAGTTCATGTTTTAATAAATGTACCTGTCAATTCTTTGATATTAAAAATGTAATACATAAATGTCAAAGGAAGAAAAAATTTGCCACCAATAAAGTTTATTTAAAACATGCAGAACCTATATCAGCTAAAAAAAACACGGGTTTGAAACAAACTAGCATTTTTAGCACAAACAATTTTTTGAGAGAAAATCTTGATCCTGTAGATCCTGACAGATCCATCACTAAAAAAGATGAAAATTTGTTTGTGAAAATTTTTACAGCATATCAAATTAGTACTTTTGTTTATGGCCCTGTATAACTTTCACAAAGACAATAACGTAAAAATTCCTAGACATCCTTCAATTACCAATAGGTTTAACATTCGAACAAAAAAAATCAAAAAGGGTTAATAATGAAAGCATTTCAGACAAATAGAGATGGGCAAAGCAGTTTTAAAGTGCTTTTGAAAGTACATTTTAAAAGAACTCTCAAAGGATTTTTCTTTAGAATAGGGCATGAAGCACATTTAAAATGTACTTCTGAAATATTTTTCTGCTTTGCCCTGTCCTGTAGGCAAACAATTTAGGTTAGAATTTTTGTACATTCTTTATTCACTTTTGAGTAGTTCTTCTTCTTCTTCCTGGGGGAAGGGTGCGTTCACAATGGCGTTCCCGAAAAGTTCCGGTTATCAACTGTCCACCCACTCTTTTTGGCCGTGGTTATGGAAACCATTAGCTCCTTTTGAGTAGTTGAATTCTAAAATTATTTCTTTACAGACAATGCACGCAACTTATGTTCGCTTAAAAATGAGCTAGTCTATTCACCTTTACAATCACTGATTGGGAGCCTAAAAACAAAACTAGTTCAAATAACAAATAATAGCGGAAGTTGGGATAAGAACCATGAAGTAAATTAATGGAAAATCCAATCAATGTCTAGTTCTAGTTCGCTTGCGCCATAAACCTACGTGAAATCAAAACGAACTTTCTTAATCAAGGCTACAGCTATGCCGCGAGAAGAAGAAAGGTCGAACATTACAAAATTTGCAGATGAAAGTTAAATTATATTATGTAATTACAAATAACATACGTAAACATTTCGGCGTGCACGTTTTTATAGATTTTGGGAACGACGGATTATACAATATTATGAAATTATGGTGTTATTATTTTCAAGGCATGTGTTGGAAAGTTTTGTTTGTTTATATACAAATGATAATTACTACGTTAAGTCGGTGTTGTGTTGGTTTCGATTGTAAATTGTTTTTTCCATTTCTAACTATAGGATGGAAACCAGATAGCAAAATTATTATTTTTAATACTTATTGATTGAAGTTGTTTATGTACCGAAGGAGGTAAGAGTGATTGATGATTGAGGGTGGTATCAGGGCTGCTTTAGAGGCAGACAACCCGGACCCCTGTTCGGGGCGGTGAACCTGAAGGCGGCATTTTCGCCCCCTTGAATGTGAACCAAATATTGATAAATTAATTATTCTCAATTAATATAAATTTTAAACTATTTGTTGATTTTTTCCTAACTAAAACTAAGCACTATGCAATTTACATTTGATCTTTGTGGTTTGTTATGTTTTAAAGCTGGAAAAATATTAAAACACATATTTATTTTTCAAATAAATCAAGACGTATAGTTAAAAGACGCGCATCACCCTGCATGAACTTGTAGGTATACAGTTACTCGTTTAAAATAGGAACTGCAAGACATAACATGCATGGACACGTATTCGCGCCTTAACATATAAAGAGTCATCTACGCGCAATTGGGTTATTATTGCAAATGCGTCGGTGCCACTGATAACATATCTTTGAAGTAAGTTTATAAATATTAAAAATATTTAATAGTTTAGTTCGGGATAGTGACTTTTGTGTGTTTTGGCAATTTCTAAAGGTAAGAAGAACTTCTGCAAATACCTAAATTAAGTGGTAAAGAATTATTTTCAAAAATATTTTCCACAATACGTACTTATACATTTTTAATTAGTTTCTGTATGTTTGTTGTGACGGATATTTATTAATTTATTTGGGGCGTTTGCCGCGAAAAAAGAGAAACAAAAAAAATCCATCTTAAAAATTCAAACATTTTAGATAGGTATATATTTTAAATATTAAGTTTTTATATGTTCGATGTGATGGTTCGCAATTTGTCCATTTTGTTGGGATCCATCACGCCTAAAAAAATCTTTGAAAAAATCCAACTAATCAATAAATTATAATTTTGTGTAGTAATAAGCCAATGCGTTGCATAAAAAGATAAAAGAAGAAAAATCTTCAAATACGATTAGTCGGTGGCGGTGGCTTAGTCTGTCCCACAGTTTAAAAAAATGTAATGCCTAGTTTTAATTACTAAAAGAATTAACAATTTTTTTCAAAAGGGGGGTTGAAAATTAGCCCGAAACGTTAAGTAATTCGTTTTTATATTTAAAAATAGTTTAAGTAGGTAATTAAAACTAGGCATTATTTTTTTTAAAACTGTGAGACAGGCTAAGTCACTGATTAATTGGATTTGAAGATGTTTCCAATTTTTATTTTTAGCAACGCCGTGGCTTATTTTAGCTGGCGTATTTTGCATTGTTTAATTTGTTGTTTTAGAATGTCTGACGCGCAAAGAAAATTGTCCGGCCATCAGTACAAAACACGAAAGCTAGAGAAGGAAACCCAAAAGCAAAAACAAGCTGGTGCTTGGAAAAATTATTTACAGGGTAGGCCCGGTAGGACCATTAGTACCAAAACTAATATCTCCAAAAATTCAGATAAAAAGGAAACACGGAACCATCAGAGAGTGTTGGTGACCAAGACCAATCAATAGACTATATTTCTAAACCAACTTTGTCACCAAATGAAAGCAGCCTACCAACTGACACCGCCTTGGCACTTACAGAAGTCATCCTGGCTAGCACTAGTAGCACTCTACCTCTACAAACTGACCCTACCCTACCATCCGCGGAATGCACTGTACAAACTTTCAAGTACAGATCCAGCATTGTGGCCCAGAATTTTAGGATGTGCCGAAAGAAGTTTTTTAGTACGACAAGGTCCACCTAAACCATTGTTTAATTACAAATTTCCCTATGATGGCACTGGTCGAAAATTTAGGGCAAATTACTATTCTCGAATTTTAAGAAATGGAGAGAAGTTATAAGAGACTGGCTAGTGGATCCACTTCAAGAAACTGCATATATTGCTTTTGCTGAAAAATTTACGGCCGTGTGTCAAGTTCCCTTTCAAAAGGAGTTGATATTCCGGGAAATATTACCTGAGATATACCCTAATATACCGAAGCCGAACAACTATCGGCTGATGTTTCTTCTTTCTGCCCTGTCCAAGCTTGTAGAAACGATCGTCTTGAATAGGTTTAATGCCTATTAGGACAATCATCTGCAAGTTAATGACAATTGCCAGTTCGGTTTTAAAATGGGATATAAAACCACGAAGCACTACGTCATTAGGATTATCAGTGATATAAAGATTGAATACAATCTCAGTTAGAGGCCGCCATGATACTCTTAGATATTGAGAAAGTCTTCGACACCTTTTGGTTGCTCTGCATCAGTCATAAATTGTACGGGTATGACGTTCCCAGATTCCTGCGGCAGCACGCTGGGAGTGATGGTGAACAACACACTATCAACACCAAGGAACATATAAGCCAGCAGTAATCGGTACTCGCGCCGAAATGTTTCAATCTATACGTTTCTGACTTTCCCCAGTTCCTAATACCTATCTACGCCTACCATACGGCTATGTACTGTCATAGTCACCATGCCCAAGAGCTGGGCAGTTACCAAAGGCACATATGGTACGTGCATCGGAGTATTATAGCAGGTGAAACGTAAAGATTAACGTCGAAAATCAGAAACAAATGCATTTCCTAAAATTTTCACACAAAATAAAATCATTATACCCATTTCTTTTAGGGGAACACAAATTCAGAAAATCAAGGGATCGTTTTGGATTAAGGACTAACATTTCGGAAGCATATTATTAACGAGATCATACAAAAGGTCTATTTCTTGTCGAGGCATCTCTATCTCCTCATAGCAAGGAACAGCAACTGAAGAGAATAAAAAAACCGCTGCCAATTACTTGGGGATTAGAACTTCCTCACCGTAGTAAAACTCGACGTGTAGTGGAGTTTATAATAAAAGTAATTTTTGACGTTTCAAAAAAGTCACTTTTTTTTGACTTTTCAAAAAAGGCACATTTTGACGTTTCAAAAAAGTCACTGACGTTTCAGAAGTCACATTTTTTTGACGTTTCAAACATTGGGACCAATTTTGCTCATCAACGAACCTCTTCCTTGACCTCTAGAATGTGTGTATCAAATTTGAAAGCTTTATCTCAAAAACTGAAGCTGCTATCGCGAACCAGACAGACACACAGACAGAAAATTTTTTCTGTCTGAAATTTTGTGCGTCGAGATTCGTCCAGAAATGCAATAAAAAATTTTTTTCACGAATACATAACTTCCTCACTTTGAGGGGTGAGGAAGTAATTAATATACACTTTCATACTAACACTGAACCGACACCCGTTTGGTGTTGCAAATAATGGAAAATAAATTCCCGCGTGCTATAAGTAATTCAATAAGATACACCCTCATCAGGGAATTACTTTAAATCCTTATGGATGGATAATAATACAGTAGCAGTCAAATTAGAGTTTAACACGCATTTTTTGCATCTAATTGTCTTACCAGGCTTATCAATTTTTCTGCAAACACTTTGGGCTACACCTTTATGTACTATAAGTAGAAAAATTCCAAATATATTCATATTCTTTCCGTTTCTTTTAGTAAATTTTGTTAATTTTTTAAATTTCTTTTCCAAATTCTACATTTTGTAAATTCAAAACATTTTGGAAAAAACAAACAAAAAATTAAGAGCTGCTAATATTTCCCCTCTGTTTCAGAATTGTTTTAACAAGTTTTTTACGTTCAGCATTTTTCTCGTTTACATGGCAACAATATTTTTTCGTCTGGTATATCCATACTCATTCATACTCAAATCGTTAATATGTACATATTTTTAATTTTTATATATGTTACCGTAAAAGCCCGAAAACCAGTATATCCTAGGACTTGCGCATTAAAATCTTAGGATTTTCCAGTTGGTGTTGGTAATTCTACAAGCGTTTAAAGCCAGAAGGGTCACTTCGGGTCCTGCCCATGTTATTAGTTTACAACATGTATTTCACTGATTTCAATGTGTTCCTTGGCCTGCAATACCCATTCAAATTTATGTTATTCTCCTTAATTAATTTTCCTTGCCTTAAAATGTCCTCGTTTGTAATTTTCATCATTTAAAATTACAAAGAAAAAAGACATATTAGGGCAAGAAAAAATTAATTAAGGGAAATGACATACATATGAATGGTTAATCTTTTTTTACTAAATTGTCAAACTCGCTTTTACCAATATGAACTGGTCGATCCTGGCCGCTTTTACTTGGTAAAAGCCCAAAAGTAAATAATTCACACAATTTTTTTGTATATTTACTACATGAAATTGGTAAATCCACGGTTTAGTGCGTCAATCTCAGGATTAACTCATTTTCGAGCTTTTACAGTAACACACACCTAAACCTTTGTCAATTTTATTTAAAGCATACACACTTCAGTGATAGGAAGTGCAATTTTTTTAATCATTAAGTGTAGTCTGACCCCATTCTGATACATCAACTGTCCCGATGTCAATATGCGTCTGAAATGTTGGATTGGCTCACGACTAGATGTTTAAAGCGGATGAAACATTTTGTTCCATTTTAATTATGTAATAAAATTGATATTGTTGTCACTGAGAAATTAAAAGTCAAAATACGACAGTGAAAATGGCAGGTTTCCATATTAACAGACTAATTCTGTATTTAAGTTTATCTTTCATCCATGAAACAATATTTGGATACGACTAAAACATTTACAATTATAATTAATCACTGTAATATGTGTTAACCTCTTAATAAACGGTCACTAATTAATACTCTGCGAGCTACCAGAAACGAACTGTTAAATTCCTTTATTATTATGTAACATCAAAACAACTTTCGTAATACTTTCATCGGATTGTTCAGCTGATTCACTTCCCAGTTGACTTCTACAATCGACCAGAAGTGTGTTAATTCGTTAGCGATACTTCCGATTTCCTAGATTTACACCGCGGATGCCAACGTAATTTATGGCTTACTAAAATTTATACGTTCATTTACTATTTACTTTGATTAAGAATATTTATGCACACCTCAAACTCTTTTTAAATCGTTTTAATTGATGTGAGACAATTCTAAATTAATATGTTTTGCTTTGACGAAACTTATGTTAAATATAAAAATATAGTTTTCATAACCACCAGGTACACTAGATACATCACACTCGGCACGTACATACAGGGTAGACCATTAATAATGGCCATAGGTCAAGGGTAGGTTCTTTGGACCAAAATATGAGGATATAACTAAATATGCTTTAGTGAAATGTTGCTGTGGAAAAAGATACAGGGTGTCAAAGCTGAAATTATTTTTTCTCTTTCTTGCAATAACTTAACAACCTCTTGGCCAATCTTCACCAAATTTAGTAAAAGAACATTTTTTAATCTAAGAAACAATAATTTATGTATCACATCACGTTAGACAATAGAGGGCGTCGCAGGTATCTGATGAAGAATTTTTTTTCATATTTTTTGACGAAACGTTGTGGTACTTCTGACTAGAAAATCTGATGAGGCGTCATTTCCACGTAAAAAAAGGTACACTTGCTAGAACTTGAAAATTACAACCGTTTTTGAGGAAACTGCCGTTAAATATTTAAATATTTTTTTGAAAGAAATTCAAATTTAATGAAACAAATTGTATTTATTGAAAAAAGTACAAAACGTAAGTAAAAACAAAAGCGTAACAACAGCGTAAACTCTCTCTCACTTTCTTATGAACTAATTGCTGCAACTTAGAGTAAATGTTCGATGTGGTTTCCACCTACTTCTATGTTTTTTTCTAATTTTTTTGATAAAAAGATTTTCTTACATTGAAAAATACATTTTACTGTCCTCTAATAAAATGGGCTGCGTTTTGTACTTGGTCACACAGTTCTTCTCTTGAATTGATAGTATTTGCATAAACTAAGAACTTCATATGTCCCCACACATAAAAATCCAAAGGATTATAATCAGGACGCCTTGGTGGCTAAGCAAATTCACTTCCTCGGCCGATCCACCTGTGAGGAAAAGTCACATCAAGATGATTTCTGACTGCAATGGAGAAATGAGGGGGAGCTCCATCTTGCATTAACCACATTCTGCCCCTTATGTCTAGCATAAAATCTAATATGTCAGCAGGAGTATTTCGAGGAAAAAACAGATGAGACTGCCCATTAAATTTAGAGGAAAGACAAATGGTCCCAATAACTGATCGCCGATGATACCACACCAAACTTAATCTTAATCTTAAATTCGTGCTGAAAATGCCTCTCTTTAACGGCATGAGGATTTTCCATTTCCCAGTAATGGCTATTTCTCCAGTTAAAAACGCTTGGACGAGTAAAAGTTGCTTCATCGGCAAATAAAATGTTCTTAACAAAATTTCGATCTCTGTTGTGTTTATTGAGAAGAAATTGGCAAAATTCTAATCTTCGTGGAAGATACCTTGGAAGTAAATTTTGTACAGGAGTGAAGTGATATGGGTAGAAGCGTTCTTTGCGTAAGACTCTTAGAACAGATTGTTTACTCACTCCTGTTGCCGCTGATAAATGACTGAACTGACTTGAGGATCTTTATCCACACGAACTAAAATTTCTAGTTCTTGATCTGGAGTCATTCGTTTCGGTCGTCATACATAATTTTTATGGCACAATGAACCCGTTTCTCCCAAACGACAAAACGGATGTTGGAAAATCTTTTGATTTGGCTGTCTTTTATTTAGATATTGTACTGAGTATCTCCTAGCTGTAGTACGCCCCTTAAAATTATTTTATGCGGAAACACATATCATATCCCTCATTTCTTCATTTGAATTATTATTACGTCGTGGCATTTTAAATAAAGAAGTTAAAGAACTTGATAAATTAAGACGAGGAACACAAGAACAAAATGAAATGATTAAATAACGTATATGACATATCTAAGATGTAACCAAAGCACACTTCTCAATAAATACAATTTGTTTTATTAATTTTGAATTTGTCTTTCAAAAAAACATTGAAATCTTTAACTGCAATGTCCTCAAAAACGGTTGGAGTTATCAAGTTCTACCAAGTGTACCTTTTTTACGTGGAAATAACGCCCTCATTAGATTTTCTAGTCAAAAGTACCATAACGTTTCGCCAAAAAAAAAAAAAGAAAAATAATTCATCATCAGATATAGCTCCTGCGGCGCCTTCTATAGTCTAACATGATGCGATACATAAATTATTTAAATTAAAAATGTTCCTTTACCAAATTTTGTGAAGATCGGTCAAAAGGTTGTTGAGTTATTGCAAAAAAACGAAAAAATAATTTCAACTTTGACACCCTGTATCTCTTTCCATAGCAACATTTTACTAAAGTATATTTGGTTATATCCTCATATTTTGGTCCAATTTTGGCATGATCAGGAAGCGATTAAAACTGTTTTAGCTTTAATCTTTTCATACCGATGTCGATTTAGTTAACGGAACACTTTTGGGCATAGCATTCCACTAGTGTCTTTAACATTTATTAGTAATTCACGTTTTTTTGTTATAAACAAACTTAATACATCACGACATGCGCATTTGCTGAAATTCAAGAACTAGCCGGATAAAAAGTAATTTACCCCCCTATGCCTAAACAATACCCTTTCCACGAAATTTAATGCATGAGACCAGATTTTAACCTAATTCCAAAATAATAAAATGTTTTTACGATTACGATTTACCTTATAAGCAGTCTCAAAACTATGAATACTGATTAATGATACCCGCATCTTTAATCATATTTGTTACAAATTAGAAAGACGTGTGTATATGCGTGTTGCAATATAAATTCCTCAGACGTCATGGGTCATTTTCCCGACCGGTATGTTCATAGTTTTGGGACACTGCTGATAAAGAAAATAATTATTAGAGGGGATCTATTGTTTTGGATTATATTGCTATCTGGTTTTGAGCATTAAATATCGCAAAAAGATTTTCTTTGGACGTAGGAGGTAAATTATGTTTTGCCCCAGTAACTATACTGACTCCAGTGTAGTCAGTAAAGGAATGCGAGTTAGGGCTATCAAGAATATAGTGGAACATGCGCAACAGTCAGAGCGGTGGGCACTGCTATACGCATTCTAAAGCACTATTAGGAGCTCCAACTTGCATTACTTTACTGACTACACTTATTCGAACTAGTATAATGCTTCCATTTCAGCTACGGTGAGGTACGTAACAAATATCAGCTTACAAAAATGCTGCTTTTGCCTTCTAGAAGCAAATAGGTTTACAGGTCCATTCTTATTTTCGATCCAGCTGAACACGGCTAGGGATGTGAACAGTTCGAATTTTTATTCCTTATGACCGCAAAATAAGATGGTGGTCGGTCTAGGGGTGTAACACACAATTTCACTGATTTACCGACTTGCCGTGTCTAAGGATATCGAGAGCATCATAACAGAAGGGCGTAAATGGTTGCTATGATTATACGCCCCTCTGATATGATGCCCTCGATATTTTCTTCGGGTTGGAGAAGGCAATGGAGAAGTTTTTGCAGCCTCAGGGTTATGAGTGAAGCAGTATTTTAGGTGGCCTACTCTATAGGAGCAAGTTTCATGATAACTGTGTAACAATACAATATCATGTCGATTTTTATGTTTTAGAACCGTCTGAACATTGCTAAGAGTGTTAGTAATTTTACTTTTTACTGCTTTTATCCAAAAAATAAGATGCGTCCAGATCGAGCGGAGAATAAATAATATTCGAGAATTGACATGTACTGCATTAGTCGCCAGAATCACAAATTAGTGCAAGGGAGGCTTATTTAAAGCAATTTTAATATTTGGTATGACATGGAGTACGGCAGCTACAATACACAAGAGCAAGGTTCTCCTCCGGCTCGGAAATTACAGTTGCCCAAACAGGTTCAAGTTTACCGTCGTTCATTCTTCATCCGCAATCTGTTGG
Organism: Rhamnusium bicolor; assembly: GCA_029963845.1. Lineage (NCBI taxonomy): Eukaryota > Metazoa > Arthropoda > Insecta > Coleoptera > Cerambycidae > Rhamnusium > Rhamnusium bicolor. Next base: position 247,037 of record JANEYF010004391.1, on the reverse strand, counting down.
AGCCTGCATATCTGGTATAGCGGCATTTTCCCAAATAAATATCTGAAAATTGGCTTTATTAATATAGAGCTGCACAACATCTATCGTTGGCGGAAATGACTCAGCTATTTTTGCCTTGCCAAATAGAAAATATCGCACACTATTAGCTGTTTTGATTTCTGGGCTTAACCTGTAAAGAGGAACCTGAAAATAAGATTTGAGTTACACCTTACAAAATAGGAAAGATGAACTTTCAAATTCCTATAAGGAAACAACTCAAAAATGCATTACAATACAGAGAAACACAAAAAAAGGGAACCACTTTTCTTATCGTTCCAAGGTCTGAAGAAAGATGTGAGCACTTTTCCAAGGGCGCCCATTCTACCATCTTGGTAATTCCCACAATAAAAGTTAACACCACAGCCAGTCAAAGCATGACATACCTAAACATGGTTCACAATGGTAGGCTGTAATTTATCATGTACTGCGTGAATCGGAAATAGTCTTCCTCTTTTTATAAACGCCCCCCATCATCCAAAGTTCGTTGCAGTTCATTTTCCCAAAATGATGCAATAAAAGCAGGAAGACGACTGTGTCAGTGACTAACACAACAACCCAGCTAAAAGGTCTCCTAACAACTCGGTGTGCAGGACGAGGTGTGTGTCTGTGTCCTCATGGGTTGCCTGAAGATGTGACACATCCAAGCCTTTTGATGAAAATACTGGACTTTATCCTCCTAACAGAACCAATTCAATATTGCTGAAGTCTGCTCAAGAGAGTGTCAGACATAGCTTTGGCTCATAAGAAGTAAACAATTTAATGTGTTCACACCCCTAGCCGTGTTCAGCGAGGTTGAAAACAATAATAGACTTGTGAATAAATTGTTACACGATTTGCTTATAGAAGCGATTTATAGCAGTTTTTTTAAATTTACAGCCTTGTTGATATTAAAACAAAGAAGTTTTAGTGTCATATTCCAAAAAAAAAAAAACAATTATGCAGCCACGGACACGTGTTTCGGAGCTATTGCCCTGCATCAGCCTAGCATAGCTAAGGATTTGGATCTAGGATGAGATAGATCAGGAACAAGAACTAAAATTCCTTAGCTACGTTACGTTGATAAGGAGCAATAACTCCGAAAGACGTGTCTGTGCTGTATAATTTGGGAATATGGCACTAAACCTTCTTTGTCTTATTTTGAACCCCAATAAATCATGCTTTTCTCATCGTGGTAGTGGTATAGATTTGCATGATGGTCAAAAATAAGTATTTCCAACATATTCGACATTTCTCTTTCTCGATGTCAAACGCAATATCTAGTTTTTCGAAAGGTCATAGTGTGTGTTGACTAAGAAGTTAAAATAAAAGATACACTGAAGACATTGCTAATATAAACTATTCTTTAATATAAAATATAGAGTTAGAAAGTAATTTCGAAAGTTAAGAACAGATACATAACTATTTTCTATTTGTAATTCTTTGCGAATATGATGAGATCATAGTAAAAGTAGATAACTCTGTTCAAATGTGATAGTAGGCAGTAATCTTTAAAATGGACAATTTACACCCACACACTATCAATCTTTAAATAAATTATGTTTTGTGCACACCCTTTTCAAATTTACTTAAAAAGGCGCTATAAATATCAGAATGCTTTTTCAGCAAGGTATGATGAACACTGAAACTGCATATCAGATAAAAGATTTGTTAGTATTATTTATTTTTGCAGAGGCAATTTTTATAAAATTACAGGTTGCAAGTTTTCAATTCCAGTAATCAAACGTGTTCTGTAGTTTAAAAAAAATTGTTGCAAAAACTCATGGTGTCGTGGTCGAGCGGTAAGGACACTTATCTCTTAGTGGGTCTGAGTCTCTAATTCGATCCTCAGTCGAGGGGCTGGGTATTTTCCAAAACAGACATCTTAGCCTACTCCACAGATATTGTATTATAATTTTTCTTTAATTTAATTAATGCAAATATCTTGAATAACTCTTTCCGATTTAGCTTCTGTTAATATCACCTTAATCTTTCAATCTAACGAAGTTTTAACCATGTACCTTTCAACGCACTTAAATTGCATTTTCTAATACGCGCCCAAATTTATCTGCTAAACGTTTAGAGGCAATATTAATAGAACATTCTTATAACAATCAGAATAATTATTGCTCGTACATTGAATATTTGTTTTAACTAATTAACACATATTAAAAGACGTTTAACACCATACATGTGAAAATTTTTTGTAAGCAGCTAGCCGCAACATAACCTTAAGTATAACGGCAATCAGAGAATGAAGCGTTACAGTATTACAACACATTATTCTTGAAAATGTTTACTTTTCAGACAAAGAAAATATAGCTACATAAGCCGGCCGAATATCGATGACTTATTTATGGTACCTCCTAGCAGTGGCAGGTATGGATGAGGTAACAAACGGTGAGGTAGAGATGGTATACAACTGTCCAAAAGCCATAATGCTCTAAAAGTACTGTGCTCCCTCAGGACGAGATCAGCTCTCGCTCAGGAGTGCGGGGATGTTCTAGAAGAGCTTGCCAGATACAAACAAGTAAGACTAGTGCGGTCTCGAAACATACTGGTATATATGGGTTCCAGGCAATGAGAAGGCCGATGAATTGGGTAGACCTGGAGTTGAGGAGGTCTGCTTCGGACTTGAGCCAATATTGTGCATCAAAATAAGACAGGTTACGACGGCCCTCAATGACACGAGACGCTACGGAAGCATTGGAGGATCAACAGGGTCTGTAAGCAAACTCGAAATTTTGTGACGGGGACGAACAAGTCGAGATCGGCGTGTTTACTTGGCTGTAGTTGAAAGACTGAGACATAGTACCTTCGGTACTGAGGCGCTTCTAAGGAAGAAGATGAGCTCTTTCGCATTGATGACATCCCGACCTTTACTAGAGAGATGTGTCGTATTTGTATGATTCGTATTCTTTCCGATGAATCGTATGGTACGAATCTTTGGCACCGATGCAGTTTCGTATTCGTACTAATAATATAATAAGATACCCAGATAGAAATGACTCGAGGTTGAGGCAGTACTGAAAGTCAAATGCACGAGTCGAAGTTTACTGATTCCGATTTCGTATCGTGTTATTTGTACTAATCATACTATCGTATCGAAATAATACAGTACGACCGTGGTCGTGATAAATCGTAACGTTCTTCGATACGATTTGTACTATATGCTTATTCCCGTATAGCACGGAGAACGATGCAGTGATATGAAACATACGAATCTTTTGGTACAAATCTTTTATATTATTACAAGATCGGATAGATGCGACGCGAGAGCAAGAGAATGACTGAGGGGTGGGTAAAGAGGGCCCGATAGTGACTTACTTGCCAGGTGTCAGCCTCCCCCATCATTACCATTAGTACCTCCTAAATAATAACGTAAATTAATTGTTCCAAGGGAACTCAATTTATAATATCAAAGAATGCTGTTCTTTACTCTTACGCTTTAATATTACACTAATTCCAGTTTCGCCACGCCAACCAAGTAGTAATGATCAGAAGCCTGTGTTGCAAAATTTTACCAATTTTAGTTATGTCACATGTCTGTTGTGTTCAATTACCTTCTTCTATAGGATCAACATTTTCTTGTGCCATGACCTCAACTGGCCGTCCAGTATGTGAACTGTTTTCCGGGTCAAATGCCCCTTTCGACTTCGTTTGTGCCACCGTTCAATGGCCCCTAAAGATGTGCAATTTTCTTCAAATATTATTGTTGCAGCTATTAGTGGCACATTGACAAACCCTGTCGAAAATAGTACAAGAAGATAACATTATACTGACAAGTTTTAAGTTGTGGGCACTTTTATAATTTTATCTCAGAAAATATTAGACTGTGCTTACAGCTAATTACACAGGCCTACAAGCCTAGAGATGAGATCCAACTTTTCCCATGTATTTTGACACGCTGAAACCGAATTTGGCGAAAAAAACTTGTTTAAATGAATTTTGACATAATGACAGCTCTCAACAAGGTGTCAAATTTCATGAAAAAGTCAATATGTCAAAGTTCATTCTTGACTTCTGATGCATGATCAGCAGTTCTAAAATCTTAATAATGCTCCAAATATTGATTTTATATTTTTCATGAAATTTGACAGCTTGTTGACAGCTGTGATTGTCAAAACTTATTTTTGACTTCAGATTCGCGATCAGCAACCCAAAAAACCGTTACAGAATTTTTTTTCAAATTATTTCCCCTTTAGGGGATTATAGAGGGGTTTAAGGAGTCGTAGAGAAAAATTGACGCGTCAAAATTGTTTTGCCAAATTCGGTTTCAGTGCATCAAAATACATGGGAAAAGTTGGGTCTGATCTCTAGGACAGAACATTTTTTTTGTAGGCCTGTGTTACCATTCACGGGTGTAACGGTACGTACCCGTCCTTTTTAGAAATTTATATACAGTAGACCTCGGTTATCGGTTAGTAATCCTCGCATATAATGAACCAAACTTTCCAGGCATTTTTCCCTACATAACAATGTTAAATTCCATAGACTATACTGAAAACGTATATAACGAAACATTGGATACAATGAACCAGAAAATTGCCGAAATAGATAAAATTTTTGTCACTTTTAAAGAACTTTACATTAAAATATAATTTGCGAAAATTATGTAGTGGGTGACATCTACGAATAAAGTCTGAAATAAAACTGTTCTGAATTAAAAACAAAAAACTCAATTTTATTTAAACACTGCTTATATTATATGTTATTCACTACAATTTTCGACATTTTAAATTGTTTTGCCACTTTCAGCGCCATCTGTTGCTGATTTTGGCAAATAAACATGGTTCAATAGCGGGTATTTTGCAATGCCAGAGGTTGGTCCACAGCCTTTAGTTTACTTATTCTTTAATTCCTTAATTGGCATAATTTAACAATTTTCCGTATTCAAAATAAAACACCTTACGAAATTAAATTAAGGCGATGCTTTCATCATGTAGGCACCTTAAACGTGTAAACTGTGCTTAAACTGTCTCTATTGATGATAACCAAAAACAAAAAAAAAATGTCATTGCAAATAAAATTAACATTTAGTAGGTGAAATTACATGCAAAGACGATTTCTACTTTTTTTATTTGTGCGAAAATTAACTTTCATAAAACACCCTAAAACCGTTTTTCTAACAAATAAAAAAAAATAGATATTAGTTTTGCATATAATCTGCATATCATTTAAAGTGCTATAGTAGGTTTCATTTTTTGTTTTTTATGAACAGAGAAAACTTAAGAACGATTTACAAATTTATGTTGCCCACCTGATAAGAACGTCACCTTTAATACTTGATTACCCCAATGATATCATAGTAAAAGTTAAAAGTGTACAGCACAAGCCTATTAGCATTATGAATTCCACGTACAAATAATGAAATGGCACAATCAAAGATCACCTTCTAAAGAAAGTGAAACTGCACGGGCCGGTGCGGCGCCTAAAAAATTACTCTGGTTCTGCTATTGGCCTTAGGCCCATCTCGATTACGACCTACATGTCACGGAAGTAACGGTTTGGAATGCCTGAGTGAAATAACATCTGATTAATGTTCTTTAAAACAAGCTGACAAGTCATATTAAAGGTATATAATAAAAAATTAATAATAACTAATAAATATTCAACGAGTGGATGGAATGTTGTCAAATAAAATGGACATTAACATCGAATAAGATTTGATTAAAATATCGGTATGAAAAATTGTGCCTTTCTTATGCAGACTAAGAAAAAAAGACCGAGAATGTTTTGGCGTTTGGCATTATAGTATGCATGTGATTATCAACTATAAACAATAGTTCTGTGTGAAAATAACGACCTTTCAACTTTGGATTTTTTTTAGTGGACCCATATCAAGGAAAGGTGTAAAAGACACAACCACATAACATAGGAGACCTTAGAAATAGAATTACGCAAGTGATAAACTCTATTACTCTAATTCAGATGGAAAACGTTCTTCGGGAATTTAAAGAAAGGATTGATTCTTGCCGAGAAGTCAACGGTGTACATTTTGAACATTTAAATTATGGTTAAAATAAATTATACCTACCTATTAATTTTCGTGTTTCACTTTTGATACTTATTTTATTTTTCTGCTTTGAGCAGATTTGTGACATATTAGTGCAGGTGAACATTCAGTCGCCGATATCTCATAAACTATTAGGTTTAGACAGGGGACACCATAAACAAAAAATATCCAGAAAGGTTAGTAGCATGTAAATTTAAGGTTCGATACAGGGTGTTCCATTAAAAATATCGAAGTAATTTGAGCCTGTAAATCACTTTTCGTAGTACTTCCGGTTCAGCCGGAAATGAGATTTTTATGACTATCAAATTTTACTCACCAAAAAAACTTAAATATCCGTAACAGATTTGTTCTTACATTAATTTGTTTTATGTGAAAATGAAATAATTTATCATTGATATAACATTTTCAACCGCCATTTGCTCGAAAAAATGTCAAAGATAGATATAGGGTACGCTACATATTTTGGACCTACAATTTCCTGGGCAATCTAAATTTCGAATAATATACAGGGTGTTCCATTAAAAATAACAAATTTCATACTGTTTCCGGCTAAACCGGAAATGAAAATCAAACCTTAAAGCAATCAAACTGAGCACCGTATTCAACCATTCAACATCCTAAAATTTGAAATCGATATCTTTTTTTACAAGGAAGTTAGAGGCTGGCTAGTAATATCGTAGGCACCCGGTATATGGCATTCCATTTAAAAAAATGTTATTTGACCCTGTAGAATCGTCTTGGCTCACCCTGTATATTCGAACATAACTTCCGGTTATAGACTATTTTGTCTAGTTTATTTGTGTTTTTAAATCGTCATAGAACTCGACATATCGAAGTCGGACGCACTATTGCCCCACCCTGTATAAAATAAAGTCATTCATAACTGCTTTGATACCAGGATAATAAATGTAAAAAATAATGAGTCATAATTTAATCGGCAATCAAGATCACAATGGTCATTTACGACACCGGTGCACAGTGGACGGAAACGCCGAAAAGCTGGCCAAAATATAAAGGCATTGAGCTGTTTTACTGAAATTGTGCATACAGGGTTTTCTTGTGTCGCTGATCAAGAATCCGAAGTTGAATTTTGAAAAAAAACAAAATGGCGGCCATGAAATCCCCCCAAAACATACCAAAAATCGCCAATTATCGCTGCATTTTTACAAAACTTTGTATATACTTTTTTTGGGTCGCTGATGAAGAATCCCATATAGAATTTCAAAAAAAATTATGGTCAAAAATATATACATAGTTCAAAAATTATTATTGAATTGAAGCGAATTCATGTGTTTCATTTGTTTCGGGAAAATTAGGATCTGGGGAATGGAATAAAAATGTGTAATGACTTTGAACGCATGAGTTGAGAACGCATGACGTTCTCATTTCATGAGAACGCATTCAAAAGGAGCCCACTTTATGGTAAACGAATGTGCATGCATCCGTGCATTTGCGCACAATTTGGTCAATATCTCGCAAAGATGCAAAAAGATGCAGCTAATTCTTTATATACTTTTGAAAAAAATGTTCACTGAACACATTCCAATAAGTTTCAAGACCAACCATCACCAACCGCGTAACTTATGGCTTTTTTTTGTGGAGTTTATGAATCGTTGTACAAAAATGCACTCCAGTTCGATAATTATTTACTAATTACAATATAAATAAACTAATCTGATACTGAGATGCAGAATCCATTTTTATGACACAGAAAACTGCACTTTGAGAATTTTTACGCTGCAGACAAAATTTATCGATTTTTGAAGCGTTGCGAGCTGCCGAAGTGACGCGCTGCACGGTCGCACAATAAGTAATTTCCTCGCTCAGGTAGTGAACCCGGACCGATATTAACGGTCGTTTCTAATGCTAGAGGTACTACTACAACGATTTAAAACGTTTCCATTTCAAAAAAAAATCTTCATTTTTTTAATTTTGGCCAGCTTTTTGGCGTTTCCGTCCACTGTGCGGTGGTAGAAAAACGACATTTCTGAAATCCGATAAAAAATTAAATGGCAACGCTTAACAATCTGCCGTATAACAGTAAAATTATCTATTCTACATTTTAAAAACGGACAATATGACATGAAAATAAGAATAGAGAATAACATAAATCATTTCCAGGCTTCTGAGTTAGACCGTAATTATTTGTTAATTTGTTCCGGACATTTTAATTTAACCTTTGTTATATACTTCTTGCAGGAAATAGTTGTGCTTATATAGACTACAGTAGAAATTGTAAGACAAATTACGTAACAGTAGAAATTATAAATGGTTAAGGTGAAGGCTTACCGTAAATGAGAATTTGCAGTACTCTACGGGGGGATAATCTGATTGCATGAGTTAGGTCCTTAAACCCACAAATAAAACTGTCAATACATAATGCAGTCGAGCGCTAAAATAAACACAGCATTTTAAATATTGCTGAAAAAATTCAGATACTGGATAGCAATTTTGTTAAAAATAGTACCTTATACAAAACACTGCGATTAGATCAATGCTGATGATAACGCCACTGGGGAAAACCTTTGTAGAGCCCATTTTCACTTACCTGCAAACAAAGAAACAATTTTTAAAATACATCGATATTGGAGAATTATAATTATAAGTACATATTTTATTTCAGATTACTAACAAGATGACAAATTCTGTTTTATGGTAGTCATGCTTTTTCCAAATCTTGTGAGGAAGAAAAAGAAGACTTTAATTTTTCGGAGAATAAAAATGAAAATTCGTCCTCCGGATTAAAACAAATACTCCAGTTATTAAGCACAGAATTACATTTTCTAGTCACAAAAAGGTAACAACAATATTTTTAGTTTTAAAAGATTAAAGCATATTTCATTTTGTTTTAGAGGTTCTAATTTAGTCAACAGTAGAATAATTAGTCATGTTATTATAGAAAGAAAAGTTGCATAATTATTACTTAAGGTAAAAGGTAAGTAAAAATTATATGTAAAGATTATAAATATGAACATAAAAAGAAATAATAAATTATTACTTTAAGAGAATTGTTTCGCATGTAAAAAAGTGCCAAAAGACTATTTTCGGTATACGAGAAAGATTATAAAACTAATAGGTTCTTTTTGTCAATTTTTGTAAGGTAAGATATTGTACGGGTTTTGTAATATAATATTCCAAATAATTAATTCTTCGTTAAGTAACATTTCAAATCCCTCTTCCTATAATCTTGATAGCGTCTTTCATCAAACGACAAAAGCAGTAACACAGTTTGATCTAATTGACATAGTGTGCTGCTTCACACAAAAGTCCATAAAAGAAGAAAATAAAACTTACAATCAGTTTTACAGATAGCTTTAGGTCTATTACTCGTATATTATATAGGGTTTTAAATATTCTTTTAGGAAACTGTGATACTAATCTGTAAATTGCTCACTTGATAGCAGTAAAAATGGTATTGGAAACACTACTAATTTCAACAGCTTTGAAAACAATCGGAATAGTTGGTAAAACTTTGTGGGTTATCCCATTAATTCTGGCTGGACTGTCGTTGGTTAATTACAATAGATTTGATCCTGAGTCGCCCGTAAAAGAGGCTCGAATGCTTTATAGGGAATATGATTTCATCGTGGTGGGAGGAGGATCAGCAGGCGCAGTAGTGGCCTCTCGATTGTCAGAAATTCCACAGTGGAAGGTAAGTAATTATCGCTACATTTTCAGATGTATTTTTTTTTTTTTGATTTTCTTCTGCATTGAATACAGTGTGTAAAAGCATGTTAAAAATTTAATGGCAGAATTTGGGCAATAACTAATTACGAATCATAATTTGTCAAATTATAATTTTATGCAAATTTAAAAAAGACATCTGTAAGGATTCAAGAGCTGAATACAGGGTGATCTACCACGAGTGTGCCAAACTTCAGAGGCTGGTAATTTATCAAAAAATAAATTAATAAACATATGTCCTAAAACGCATAATAAGAGAGCTACAACCCCTTAAACGGGGTTGATGAATACCAATTTTTCGATTATAAGTCCGATATGGTGGTGATTAAAAAAATGAAATTTTCATACATTACGGCCCCGAGGTAGGCGCATAAAATTACAAATTTCGTAATTAACAGCTTGCCTTATTGAGGTAGTTTTGAGGGGTGAGGGGTAGTTTTTTACCCCAAACTTTTTTTGATGTCACTTCCGAAGCAAAACTTTTAAAAAACATTATTTCCCATGCAATGACTCAGAAAAAAGTACTTTTCAAAATTTCTATCACACCAGCCGTTTTTGAATAATTTGCGTTGAACGGCAATAAGACATGTGAATGAATGGTTGAATCGGAATTTTGGAAATAACTGGATTGGTAACTGTGGTCCTGTTTTATGGCCTCTTCGCTCTCCCGATCTCAAACTTCTAGATTTTTATTTCTAGGGGCATATGAAGCAGTTAGTTTATTTTGAGGAAATAAATAATATTCAGCACTTGATGGAAAGGATCAATAATAGTATAGCTTATATCACAAACAATGGTGACATGGCTGAAATTAATAATTCAGTTATTCGTCGTTGTGAGGCGTGTATTCGTGCTCAAGGAGGTCATTTTGAACAGTTACTCTTTTAGCTATTAAGTACGTTATTTCTGTGTTGTACATTGATTTTTAATTTTGTAATAAAAATGTTGTTTATTTCACGTGAAAAACCTTATTGCCGTTCAACGCAAATTATTCAAAAACGGCTGGTGTGACAGAAATTTTGAAAAATACATTTTTCTGAGTTATTGCATAGGAAATAATGTTATTTAATAGGTTTGCTTCGGAAGTGATGTCAAAAAAAGTTTAGGGTAAAAAAACTACCCCTTACCCCTCAAAACTACCTCAATAAAGCAAGCTGTTAATTACGAAATTTGTACTTTTATGCGCCTACATCGGGGCCGTAATGCATGAAAATTTCATTTCTTTAATCACCACCATATTGGACTTATAATCGAAAAATTGATATTCTTCAACCCCCTTCAAGGGGTTGTAGCTCCCTTATTATGCGTTTTAGGACATATGTTGATTAATGAAAGTTCATTTATTTTTTGATAAATTACCAGCCTCTGAAGTTTGGCACACTCGTGGTAGATCACCCTGTATAGCCATTGTCTGTTGCCCAGAGTCTGCTATTACATTTATGATATGCTTCGTTGTACACTCTGTATATTTCGGCACCTTAAGATTGGTCCTTTCAATACCCACTTTTTTTAAAGAAAAATCTTAATAACCAACTATATAAAGCTTAATGCTACAGGATATTCATCACATTGAATACATATTTACAATATATCACATTTTTCTAAATTTGATAAATATCCAACCATTGTAAAAAACTTACTGTCAAAATTGTATGAAATTTCATTGAGACCGACTAAAAAACAAGCAAGCTGTGGGCTTGTTTGAGATTCACCCGGTATAGTTTTAAAACGAGATAATGAACAAACAACGAAATTAACCCATACATTTGTTAATGCCTTAAAAGACAACTTTAATTCGGGCATTTCAGGTCCTACTCCTTGAAGCCGGCCCCGACGAAAACGAAATAAGCGATGTACCTTCTCTAGCGGCATATTTGCAACTCTCCAAACTGGACTGGTCTTACAAAACTGAATACACAGGAAGAGCCTGTCTAGGCATGAAGAACGGGCAGTGCAACTGGCCGAGAGGGAAAGTTCTTGGAGGGTCCAGTGTATTAAATTACATGTTATATGTTCGAGGAAATAAACGGGACTACGATTTGTGGGAGGAATTAGGTAAATTCATTATCTCTTATAAGAAGGGTTGTTAATCCGTATTTTGTTTTTAACTGCACATTTAAGGTTTACTGCAAGTAAAGTTCATGAGTGATTATACAAAAGTTCCGCTATGTTTAGAATCGAGCATACTGGTAAGAAGCTTCATAATTGGATCAACGAACGCTATAGATACATGAAAACTATAATGACTAACATAGCAGCGATGATTAGATAATTACATTGGCGGATAAAAACATATACAGGGTGTCCCAACCAAAAGTAGGCACCCTGAATAACTTTGAGGATAAAATTTTTTTGAAAAATTGGTGAAACACGTCGACCTTGTTTCCAAGAGGGACATATTTTAATGTAATACTTGTATACCTATCATTATCCCTCTACCATACACGGCCACCCCCTCAAAAAATTTAAATGGCAAGGGGGGTCGAGTGATACATCTTTTGAAAGGTCTTTCAATTCCCTACATAACTGTGTATTTTTTTAAATTATCCATTCGTTATTAAGGAAAATAATTTTATTTTTGATGATTACACACAATCGAAATCGTTTAAAAAATCTAAAATACATGGCAATGGGTATTGGAATTTATCAAAAAACCAAATTTTTTAGTGCTCTCAAATCAACACGAGTTTTTTCGACAAAAAACACTTTCCTTGTCCACTTAGTTTTAGAATAATAAATGACTCATAAGTATTTGATAGTCCTTGCACATTAATTTGTTCACAACCAATTTTAAATCGAGATACATTTTACCAGAGTTCTCAAAATAGTTTACACTCTTCAGAAGAGAATAGAAATTGCCAGCATTTATTTTAAAAACGATAATTGTGCTAGAGCTACGGAGCGCATATTCAATAGAAATCACCCAGATAGAAGGGTTGGTTCTCAGTATGTTTTACAATTATTGACAAAATTTATGGAAACAGGTTCTGTAGGAAACAAAAAGCATGAACCTCAGCGACCGATTAGGAAAGAAGCAGTCGAAGTGGCAGTTCTGGGTCATCTGCAGATGGATAATACTCAATCGATCAGGAAAGTAGCTGAGGCTTCCGGTGTATCACGAAACAGTGTTCATCGAATTGTAAAGGCCCAGAAATTTTTAAATTGGTACACGAATTAAACGAAGATGATCCCGATCGTCGGCTTGAATTCTGTGAGATTTTTAGTGAACAATTAAACGGTAATGCCAATCTATTGTACAATACGTGTTTTTCTGATGAATCGACACTTCAGTTAAATGGGGAGGTAAACAGGCACAATTGTAGGTATTGGAGGGAAACCAATCCACATTTGTTCATGGAAACTCATACCCAAAGGCCTCAGAAGTTAAATGTTTGGGCTGGCATCTTAGGGGATCACAGTGTCGGGCCGTTTTTTTATTCCTGACAATTTAAATGGCGAAAGGTACCTCGATCTGTTAGAAAATAACATCGATCCAATGATTACCCAAATCCTCGAAGAAGACGATAATCTTTTAGAGGGCGAACTGTTTTTTCAACAGGATGGGGCACTCTCACCTTTTGCTATGGCAGTCCGTCAATTTTTGGATAATCGGTTCCCTGAGCGATGGATTGGAAGAAGAGGTCCTGAGTGGAGTGGCCCGCTAGGTCACCCGATTTAACTCCCTTGGATTTATTTCTGTGGGGACATTTAAAATCGAAGGTATTTTCAACAAAACCCGCATCTCTGGATGAGTTACGTAAAATAATTGTTCGAGAATGCCGTTTATTGACTACAGATGTGTTCAGAAATGTTCGTACAGAATTTCAAGACAGATTATACTACTGTATGGAAGTCAGTGGGGGTCATTTTGAACAATACATACGATAATTTAAACTGCTTCTTTTATTTTTATTTCCCGAACCTAAAATAATGAAACAATTATTTCTCAGGAACGAATCGATGAAAGTTTAAAAAATACACAGTTATGTAGAGAATTTTAAGACCTTTCAAATGATGTATCACTCGACCCCCTTTGCCATTTGAATTTTTTGAGGGGGTGGCCGTGTAGGGTAGAGGGATGATGATAGGTATACAAGTATTACATTAAAATATGTCCCCCTTGGAAACAAGGTCGACGTGTTTCACCAATTTTTAAAAAAATTTTATCCCCAAAGTTATTCAGGGTGCCTACTTTTGGCTGGGACACCTTGTATATATTTTTATACACGTACCTGAATAGCATATCCCACTGGATTAAAGTCTTCTGATTACAGATATGAGAAGCAAAAGGTCGTAACACATTAATAAAACATTAGGGCAGGAATAACATTATCGTTAATTTTACTAATCTATTTATTGCTTCAGACAAAAATTTGACAACCAGAAGGGCACTACATACAGAGTTGCCACCCACACCACGTGATAGCCCATATATAACATCGAATCTAAACATCTTTCAAATTTTAGCTATCTTCAACGGTTCTCGAGTTATAAGCGAAAAACAGAAAATCCCCACTACTGCGCATGTTTTTTATCTAATCCCCGGCGGCCATGTTTCTTTCTCCAAGTCCCGGCGATCATGTTTTTTCTCATATGCCAATCCCCACTGCGCATATTTTTTTCTCTAATCTCCGGCAGCCATGTTTTTTTTTCACAATCAAACCCCAGTGCCCTTCGGGTCGGTCTGACGTCATAGCTCTACAACAACCACCCGACAACCCCAATGACCAGGAGCTGAAGACTTCTTCAGCGACGACAATGACCATAACCTCTTCAACGCTGAAGACTTTTTCAGCGACGACAATGACCATAAGCTATTCAACGACCACCTCGCTTTTTGGACGCTCTCGATGGACACATGCCATCAAGCTCACTTCCGCTCTGGCATTCCCTTTGCTTATCTACTATCAATGATGTTTATGACATATATTAGGCTTATAAAGATATATCTACAAAGATAGAGAATAATTTTTGAAAAACATATGCTCAGTTCATTTTTTTCTTTTATAGGCGGTCAAATCGTCTCACTTTAAAAACCAATAGTAATCACGCATCATGCTGGATCCCATCGTCCTTGATAACAAATTTCCATTGTGCTGATATCTTGATGAAATCTTTCTTCTTGCTTGTCGCTCTTCGTACCTAAATTTTCAGGAAAAATTTGAAATGAGAATGCAGAAAGTAAATTTTTAAAGTTCGCTTACTAGTTGCTGGTGGTTTTCATCCTTCTTGTTCCCAAAAAATTCCCTGACTACGCTTACAAATGAGTTCCAAGCTCTGAGTTCCAAAATTGTCCTTTCAGTTTAATATGAAGAGGTGGCAAGGGAACATTTTTAGGTTCTACAAGGGTCACATATTAACCATTACTAGTTCCTGGTTCGAATTCTTTCCTTTCCGAAAAATTCTTTTCACATAATGTTCTTTTACTGCAGGACTGTCTCACAAACAAAGAAAATAGCAATATTTTGTAAAGCCTCCTTGAAACCCTACTAAAATGGCTATTACTATTAAATTCTCACATATTTGCCATTTTTATTTATTTGTTGTAATTAATTTTATTTAAAATGGTGCTCATACTGTCAAAATCCTCTTTCGTTGTTACTGAATGGGCAATTGGCATAGATGATTTTAAATTTCTAATATGTAGTAATATAGCTTTTAAACTGTATTTGGAGGAATCTATAATAAACGCTCTTCAGTTCTTGTTACACAAAGATAGCAATCATCGAAATGATTGGTGGGATTCTTGACAGGATGTAACTGTGATCCTGTACTGTTATAAAGTCCAGTTTCTTCCTCCCTTCTAAATAGACAAAAATGCTAGCGCTACGCTTACGAAATGCAATTTCCGGTTGACCTTGGAATCAAAAGGGTTGTTTCCTTTTTACGTATTCACACATCTTGAATAAAACGTCATTCGAAACAGGAAAGGTCCTGTAGACATATTTCCTAATACGCTTCGTTTCGAGTAAAGAGAGCGATAAAAAAAGATAATTTTGACCACAGACTGTGACCCGCTATCGATATTTGTTTAAAATTTGATGTCTTGCAATAGCATCGTAAAGGTTATTATCCAGTATGATAATCCTTGATTTATGATACTTTGTTAGGTAGGGTTGGTTCTAGTTTTCTGGCTAGAAATATTACACCATTGGACGAAACTTAAAACCGATTCTATTTGTGAATGTGGCTGTTGTTTATTATATGAACTAGTACGTTCCCGGCCGAGAAGCTGGAATTTTTTCTGAAGCAGAAAATAACCCCAGTAAACTTGAATATTGGATGTATGTCCGTTGTGTCCAAACGTGTTCCTACTTCCGGCTACTTTGGGATAAATAATGTATTAACTATGGCGTTTAATGATTAATTTTGTTTAATTCACGAGATTTATTTCTTTTAGACCCTTATACAATTTCTTTTAGGAAATACTGGATGGAACTACGAGAATGTACTGAAATATTTTATAAAATCTGAGGACAACCGTAATCCATATCTAACCAAAACACCATATCATGGTAAAGGAGGTCTTCTGACTGTTCAAGAATCCCCTTGGCGTACTCCACTAGTAGTAGCCTTTGTAGAGGCGGGCCTGGAATTAGGATATCCAAATCGAGACATCAACGGAGCTGACCAAGCTGGATTTATGATTGCTCAAGGAACCATAAGACGAGGTAAAATATGTCCGACTCGAGTCCACAGTCAGATATACAGAAACTCTTTTTATTTTGACGTAAACATTGTGACCATAAATTTATACCGTGCAATTTTAGAACACGCTGTACACAATGTTATAATAATAGCAAAATTATATACAATAAATAACATTTAAAGAACTACAGTTCGTTAGAAGTGATCGCTATTATTATTTTAACGAATTATAGATGACAGAAAATGTCATCAAATTTTACATATATCGCGGGCTACAAAAAAAGGACCTCATAAGTACAAAAACAATTATTTTCCAGGGGAAGCTAAAAACTGTTTAAAAATATGCACTACCAAAATACATATATATGTATACATTTTTTTAATAGTAGGAGCGAAAGTGAGAAATAATTGAGTTTAAATTCTGCATTTACAAAAAACTGAAATTTTATAAAATTACTGCTAGTTATGAGGTTCTGCGTTGTAGCCCTCGATATCTAAATTCTTATAGCGAAGGCTGTTAGTGGTTAAGGTGACGGCTTATCGCAATATGGAATCCAAACGATTCTTAAAAATATGAGTGTCAATACTAAATGATAAAAACGATTAAAATCGTTGCTAAAATGATGTGCTCATCCAGATTATTATTAAACAACTTGTAAAATATTTGATTTTTTTCCATAATCAGGGGGAAATTTGACTGCACAAATCTCAAATTCCGTGAAAAAATATTGGTTTCTTGTAAAGTTATAATATTTTAAAAGGGTATAGCATAAAAATGTAGGGTTGCGGCCCCAGAGAGATATTTTGAAAATGACTTGAGATTCAATAGTGGGGAGGTATAAAACTCCTGTTGACACAATTTTAGCCTCTCATCTTTCTGCGTTCTGGAGATAATTAATCAAGTATTCGCTAGATCGGATATTTTTGAAAAATTTTTTCTCGGAAGCTATTGTAGCTACACTATTAAAACAAAAACCGTTTGTTAGACAAAATGTTACTCTACATTATATATGTGTTTTATAAATTTTACACTACATTTACTATAAAAAAAAATTAAAATAGTTTTTTTTTATATTTTATTTATAGTTCACGTGAAGGTACAATGATGGAAAAAATATATAATGTAGCTTACAATGTCTAGTATTACTACTAAAAAGTACATAAATATAAAATGGGTGCAACACAAAAAACTTCTTATGATCATCTTGTGTACTGATGACCACATTTTTTTTATACGTGATATAAGTGTTAAATGGTAACACACGGAGTCAATTATGCGACACATGAAATCATCATCGTCATCATCGTTATCATTACAATCATCATCATCATCATCTTCTTCTTCTTCATTATTATTAATATTTGTAACCAAAGGTTTCATTGTTTTAGGATCGTTATTATTATCAGCATCACCTTCAATATGCTTCGAAGTTGAGGCAATCTGCTTATAAAAACTGAGGCGACATTTGTTACAAATCACGTCAGTAATCGATATATTTTTATTAAAACAATTACTGTATTTTCCAGCTTCCTCTTCAGTTTTGATAATTTTTCTAAATTTGTTGTCTTTGCGCAAAAATTTATTACAGTTTTTACATTTATCCGACATATTTTGGATATAATTACTCACTTAGATACAACAAAACAGTTTCTCTAAGAGAAAAAGATTAAAATATTCCAAAACAAACCGTACACGATGATTGAGAACGAGTTATTGCTAACCAATGCAGTCCGATCGTGGCTAGAACTTATCCCCACCACACAGTATAACAGCGTTTGACATTTTGAACAAAACAGTGTAAACAAAACACTCTATAATACACACACGCGACTAACTAGAAGACGACAGGTTTCTGTTTTGTACTCTACGAAAACGTTACCGTTGACCAAACGATTTATATGCTTTTGATTTGTAAAATCAATATTATACTAACATTTTGGACTAATTAATAAGATATTTTTCATTAATAAATATACTTTAATGATATATAAGTTTATATAAAGAATTTTCTTCAAAAGAAAAATGTGAAGTCATCAGTACACAAGATGGTCATAAGAAGTTTTTAATTTTTTTTGGAAGTGTTGCACCCATTTTATATTTATGTACTTTTTAATAGTAATACTAGACATTGTAAGCTACATTATATATTTTTTCCATCATTGTACCTTCACGTGAACTATAAATAAAATATAAAAAAAAACTTTTTTTAATTTTTTTTTTATAGTAAATACAGTGTAAAATTTATAAAACACATATATAATGTAGAGTAACATTTTGTCTAACAAACGGTTTTTGTTTTAATAGTGTAGCTACAATAGCTTCCGAGAAAAAAATTTTTCAAAAATATCCGATCTAGTGAATACTTGATTAATTATCTCCAGAACGCAGAAAGATGAGAGGCTAAAATTGTGTCAACTGGAGTTTTATACCTCCCCCACTATTGAATCTCAAGTCATTTTCAAAATATCTCTCTGGGGCCGCAGACCCTACATTTTTATGCTAGACCCTTTGCACAATGAAAAATTTATTTGAAATAACATTTCAAAAAAGTGCAATTCTTTAAATGAAAAAAATTTCATAATGAAATTTGAAACGTATCGATAAAATATTCCCAGTTAAGAGAAAATATGGTTAATATTTTACATGTCTAAAAAAACTACTTGACTGGGCACACCTTGTTTTGATGAAAAACATCCTGGGAAATAGATTGGAAGGAGAGGTGTTCAAGAATGACCAGCAACATCTCCAGATTTAACGCCGCTCGATTTTTTCTCCGCGCTTATTTAAAAACTCTAGTTTATAAAATTTCGCCGAAAGATATTCGAGAACTCGGAGCTAGGATAATTATTTTTATAACTTTAATACTCTGGATCTCAGTAAGTATTAATATTTGACCACGAGTTATTAAGCAAAAAATTAATATTTTGCGCTATATAATCGGCAGGTAAAATATTACCTATTCTTTATGAATCATCCTGCACACATAAAATTTATTTCCTATATTGTTCATAAATAGCAAGCTTTTCCCACTTTTAATTAGAATACAACAAAAAATTACATGAAAAAAGTCGCGTGCGTTGACGTCATAGCCTTTGAGACAGAAAACAAACAGTGTGATCCGCTAACGGAAAGAGTGCCATTGGTTTAGATCATGTGGACGCTTTTATACTTTGAAAAAGAAGACTTCACTGCTAGGGCTGGGAAAAATAATCGATTAATCGAAAAATAATCGATTAATCGATTAATCGATCATTTGATTATTTCTTCTTATATAATCGATTAATCGATCATATGATTAATCGAATAATCGATCACTTGATTAATCGATCATTTCATTAATCGATTAATCGATCATTTGATTAATCGATTATTTGATTAATCGATTATTTGATTATTCGATTAATAGATTATATTCATTTTTCAATAATCGATTATGACTTTTGGACAATCGCCCAGCCCTATATCCTCATTATTTATTTTTTTACTTAATACAATTATTATAGTATTATAGTCATATAAATAAACAGTCTTAAATAAAATTGAAAATAACCCTAAGATGAATCCTACAGCTCCGTAAATTAGGGGTGGGCAAGAGAATGGAATAATCGATTAAGGCTGGTTAAAATCGACTATAATCGGTTAATCGCTTTTACGATTAATAGATTAAAACCGATTTTCGATTATACGATTATTTGATTAATCGATTAATCAAATAATCGATTAATCAAATAGTCGATTAATCGATCATTTGATTAATCGATTTTTTGATTAATAGATTAATCGATCATTTGATTAATCGATTACTCGATAATAATCGATTAATCGAAATAATCGATTATTTTTCAACAATCGATAATCGATTATGACTTTTGACAATCGCCCAGCCCTATTCACTGCAAATGCAGATGTATTTTCAAATGCTACACATGGAAATATTGTCAATTATTTATTTTTTAGCGTAGTGCCAACGCAAATTAAGAGTCTAAATTTCAAAATTCTTGAAACACACTATCAGGTAATTTGTGGTTGGGTGATGGAAGTCCTTTAGAAGGAATTTCCTATAAGAGAAGCTTGTTGCAAAGGTAAGAATAAGTTATCATTATCATTGTTATCAATTATGTTGTCAGTTTCAGTATCGAAGATTTACACTGTAGTTTATTATAATAAACTGGTTATATTTCAGTTTTTAAGTTGTAAAATGCTCACAAAGATGTAAATATTTGAGTTCCACAGAAACACACTTACTGTGAAAAATAATAAAGTTATTAATTTTGTCGAAAAATGTAAATCAATCACCACAAAATCTGAACAGATATAGTTTTGTTTTCTTTAGGTTTGAAAACGGTGACGTCACGCGCACGCGATCCACAGCAGAATGAAAAATAAGATAAGAATCATTTATTAACAACACGTGTGAATTTACAAAAATTTTGTTGGGCAAGAATATGTTTAAATAAATAGATTTTTTTCTTTAATACATGCTAAAAAGTTGTGCTTGTAAAATGTTAAGGGATGGTTTACTTCAATCCGCGAAAGCGAATCGGGGTGGATGAAAGCAACTTCTCAGAAACTGTCTTCTTTGGGTAGAAACTGTTCATCAAAGCTTAAGTTGATTCAATTTCGACACAAGAATATAATGGTTTTAACTATTTAATTTTCATGAATCCATTTTAAATGGTGCAATTTCCAAAATGGGTAATTTTGAAACAGTTTATATGAAAAACAACACTCAATTTTTATTAGGAAGAAATCAACCCGGCCAAATGTTGGCACCTCTTTCCGGAACACCCTGTATAGTACTGAATTTAAGTACCATGTATATTTTACTGAAAATTTCCAACCTGTGTTTTATAACTAATAAAATGTGTTTTCTCTAGTGTCACCATAGCAATCCAGGTATTTTTTTTGGAATTTTTTTTTGTATTGGGGTACCCTGGAGAGAATTATAGTGCCAATTTTTTTGACAATAATATTTGTCATAAGTCATAAGTATATTGAATAAAGATTTAAAAATAAAAGCATGTACTTTTTATTAGATTTTTTTAAATGTTATGTTGTTTTTTTAAGTATTGACGAATTGAGCTAAAAACTCTGTATTTTACCAACTGTAGTTACACAGATATATCATTTTAAGATTAGAACAATTAGAAATAAGTAAGGCTGTTAAAAATAATAAAAATTTAACGAATATACAAAAAATTATTACCTGTCACGATATTTTAGATAAAATAATTTAGATTCAGTGGCAACTGGTGAAATTTAGGCCATGTCATATCTTAATATTGGAACATGGGACCCAAGCGATACTTTAAGATGTAACTATCAAGACTAAATGAAGAAGTTTTGTAGAAAAAAAATTGCGATTGAAATTTGCGAAACAAAGTTGGAAAAATTGTGAGCCTCCAAGGTTATTTTTTAAAAGATTTGTAAAAAACATGCGAAACATTTTTTTCAGAATCAGGTGGAA
This sequence comes from Rhamnusium bicolor, assembly GCA_029963845.1. Taxonomy (NCBI): domain Eukaryota; kingdom Metazoa; phylum Arthropoda; class Insecta; order Coleoptera; family Cerambycidae; genus Rhamnusium; species Rhamnusium bicolor. The sequence goes on along the minus strand of JANEYF010004391.1, from coordinate 225,206 downwards.
AATATAACGACACATTTCAAATTTCATAAAAAAAAATTGTTTTCTATAAAGTTACACCGTTTTGAAATTTCATTTTAGATTCATTTTTCACTTGTTAGTTATTATTACTATAATCTACCTTTTACATAGGAAACCATGGCTTTGCTGCTTCACCATTTCCTCATACGATACTAATCTAATTTGCATAAAATCAAAGATCACATGTTTTAACAGGTTCACGAAATGTAATTTACTATATCTACCACACCACATTATAACAAACACAAACAATAATTAAAAATAGTTAATAGTCGGAACTATTACATTAATAAAACTAAAACACTTATATTTACGCATGGTATTAATTACACGCGCGTCGGTAATCTGAGTTAGTACTTCTGTCCCATGGTAGTTTTTTGTAGCAAATATCTACTTGATATTCTCGCAAAAACTTAAGCAAGCCTGGTTGCCATAGCGATACGTTGTCGTAACAATCAAAACATTAGAACTGCTTTGTTATGGCTAGATTCACTTTGTGCTTTAGCTGGCAATTTAAACATCAGAATTACAGAGAAGACACCTACATGACTCGTGAACATACACAAAAATTTAATATTGATTTTGATGTAAAAGACCCGCATACTGAATTCTAATCTACAATTCACGAAACTATTTTCTTCTCCTTTTATTTCTTTTTTCATAATATTTTTATATGAGACTTTATGAGCTACAAATTTTCACCAAACGCGCTTCAAATGTTTTTAACTATAATTATTTTATAGGAAAACGTGTAAAAATTGCCATAAAAATAATATAAATATTTTTTTGCAGGATTTCAGAGATCCCGAAAACTTCGAGTAACTCGAGTATATCGCTGATAGTTTTAATTATCGGAGAGTTGAACTATTCTATTTTTTTTCTTAATTTGTCTTTGAAAACTGTGTGTTTTACACTATTGGCCGGGACTCTAATAGAAGCCTAATGGATATTAATTGCATAAAAACTATTTGTGTCGGTTTTTTTCCTAATGAAACTATTACAATTAAGGGCTAGAGATAAATAAAACAGAGAGAGAGAAGTAAACAAAAACAGAATAGATAAAATAGGTATCTAAAATGTATGATCGTTTGAAAATGTCATAAATTTTAAATATATATATATATATATATATATATATATATATATATATATATATATATATATATATATATATATATATATATATATATATATATATATATATATATATATATATATATATATATATATATATATATAAAATAGATAAAATAGGTATCTAAAATGTATGATCGTTTGAAAATGTCATAAATTTTAAATTGAAATTAAAACTTTCAAAATGAAATATTCAATTTACCTCACTAGTTAGTTATACCCCGTGTTCTCTTGGACTATCCATACCTTCATCATTTCATATAGGTATATTCTAACATAAATGGACAACATATTTCATTAAGTGTTTAAAATAACTAAACTAAATTTTTTTATAAAATTTTCTGGTACTTACACCTTAGAGAGGCTGATGCCTATTAAATTGTGCAGGGTCGGATTAGGATTTCCCGAGTTACGGATCCCGTTAAAAATTTAATTTTTCATTTGTATCAAAAACTAAATGTCCAAACTGGATAAGTAAAATTGAAATTTAAGAGAATGTTGAGAAATTAGAATTTTTCTTAGAAATATGATTTTTACATGGTTGTCTGATACACACAGTTAATTTTATTTTTTTTAGTAGTGGAGGGATGAGGGAAAATTTAAAAAAACTACCGAAATTGAATAGGAGCAGACTAAAGGTTTGAGAGGCAGATTAATTATAAAATGTAAAATAAAAAAGATCTTCCTCGTCGGACAATTCACAAAAAAAAACTCTGGTCGTATATAATGCTACTCTAATCTAAATAAAATGCAATATCAAGTCAGACGGGGTTTTACGTTTGGACGTAAAATTCGTAGTGTATTTACTCTCTTTATTTTTAAATGTTTTAAACTATAAACAATTGCATGCAGTTGACACACTTTGAGTATGTTTTGTACATACAGTGTGGAAATTAAGTAACCATAAATTCAATAATTCCGTTGATATTAATTTTTTTGGAAAAAATCTCGAAGGGAAATAGCGATATTTACTTCAGCAAATGTTTTCAGTCTATTTTCAGTTTCTTATGTCATTTATTTTTTTAAGTTATGACGTCATCGACTTTTTTTTAAATGACAACCTATATTTTTTTATTATTGATTTTGGTAGTAGTTTTTATCCCGGTTCCGACCATATAAAATTTTCAATATGTTATATTTGAAAAAAATCGAGAAAAACAGTCTTAAAGTTCAAATAACAAAAATTCATTAAATTGGGAAAATTTATCTAGTTGCCTAAGTTTGACGGAAAGTTATCGATGGCACATTCGTTTTATTTTGAAATTATACAAATAGTTGAAAAATCGAACTAATGTGATACACCAGCAACTAGATAAATTTTCCCAATTTAATGAATTTTTGTTATTTGAACTTTAAGACTATTTTTCTCGATTTTTTTTCAAATAATAACATATCGAAAATTTTATACGGTCGGAACCGGAATAAAAACTACTACCAATATCAATAATAAAAAATATAGGTTGTCATTTAAAAAAAAAGTCGATGACGTCATAACTTAAAAAATAAATGACATAAGAAACTAAAAATAGACTGAAAATATTTGCTGAAGTCAAAATCGCTATACCCCTTCGAGATTTTTTCCAAAAAAATTAATATCAACGGAATTCCTGAATTTATGCGTTACTTAATTTCCACACTGTATATATATATATATATATATATATATATATATATATATATATATATATATATATATATATATATACTTTTTTTTTTTTTCATTTTAGGGTCCAGATGTTCAACGGCGAAGGCATTTCTCAGGCCAATTAAATTAAGAAAAAATATTCACATCGGTCTAAATGCGCACGTGACAAGAATATTGATAAACCCTTCGAACATGAGAGCTTTTGGAGTAGAATTTGTACGAAACGGTACGTAATAATTATAAACAATAACAAGCAATAATGCAATTACACAATAACCGTAATAAATATGCGTTTTATATGTAAGCATAACATCATTTGCTTTCACTGATAGTTGCATAGATCGTAATGATCTAAATCACAAAGATCTGTATCTCTGGCATTTTTAGATATTATCTATACATTTATGAATATCAATAAATCAAAGCAAAATTTCTTCACAATATTAAAAGCATTTAGCGTTAGACATTAACAATTTGCGGTGTTTAGATCACGGATGGTGTGCCTTTTAAAATTAAAAGATTAGCAACTGAAAACGTCAGAATTGATAGTTTAGGAGTCAGAAAACGTAACCCAAATAAAATGAACTGTTGTAGTTTCATATGCTCAGTAATTCTCCACATTGTAATTTTTCAATAAAGCATACGGTTATACCATAAATTGTAAAACATATTTCTCATGTTTTTTCTCAAATACTAAGTTGCAAATCGAATTTTGTTACTGAATTTAATCCTGCGATTATTTTTAATATTTAATAATACCACCATCGTTTCTTAAAATGAAATTAAAATATTCTACTACACTTACGACCGGTACTTTCAGTCTCAGTTAACACTAATCGGATGATACTGTCTCTCTCTCGGTCTCGTTGTTACAACAATGGTTTCCTTGCATATTATCATCCGATTAATATTAACCAAGACTGAAAATACCAGACCTTAAACTATTAAATCTTAGTAGATTAAATCCTTACATTTTAATTTAGGTTTATAAATTTATGTTTACATTTTACATCAATTTGGTAGTTCTACCAAGCGACTGGTTGAGTAACTTAAGAGAACTAGTTTTTCCTAATCTGAAATTAAACTTTCCATATAGTCTTGTTCACTACAGAACAGAAAAGACTATTTCTTTAGATTAAGTACGCTGACGTACTTTACATTTCCAGGAAGAAAACAAGTAGTGATGGCCAGAAAAGAGGTTATTATATCAGCTGGTGCAATAAACACCCCCCAGATCATGATGCTTTCAGGAATAGGACCAAAACAAGAACTGGCAAAACACAGGATACCTGTTTTGAAAGACCTGGCAGTGGGAGAAAACCTTCAAGACCATGTAGGAATGGGAGGATTAACTTTTAGGATAGACAAACCTGTCTCGATTGTTCAAGACCGATTCCAAGCCTTTCCCATGACTATGCAGTACGTTATTAATGGCAGAGGGCCTATGACCACGTTAGGAGGTGTAGAAGGCCTAGCTTTCGTGAATACATATTTAGGTAGTCTGATATTTCAAATTGATTAACGTAGAATTTTGGAAACTGATCTATATACTGTAAGAAGAGCTAAATTCCTCTTAATTTGTTGATTTAGTTTTCGATCTGTGTCTTTTATTACCATTCCAGGACAAATCATTTATATGAAATTTTAGCTATATTGTTTAAAGAAAGTTATATATTGTATTTCAATGAACACGTAATGATTTTGCAGTTTGATAAAGCAGAAAACATCTTTTGTAAATGCATATTTCTTTCTAGTTTTAACTAGGAAATACCATGTCCTCTAGCAACTCATAATGAAATCATTTTTTTCTCAGGAAATAGATCTTGGCCTGACATTCAGTTCCACATGGCTCCAGCCAGCATCAACTCGGATGCAGGGGCGCGCGTTCGAAAAGTCTTGGGAATAACAGATGAACTCTACAACACTGTCTACAGGCCGATAGCGAACAAGGATGTTTGGACTCTGATGCCTTTGCTTCTTAGACCTCGATCTAGAGGATGGGTTAGATTAAAGAGTAAAAACCCTTTCGAAGCACCTCTGATCAATGCAAATTATTTTAGTGACTCTTTTGACGTAAAAACTTTAGTTGAAGGTAGGTCCCATGAATACATTCTTCAATGCGTATAAGCTCCACCTCTTCTATTAACTCAAAACCTAGTTGGTCGATATAACTAATTCAGAGTGGAAATTATATAATTGATGTATAACACTGAACAAGGTGACGGTTTCCAGTCCTTACAAAATACAAATTACGATGGCATAATAACTATTCCAAGTAGCACACCGAGTTGTAATTTTGTCGCGTCAATGTTATGATTACTGCTAAAATATTGGCGCGACCGAATTAAAACTCGGTGTGCTTCTTAGGTACCTTTAAAATATTGAACAAATTTTGCTTAACAATCCGTATTATTTTAGGTGCCAAAATAGCCATAAACATCAGCGAGGCCAAGGCTTTCAGAAAATTCGGCTCTCGAATGCACAGAATACCCTTCCCAAACTGCAAACACCACGAGTTCGGCAGCGACAAATATTGGGAGTGCCATATTAGAACTATCTCAATGACCATATACCATCCAGTAGGTACATGTAAAATGGGCCCGTCGTGGGACAACGAAGCCGTTGTGGATCCAAGATTAAGGGTTTACGGTGTGAGTGGTTTAAGGGTGATAGATGCGTCAATAATGCCTACTATACCTAGTGGCAACACCAACGCCCCTGCTATTATGGTGGGGGAAAGGGTGCAGATTTAGTAAAAGAAGACTGGTTAAGTGGACGCAGTTTGTGATAGTGCTAAGTTAGGTGTTTGTATATAATTATTTATAAGTTCGCTTTCATTTTTAAAGGATTTGTTTATCAATTTGCTAATGCGATGAATTGTTTAGACCAGAGTAGTTTAAATAACTAAAATGATCTCGTCTTTAGTTACATACATTATTTTAGTGGTGGTTCTGTTCTATTACAATTAGAGCAAGGCCTCCTTTATAAAACTATTTAGGACATTTTACATCGAATTATTTAATGAACTAATATGTCATGTGAGACTACAAAGAGTAAACGAAAATTAAGCATTCAAAACAAGTTAAATTTATCCGTTTTGCTAAGAAACAGTTTGGCTGATACTATCCAAGAAATTTAGACCTTGACGTGAAGCTAACACTAACGTTTTCCACAAACCATCAAAATACCGTATACTCGATGCGTGTTTCGCAACCAAGGTGGCATCATGTGGAGATGATTAAAACTAACCCTATGCTAATAACGTATCCTATTTATACATAAACTATTGTTATGGTTCGGTGAACCATGACTAACTAACCAATGGAGCGGACTATATGGGACTGATTCTCTGTCACTATTCATACTATTTTTTACACTTTGTAATTTCCAAGCGTTCAAATGCATCTACCTTATATTCCAAATCAATCCTAAATTGCTACTATCTACTTTATGGTTGCTCTCAAACCCATGTTGGGCAACATTGGACTTATCTACAATATTTGAAATGCTCCTTGAATCTAGTTTAAATTGATCGTCTAGTTTATCCAACATACTTTTGATTACAGTCATTATAGCTAATTTCGTAAATCCACGACTTTTTGTTTGTTTCAATTTTGTCTTTTGGATTGCCTAAAAGTTGTTCAATTCAATACCTTCCTGATTCCTCTAAAGGACTTGTCAGAGATGCTAGCAGGAATCAAATATCCATGACTATTGTCACAAAAGTAAACAAAAACTCACAATCTGCAAAATATATAAAAGTTATCAAACGGTTGCGTGAAAAATATTGCTTTTACTTAAAAACAGGTAAGGGTAATAAGGTTGTTATTTTAGATGAAGAGGACTATTATGAAAGGGTACACAACTTGATTAGAAATGGTGCTTATAAAAAACTTTCTAGAAATCCATTACAAAAAATGATTATTGAAACTTAAATCTTGTAAGAAGTTTATTATTCCAGCTTTAAATAAGATTACATGTATCTAATCCAAATTCACTTAGATTGTCCTGCTTGCCTAATATATATAAACCAGGAAGGTCGGTACGTTCTATTATTTCAGCAATTGGATCGCCAACTTACCACCTATCAAAATAGTTAACAGAGGAGTTCGAAAGTTTGCTCATTGCACCACCTAGTTTCTTTGTGATTAATTTCAATAATTTCGTTAATAAGGTGAAAAATATTCAGTTGCATGAAGACGAAATTTTGAACTCTTTTGACGTTTGTTTATTGTTTTTAACGTTGGTATTCATAGCCGGACGCCAGCGGGAGGTCGCCCACTGGCGAGAGGCTGAGCTGAAATGTCCGGAGAGAATTGCTTCTCAAATGTCCATAGCACGCATGTGATTCAGACATCGTTCGTCTATGAAACGAAAATCAGGAATGAATACCAGCGTAAGTGTTTCGATACCGCAGACCTTGGACTACTGTGAGGATTTACTCGAATCAAACAATATCAGTTAAGATGTAGTAAAACTCATTAAACTTTGCATGAAACAAAATTGCTTTCGATTCAATCATAGTTTCTTCGATAACATGAAAGGACAGCAATGGGTAACCCATTCACTGCCAGTCATTTCATGAACTGATTAAAAATTTGAGTATTTTCCTAGGGTTTGGCCTAGGTATGTGGATGATATTTTTGCAGTGTTTGATACAAAATTACTGATATTGACAACTTTATTTTCAAATTAAATAGTTATTTGGCGTCAGTTAAACTCTCAGATAAAATTAGAAATTGTGGACAATTACCATTTTTAGATGTATTAATAAATAGAGAAATAAGTTAGTATTTGACATATTCAGAAATGATAGCAGTACGTTAAGATATATTCCTAAGGCCTCTCACCATTGTGGTCAACACAAAAAGTTTTAATTTTCTAGTTTATAACCTATTAAGCTTCCCTTTGTAACGGTTTTAGGAAATAATTAAATGGGTTCACATTCGTTGTAAATTAAATAAATTGGTTCGAGCTATACTTTAAATTCCAGACTCGATTAAAATCTTTTCGTTAAACATTGTCATATTGTCCCTATAGCGTGGAGTTACTGAATAACTGGTGTGTTTAAAAATGCTTTGATGAGTGCGTGCGCAGATCATACGATATTTTTGGATAGTGTTTTGAGCGCGAAAGACTGACAATGCTGAGCCACGAGATAGAAAGGTGATATGAATTTTGGGTATGTTGCTGTGTCCTGTTGGAGATACGTTACCTTAATTTTTCTGCGTTTGAGATGATCTGTTACCTGGAAGTTTTTGAAGGTGTGTGAGTAAAAAACTCAAAAGATATGGGAGCTGTGCTCCATTCGCTGATAAGGTCATCTTAATTAAATTATAAACTAGGTACCTAGCAACGATAAGAGTCCACCGTTGTCAGCTGCAGGTGCCACTAAGGTGTAACAAGTATTCTGACTTTCAGGAATTGCAAACTCGTCCGCGTTTCCGGACTTTAAGTATAACATATATTTGACTTTTATAAAACTAACGATTAACGTCATGAGAGACGATTGTAAGTAGTTACACCATTTTCCCCTTGTTTAACGGTAACAGTGAATTTAGATTAGTCAGAACTTTGTTAAAATCTCACTTAAAAAGAGGGAGGCGCGTAACAAAATTCCTTAAGTATATGGGAAGATAATTATTGGTTTAATTGGCGATGGCCCACTGTTTATGCATTTGTTTAGTTTTAATCATTATTTAAACCTTGTTCTAGTTAATCACTCGCTTCCCCGCTCGCAGATACAGAGTCAGAATTTGTATTGATTTAATATATGTATTTGCTTATAGATTTTGTTTTATTCCATTAAATAAGCTTTGACTTATTAATTTAAATGACAGGACAGTAAAACGTCACGTTATACCCTCAATCAAGAGAGGTTTGAAAAAGAAAAAGCATTGATTAAGGATATAGCTCCGAGTGATATATATTCTGAAGTTTAATTAATAAAATAATTAGCAAAAGAAAATTTGATATTGTAAATAAATAATGAATTTGAATTGGAACTGGGTGTTTATAAGATTTTTAAGGATACAGGTATGACAGTTCATTCATTGGAAAATAAACTACAACAACTTTTAGGCAATCCAAAAGACAAAATTGAAACAAACGAAAAGTCAGGGATTTACGAAATTGGTTGTAAAGACTTTAGTCAAAAGAATGTTGGACAAACTAGACGATCAATTAAAACTAGACTCAAGAAGCATACAGTAGAACAGATTAGTGATCTAGTGCTGCCCAACATGTGTTTGAAAACAACTATAAAACAATAGTAGCAATGTAAAAATACTAGACACGTGTACATTTGAAAGTTTGGAAATTATAAAGTGAAAAACTAGAATAAATAGTCATAGAGGGCCAATCCCATATAGCATATAGCATATTCCATTGGTTAGTTAATCACGGTTCACCAAACCGTAACAATTGTTACGTATAAATAGGATACATTGTTAGCATAAGGTTAGTATTAATCATCTCCAGATGATGCCAACTTGGTTGGCAGAACGCGCTTTGGTGTTTTGTAGAAAACCACGTCAGTGTAAAAAATGTCGAATTAATTTAGGAAAATTAAATCAAGAATCTGACAATATTTAAGCAGCAGGGATATAATAATCTTTTGGGAATGAAACTTAAAAATTGTACATAATTATGTAAAGCTGGGAAAACGCAATATTTTTTGTATATAAATAAAATTTTCATATGTATTTAGCTAGGGTTAATGTTTATAATTTAGCAGCTTGTAAAAAAAAAGAATGAATTATTTATGTTTGTTTCCACTGTTTCCAGTATATTAAATAAACAAACACGTACTTAATATAAAGTGTAAACAATTTTGCCAAGACTTATACATATGTCTGTGGGCGAAGCAAAATTTCCCATTTTTAAATAATAGTTTAAGGATGTTATTTTACAACACAACTTTTAGTTTAATAAAATAGTTCTCTAAATAGAAATTCTTGGTCAAGTTTCGGAATTTTAATATTTTTTTTATGAATTACTATTGTACGAGGAGCTGTCTTGGGCAGAAATAGGATTGTGGGGTGTATTAAAACAAAGTGGAAACAACATTAAGGGTTTAATTCAAACTGAATCATAATAACTTACATGAAAAGAGGAAAAGGTGGTAAATATGTGTATATAAATGCATTTATACACATATTTACCACTTTTTTCCTCTCTCTTTATCTATTTTGTGGATACAAGTCTATTACGATTTAATAACAATTTATGCCCAAAAAGAAATAAATTCAAAACCTTTATCTACACTTTTTTAAAATATTAAAATTTCTAATATCTCTTTTATTTTTTAAATCAACACACTGTATCTCCGAAACGAAGGGACAGAGAACTTCATTTGAGCATTTCTCCTCAAAGTTGGTTAAAAAATCATTTCCCGAATTTTCTCGCTATATCTACGGATCACCCTGTATAAATAGCATGCTGTATTTACCTTATTGTTATTGCATCCTCAATTATTCTATAAACTTTATACAACTGCAATTTAAATCAAAGTGCCTAATTACTATAAGTGTTTTAATTATTTATATTGAGATTGTAAAATATTACTTTTTAGGATTGTTACTATGTATTATTTTTCATTTTTATATTATTTTCTTTATAATAAAAACTTTATAAAATAGAGGCTTTCTTTCTGCCATTCGAAAAATACTCACTACTTAACGTTTTGTACCTTATACTATGCAACCACATATACATTATATGAACATATAAGTACCTCTAAAATAAAAATATTATAATTTATACTCTAATAATAATAATAAAAATGTTTATTTGTATCAGATATCTACATATAAATAAAATGTTACAATTGACCATTAAAACAAGTGACAAATAAACAAGGAGTAAACCCACAATGGAAAACCTGCTCGTGGGTAAAACACTAAGTATACTTATAATTGAAAATAATCTGAATAAGGTAACTACCTTGAAAGGAAAATAACAATAATATTAAAAAAAAAAATAACTAAACTTAAATAAATAAATAAAATCTCATTATTTTTGACATGTCCGGGTGCATTCTTTAAATCAATTTTTTTCATGCACTAAAGATCTCGGTTTATCAAAAATCAATTTTTTTTATTTAATTTCAAAAGAGTTTGATAGAGTCTATATCTTTTAAATTATTGGGTACGGCATTATATATTTTAGGTCCAAGGAAGTATAACAACGTTGCACAATAGTTTTATACATTCTTGGTAGTATAATCGAATCCTTTTTATATCTGGTGTCATAATTGTGGTTTAATTGTTGGTCATTAGCTACGGATTTACGTTGGTATAGTATTATCTGTTGGAAAAATAATTGTCTGATATCAAATATTTTGGATTCACTATAAAGGTCATTGGGTAGGTGTAACACTTATACATTATTTTTATTAGCCACTTCTGAAACACCTCTAGTTTTCTTAGATAGCAAGTCGCTATACCTCTCCATGCAATAATTCTATATGTTAAATGGGTTTGCACTAATGCATAATACATTATCAGTAAATGTTCGATATCAAAAAAGTTTTTAAATATGTAAATTTGGCGAAAAGGCATCGTAATTTTTTAACTAGATTATCTACATGCGCATCCCATCTAAGGTGACTATCTTATTATATATTATAATGCCCAGATATTTCATTGTTTTAGCTGATTTCAGCTCAATCTCAATTTTGTTGTGTTTAAATTTAATTAAAGTGTAATCCGGGAGGTTTGAGGAATAACTAGTATATGCAAGATATTGTGTTTTTTTTTTTTAATTTATAGTTAATAACTTGCTACTAAAGAAGTCCAACAAAATTCCATTTTTTATTGTTATTTCCAGTATTTGCCAGTCCTTGTCCCTATAATAAACTACAGTGTCATCAGCAATGCTTAAAACTTTCCCTATAAGAGGTCGTTTGAAAAGATCATTGACATAGAGTGTAAATAAAATAGGACCAAGAACTGTACCTTGTGGAACTCCACAACGAACTTTCTCCACGTTACTTACTGTAAAATCAAGTTTTACACATTGTACTCGGTCATTTAGGTAACTTTCTATAAGATTATAAGCAGCTTCTCTAAATTTGATATCTTCCAAAGTATTCAACAAGTCGGGGTAACTATGTCGAATGCTTTTGCCAGATCAACGAAAATGCAAATTGTAGGCTCGGCTGCATCCATAGCTCTATAAATTTCAATTCTTAGTTCAGAAATTGCACCCTGCGCTGATCTAGCCTCCCTAACCCCATACTGTTTTTCAGATATTAAATTATATTTGTCTGTATAGTTACAAATTCTTCCCATTAAGATTTTCTCAAAGATTTTAGAGAAGTTTGAAAGAAGTGATAAATGTCTATAATTCGACACATCAAGCTTATCCCCAGACTTGTAAAGTGGTTTAATTACTGCAACTTTGAAAGCCTTTGGGAAGACACCTGATTTTATCGATTTGTTGATAATATAAGTCATTGGCTTTATAGTGATATGCCTAAATAGTCAACACATTGTTTTATTGTTTCGGCTTTTATATTATCTAAATCCGGTGATTTATTGGATTTTAAGTTATTTATTGCTTCTTTAACTTCACTTTCGTTCGTATAATCAACATATATAATAAAATTTGTTAGAACAGTTTTAAGAAAATTGCGATCAACTATTTATTTTAGTCGCCAAACTACTGCCTACGCCACTAAAGTACTATTATTATTTACATCTTTTATGTTTTTAATGACATTTTTTTTGGTACAAGTTTACCATTTGATTTACACATTTCCACATATTTTTTGGGCAATTTTGATTTTTATTTATTTGCGCCTTATTAAATACGATTTGAACGAAACAACTACTCAGTGAGCAAATACCCCGACCTGCATTGGATTACACCTTCAAATCATGATGGATCGATGGCCAATATATTTGTCAATTCCTAACCAGACCTAGACCGGTTTAGAACTTATTTGTCCTCCTCAGTATGCCATAGGTTATGGAACAGACAAATGATAGTGGCCAACCTGCTAGTCATATACTAACTAAGGGAGATTGAGTAGTGGTGAGAGGTATGAATACTTCTCGTATGGTCTAAATGTTACTATCCGACCGACATCATAGATGTCTCTGTGGCGGATAGCGACTTGCGAAGCAAGTACCGAGAGCGGCGACCTCTAGCCCAGGTGGACTAAACTACTGTTATTAAATATGATTTGCTCCTTGTAATAGTTAATTTTCGCTATTTTTATTAGATCTCGAACAATATTCCTGCATAATTTAAATTTATTAAAAATAGTCACATTCTGCGGATTTTTTTTGTACTTTGTTGTATAGATAATCTTCTTTATTGATAGAATTAATTTAACCTTTCGGATTTCTTTTTATTTCATTTCTATTAGTCTTTATAGCCATTCTTCATTGTTTAGTTTCTCTTTTAATTTTTTGTAATTAATTTTTTATTTCTATTATTATTGACGATATATATTTTTTTTGAGGTGGGGGTCATATTTCAGGATTACAGCGTAAGGATCAGTTATGTGAGACTGTAATATAATAGGGAGAAAAAGTTCTTGAGATTGTGTACTTTTTAGAAATATATGATAAACAAGTTTCTGTTTTTGCTCTAGTTATTCCAATAATCATAGATATGTAACCATTTTCATGCAATATATTGAGATATTCATTGCAGTACTCTTTATCATCAAGCGTGTCTATTTATATCACCCACTATTATGTTATATATATGTTATATCATATTGTTTATCAACAATGTTTAGATAATTATTTAACTGTAAGTTGAACTCAAAAGGACATAAGGACGGTGATCTATATATGGCTATAATTTGAATGTTTTGATTATTATAGAAAATATTAACTTTAGTTGCTTTAATTTGGCCTAACGAAATTATTTCATATTTATAATTTAATTGGTTTTTTATGTACATTATATACACTATCAGATTTATTTATGTCGCCGTCGTTATATAAAATGTCGTACTCAGCTATAGACATTAAAATTAATTACTTCTTCATATAGTATTGTAATTGATGTTGCATCAACAATTTTGATATTTTAAATATGAAGAATACGCGGATAACGTGTACTCTGTCCATAAAGGCATCCTTTTCTGCGTGTTCTGCACTGATGTCAGATTATATGAACCTACAATTTTATTTATACAAAAAAAGTCATTAACGTATGTCTGGTGGCAAGTTTTGTTGATACCAAGAATCACTCATTTCTTCCCTAATTAATTTGCGGTAAAAAAAAGATAATACTTTGGCAATGCTTAAAAACCTGTATAGAAACCAATATGATTGTTTTTTGTCCTCACAACCAGTTTTGGTACAACTGCAATTTTATACCAGGTGGATCTCAAACAAGGCGCAAGCCTATAGAGTCCCTGATTTTTAACCGATCTTAATAAAATTTCATAAACTTTTAGTGCCTATAAGTTGTCACCTTTTGACATATGGAGTACATATTTATGATTTCCTGTTTGACCTGTACTTTTTTTTATTTAAAAAGCAACCATCTAGCAGATTTTATTTTTACCCATTAAAGCCCATGAAACAGAACCTCAAAAAAGAAGTTTGGAGAAGTTGGTCATGGGATAAGTCTAGAATAGTACATTGAATATTTTTCAAAGGAAATTCAGCTTCAAATACTGTATTTTATCTGACAAATTGTGCACTTTTTTCTAAAAAACATATTTCTGAAATATGAATATGAAAAGTGCGATTATTAAATGGCAATATCCATAGTTTCTTGTACACTTTTGAAGGGAGACAAGCACACTTGCAGATAAAGAAACCTAGTGACTTTCAAAGTTGAGATATTAGAAATACTTACGACAAAATTTCATTTATTTTTATCTAATTAAATTTGCCTTGATATGAAAGTATTATTTAGATTTTTTAATTCACAAATAAGAAATATTTAAGTCGATTACTTTTTTTCAGGCAGTTGTTTCAAATATCACTTTTTTTCAAATTATTTTATGTAGAAATATCCAAATTATCAAAGGCAAACAAAAATTACGTTATTTTGTTAGTTGCGGGCACAGGTGGCTATGAATTCTCAAAAAAAAAATGCAGATATTGGCAAGTAGTTTAATGCAATCTGGGCGATAATTAATTTTGTGTTTTTATTACTCTGGAAAATTTCCGTTATTCCCAGTGTGAACGTGGATATGTTACTAATATTCGGCAAATGTAGAAAAACTGGACGACATTCTATGGTTAACGCTATCCCGAAAAAACCATCCAGACAGTAAAAGTTGAACAGCAAATGCGAAAAAGAGGTAAAAACGCAAAGATGTAGAGAGTTATATCTTAGTACACTTGATGTCATCCTAGACACAAAAATTAAAGCTATAATCCGAAAAATGCGCGATATAACAGTAATAAAATAAATTGTAATTTCTGAGAATGAACTTAAAAATGTGTAGGAATATAAAAAAAGATTAAGCCTTTACAAGAGAGGATATTAAAACAAAACTCAAAATCAAAAGCTACAAATATGACGTTCATCAGCAACTCTACGAATGAGATCGTCCTAGAAGAGTACAGTTTTGTGAATGGCGCTGCAAAATTATGCCCAAGATAACAACTTTGCAAAAAGTATTCTCTTTTTTTGATGAATCCAGGTTTATCAACTTTGGTATGTTTAACCAAAACAACAATAGGATTTCAGCTCGTGAGATCCTCATATTAATCATCGAGAGCACTTTGGAGTTAATAATAATAGGACCAATTTTACTTAAAGGAACTCTCACTGGCGCAAGGTACTTAAAATATCTACAAGATGAAATTGGGGGATTTTGGGGAGAATTAGATATACAGCGTGGGGCAATAGTGCGTCCGACTTCGATATCTCGAGTTCTATGATAGCTAGAAACTTGATTTAAAAACATAAATAAACTAGACAAAAAAAGTCTATAACCGGAAATTATTTTCGAATATACAGGGCGAGCCGAGACGATTCTACAGGGTCAACTAACATTTTTTTTAAAAGGCCATGTATATTACAACATTTTTTGAAACCTCTTTGTGGCCTCCTTCCACTCGTGTATTATTATTGACTTTTTCCCAACCATTTGGATGTAACAATTTTTTTTTGTTAAAATTATGCCATTTGCATGTGTATATTAAAAATATCACTACAGTCACAATTATCGATTTTAAGAAAAAATATGTTAGTATCAGTTATGTGACACCTGTGTAATGATACTTACACTTCCTCAAAGTATACAGGGTGGCCAAAAAATTTTTTAAATTTATAACTATTTGAACTGAAATTTCTCAATTTTTTTCAAATGAAACACCCTGTATATTTTTGGACGATGTGATGTAGAATTTAAAAACGAACATTTTTTGTGTACATCCCTATGGCTATTTGTAACCATAAGAGTAACTGCAAAATTCAACAATAAAAATTAAAAATATATGTTTTTTTGTAATTCAAGAGAAGATATTATGTTGCCGATTTTGATTGACACACATTTCTATGCGTCTTTGGAATGAGGTTTCTACTGTTCATAAAATTGCCGGAGTGATGTTTTTATGGGCATCATGTAACACGCTTATTATAATGTCTTCTCTTGAATTATTTGAAAAAAACACACATTTTTAATTTTTATTGTTGAATCTTGCAGTTTAAACAGAAAAAGTTGAATTCTAACAGGATCATAAATGTTCTTTATATGTCAAAAGTGTGTAATTTTCATTGTGATCCGTTAAAAATCAAGAAAGTTATAGGCTTGCGTCTTGTTTGAGATTCACCTGATACAAATGAAAATACATTTTATACGATAACATTCACATGAATTTCGGATTACGCCCTAGTAGAAATGAGCGCTTATGGTATGATGAGATAGGATTTCTGTTATACATTATTTTAAATCTAAATATTTTTTCTTGGATTTTTGTTATGGGAGAGCTAACGATGGCCTCAAGATTACCTTTTCTGCTCTTTCCCCAGATAGTATAGTAGTTTGCACATTTAAATAATTGCATTATGAATTAAATTTGCACAAAAAATATAAAATTTGAACCATTGCACGATTCTTTGGCGTACTGGCAGTCAATCATAAATATAATTTTTTCTACAATGTTAGAGGTTTAAAGTTTAAAATTGCTCTGGTGTAAAATTTATTTTGGTTTTTTTCCCTATGCCTTTCATTTGATCAATACTATTATATTTTTAAATTAACTATTATAAATATTATGAACGAATTATATTACAACGAAAACTAGAAAATATTAGATTCCATTAACTGACAATAAATTGCCAGAGGCGTACATAAATTCACTTTATTAAAATGTTTCACTGTTTTTAAATTATTTCAATTCGGCACTCTGAAACTTTGATTTCTTGTCTCTTTTCTATTCTGTATGGGTTATTATACTTCAATGACATTTGTGTATTTTAAATATCTTTCACTACATTAATTTCAGCTTGTGATTGATTAATTTTGCTATTAGTCTTTCAAATATTTAAATACATAAGTTTTACTTTTTTATTTCTTGTTTGAAGTTCCAAATATCTTTTTGGTGCTGGATATTTGTTGAAATTTAGTTAGTTAGTTCTACTTGATTTTGATCTACTAAAACACTTGACACAATATCTTTTAATATTACTTTCATTGCAGTAATGTCAAGTATACACAGTGTTTGTGATATTTTTTTGGATGCTATATAAATGTTACCTATTATGTATAATAGCTTTAACATATATTCGACATAACGATACATAAGAGGTAATTATGTATGTTACAGTCGTCTGTCTGTCGGAATTATTTTTTTACTACTAAGTGCTTAGAGCGGAGAAGATAATCTACCGTTAAAATTTTACTTTCAAACCCAACGATGAAATAATCAATAATAAGGGGTTCGTGTTCTAATCGCTTATAGCTCATTGAAGTCTCCCAAACCTCGATCAAAGCTCACCATAAAGATTATAAGCTCTGGGTTTCATGTATCACATAAGAGATTCTTGAGCTTTGCAACATATTTGGAGTTTCTTTCAGGATTAATATGTCAAATTTAAATGTAAATATACTGAAATTTTAGTGACTATTTCCCTCACATTATAAGAACCAATGAAATAGCCAGATTCTGAAAATTTTGACCAATAAGAACAAACTTTCCGCGAAAATTGAATTCCAAGTGAAAATTTTACATAAAATTATAGCGAAAATTGCACTGGGCTTAATAGCTTAAAACGTCAGTTGAATCAATATAAAAATCAAAGATTTTTTCTCTCATTTTTATTTTTCTTTGAAGATAGCAGATTTAGAAGCAAAAGGAATATAATTATTTACCTACTTTTTCTAGAGAAAATAACAATTTTAAAATTCGCTTTTTAAATAAATCCGCTTAAAAATTGCACGGAAATAAAAGTGTACCCAGTCGTGATTTTAATAATTTGAATTGTTAATTCAGTTAATAATAAAAAATATTTCTTGTTCTATGTTTTGATCTGGAAATAGTCTAATAAATATATTTCGTATATTAAAAATAATCAAAAATTCAGCATTCAAAGCGTGTTGCCATTAAGAAACCGCATTCGTTCATTTTGATGTGATTTGACTGAAAAAGTACACTCGGCTGTGTCTCGGGCACTTTTTGTCAAATCACATCAAAATGAATTCAAGCAGTTTCTAGGCAACACCTTTTTTAACGCACTTAATATATTACTACAGACAATTCCTAATAAATTATGTACTTCCTAAAAAATTTTTTCACTTTGGCGGATTGTTGCTTGTGTAACAGTTTCATTTTATATTATATTGTCATTTCTCCAACTAACCTATTTATATTAAGCAGGCATTTTTTACTCTCAAGAAAAAGAGTGGGAACTTCTTGGAGAAGTGTATTTATTGTACTTTTACTGAAGGTATATTTTAATACAGATATAATTTAAGATTTTGGTATATTTACTATAAGAATTCGGCACATACATACAGCGCGTACCTAAAATAATGCATAAATTCAAACAAATTCTTACAAGAAATATTTTAAAAAAAGTTCTTGAGAAACACGAATAACAAACTATTCCCTTCTTGCCAAACTCGTTCTTTTAAAAACCTCACCAAGAAAAAATCAAGAGGGGTTAGATCTGGTGACCTTCATTCTACAGGTCTTCTCCTAAGAATCCATTTATTTGTGAAACATTGATCCAAGTAATGACAAACCGGCATAGTGCGGAGAAGCATCATCTTGCTGACACCAAAGACTCCTCTGACACAAAACGGATAATGACTATCGACCTTAACAAAAACTCGACAAAAATTGTAAAATTTTGCAAGGTTTTATCAACTTTCATTCGAGGACGTATGCCGTTCAAAAAAATGTTTCGGTCAGGGGATAATTCTGAAAAATATACCCAATTTTAAAAAACATTATTTGATGTGTCTGACTGTTTTTTCGAAAAAGAATGTTGTGGAATACATGAGTTACTTTAGGGAAACGCAGACAGTAAATACGACAAATGCCTGCCTGTTTCTGTATAGCTACGCTTATGTCTATCGGATATAACAATTAAATGCAAAATGCAACTAAAATGCAAGCCGCGAGTAACACAAGCACGTAAATATGTAACGGAACCGGCTAAATTTACAATTTAGAAAGTGCATTCAAGGACGTCTTCTACTTAGAAAAAACAATTGTGATGCAAGAAATAATATTGGTACGTTGCAAAAAGATTCTAGGAGTCGCGTTACACTCAGATTATAATTAAAATGAAAATTGCATCCAACGACACGAAAATCCCTGTATTTGCACAGAAGAAACCATGACGGCAATATTTCCTCATATTGACAATATGATAAACAGGGTGTTTTTAATTGCTATGCATATTCTACATGCAAGAATAAGAAAAATATTGATATTAATGTGTCCACAAATGCTTCCTAAGAAGAAAAGCTACGACCATAGGGCTTTTTTGACACCACGGTTTTTATTTGAAGGTTGCTACAAAAAATATCAAATATCATAGACGTGCGAAACTGGAGGGTGCTAGAACATTTTGTTTCGTACTTTCTTCTTTAAAATTATTTCCAATTTGAGACATAAACCATAGATTCTTTTTTGAAAAATAAACAGAAAAGTGTTTTTTGCGATTTTACCCTAGGACTAGCCGTTTTCGAGTCGCCGAGGTGAACCTAGATCGTAGCCTACCTCGGCCATCAGATGTAAACCTATTAAGTTATTGTCTATGGGTTATTTTATAGCAATCATTTATACAATTCCCATGAATAATCTTGAGGATGTGGAGCCACATGTATAAAATGCGTATGAAATCTCAACAAATGTATGGAAATGAATGAAGAACAGTTAAGCGAATATCAGAAGGTGCTTTTACGGTAGGTTAGGATATTGCCTTTCTCAAGGAGATATTTTTGAGCTTAAAAAAAACAATTTCATAATGTCTACTTTTCGTAAAGTATCATAATTTATTAAAACTGTTTTGAATGCAGAAAATAATTGAAATACTATTTTAAAATAGCTGCGCATTTGGCACCGAGAAGCGGTACTACATAATTATTAGAAACAGTGATCTAATCGGACTAAACGACAAAATATAACACAGGTACATTACCCAACAGCTATACGTATTTTGCGGTGCTGAAACCGATTCCGAGATCAGAATTGACCCATCACGTCAGGCATTTGACATAACCTCCAAAAACAGGTAAAAACCAGCAAAAACTGAGGTTAAAAATAAATTAAAAGTCTAAACGTGCCAACCACTTTACCTATTTGTATTTTGGGGCGCTGAAACCGAATCCGATATCAGCATTGACCCATCATGTTAAAATGTTTACATAACCTCAAAAAACTGGTAAAAACCAGCCAAAATTGAGGTTAAAAATAAATTAAGAATCTAAACGAGTTAACCACTTTCCCTAGATGTAATTTGCGGTGGTGCAACCGAATCCGAAGTCAACATTGACTCATCACGTTAGAATTTTTTACATAACCTCAAAAAAATCTTTATAAATTGCGTTACGATCTTCTATTTTAGCGTATCTTCTTACTTTCGAAAGTCCTGTGTAATGACATTCTTTTTCTCTTCTGTATATTTTCTGGTACATCCCGTTTCAACATCCAACAGTAGTCTTGTAACGGTCCGTTCCTTAAAATAAATAATTTGGACTACATTTCTTATAAACTATATGGATATAATTTGAATCATAAGTTAAATTCCAAATTCGATTAAAATAGTTTTACGAAACCTTATTGTACTAGCTATTTAGTGCACCGCTACTGTGCGGGAGAAAAAAGTTGTTTACGATGAGGTTCCGTCGCGCGCGCTCAGAGACGATTCGGGGTGTGTTTAACAGCCGACAGGCTGGAACGAGGTGGGCAACCGTCACAGCAAGATTATAGTTGTTGATATGCAGAATTTTGAAGACCAACGACGGTAGTTTGAATTTTTAACTTTGTGAGTGGAAAGGATTGGCAAGGTGATGCCGACTTGTGGAAGGTGCTGAGCTGCTGTGAGTGTTATTAGGCTGAGGCTGTACACTGGACAAAAGGAGAAAGGAGTAAGAATGTTTACTTTTATTGACGTCTCTACGACCAAAAGGATAAGTAACTTAAGAAAATTTTAACTTCGTACTCCTAGGTACCTAGGCATTACCCATTAACTTGTGTCTGACTTAAGTACCTCGCGAGTGAACAGTCAAATATTTACGTACATTTCTATAAGATTTGCAAATCCGCCCCGTGCCTCTTGAACTAAATTCGCGTAATGCTTTTACCTTTATTTGTGTTTGATTATCATTGACTGTTTAAGTAGCTACACATTTGCTCCATCTGATAATTGTAGCTTGTTGTTTTTAAGTTAAGAAAAAACATTGTATATTTTAAACTTAAAGGATGGTGGCGCCCAACAACAACTAACTGAGTTGATTTTATATTTTGTACTATTTGAATTGGCGATTATCGTATATGATTTGGTTTTGATTTATTTAGTTAAGTTTGATTTGATTTATCTGGTTAATCGCTTTGCTTCCCCGGCCCGTGTAAGACTCGTAAATGTTGATTTTTATGAATAAATGTATTTTGTACTAAGTTTTGTTTTATTCAATTGAATATAACTATTTTGAATAACATGGTGACCCATGTTATAGTCTACCATCATATTCTCATCCCATCTTCCTTGATATCGACGCTCCATCTCGCGAATATCTTGTTGAACCCGTTCCCTTTACTCTTCACTATAATCTCCTAGATTTTCTGGAAAGAAATTTATATGAGAGTGTAAATAGTGCAATTTTAGGTTCATTAGGCAACCCAGGTTTTCTGAATTCTTTAGGATTTAGAGCGCCTAAATTCTTAAGTATTTAGAAAACCTGGGTTGCCTAATGAATCTAAAATTGCACTTCCTGCACTCTCATATGAATTTCTTTCCTGAAAATCTAGGAGATTATAGTGAAGAGTAAGGGAAATGGTTTCAACAAGATATTCGCGAGATGGAGCGTCGTTATCAAGGAAGATGGGATGAGAATATGATGGCAGACTACTGTTGGATGTTGAAATAAGATGTACCAGAAAATACAAAGAAGAGAAAAAGAATGTCATTACACAGGACTTTCGAAAGTAAGAAGATACGCTACAATAGAAGATCGTAACAATTTATAAAGATTTCTTGAGGTTATGTAAAGGTGATGTGTCAATGATGACCTCGGATTTAGTTTTAGCGCTCCAAAATATATGTAGGTAAAGTAGTTATTTCGTTTAGGCTTTTAATTTATTTTTTAACCTCAGTTTTACCTGTTTTTAGCGGTTACGTAAAAATTGTAACATGATGGGTCAATGCTGACCTCGGATTTGGTTTCAGCGCCCCAAAATGCGTATAGGTATAGTAGTCTGTTGGATAGTGCAAAACTGTTTTTGTGTGTAATTAAATAAATATTTCATTTAAAATGAATTTTTATGCAGTACAATAATTTACCTTATGTTAACTACCAGTAGAATGCTGTCAAGCAACTTAGAAAAACTTTTTACTTTTATTTTATCTTCCTACGTTTTCCTATCAAACTTTTTTCATTCGGACTTCGTATTCAGACGAGCAACTGTAAACTGCGCATACCGCTAGTCGTGTTGGTTTAACTCGATCTGTAGAATGGTACTTGCAGGTACGTTTTACAATAATAAATATTATGAGTAATTTTGAATCTGTAGAGTTGTTTTTAAGAAACCCAAAAAATAAAAATGGAATTCTGAACAGAGCTCAGAGCGCTGAAAACGCCACATTAAAATGGATCTTGGTAAAAATGCACTCTTAAAAAGTTTTTAAATTTCTTGGCAACATGAACATCAGAGTGATTTGACATATTTACATTGTTCAGTATTTCAAAAGATTCAAATAAAGACAACCAGTAAAGAACGTCTCACTTTTGACATTGTTATACTTGCGAAAATATTATATTATAATCTCCGTTCGCATGTATATATGTACTTCAATATCGTCTGTGTTTGACTGGTCGCTGGAATGGAAATCTGTTAATATGCGAAGTTCTTGGCGCATGCCACTCTACCTGTGTTCGGTAAGGTGCATTAAAATGGCCTCTCTTTAATGATCATATTTTCTCAAACTTAAACCAAAAATAAATGGCTAGCAGGAAATTTTTAATATTTTTTTGTATACGTACATTATTTTATCTTATAATAAGAATATTAAGTATATTAAAATCAATTTTATCAACAAGGGACGCTACCTTGTCACAATAAATTATATTTTATAAGGGGTAATTGTCAAATTTAAACCACTGCGACCAGCGCGGATGGTGCCTCCAAGAGCCATCAGAAGATGAGTTACCGTTGGCTCGGACTGCGGGAGAGACTCAGCTGTGAAATTTTATGTCCGACATTAACCTGTTGATTAATACTTGGCGTTTTGTTTCTAAGCGCAGTTGACAGTTTAATGATCACAAGCGTATGTCATATTTGGTTTGTGGTTAATGAGTTGTGTTTACAAAGTTCGAATAAAATTAACTATTTTAGCAAGCGCTGAACGTTTAGTTGTAGTTACATGAACCCAAACGTTTGAAATGTTTGAAACGTCAATGGAATGTATTTATTTAGATCTGCCTAAAAGTTGTTTATTTAAATAGAGCTTATTAGCAAATGAGCAGACAACCATTGTTGACTTAATAATTGCTGAATATTGACTTAGACTAGCCAAATACCTGCCAAATATAATTCAGGTCATTATTTTTATTTAACGGATTGCTTTTTAAATACTTTGCTAGTCATAATTATTCTGCTTGACGCTCTATAGCTATTGTGAACGCATACTTGAAATTTTGTCCGCGTCCTAGTGATAATGCAATGAATTTTTACATAAACATATAAATACTTCAATAAATATTTCTTCTAAATGTCAATTAAACATTAATTATTAGTACCGGCTATTTTTTCCTTACATCATCGTTTACTAATTGCGCAACAATATGGTTTTAAGTCCTTGTGTTAGATATGACGAAGATGAATAATTATTTGTTAATTGTATTCAACTGCTCTGTTCACTTGGTATTCCGCTTTTGTCTACTTCAATGTCTGATTAGTGTACAAGGTTAATATCTCTTGAAACTGAAGGCTAAGTTATGTAATAGTCCTAGAAAATCACCCCATTTGACGCCGCGTATTTGATGCTTTGCACGTTTACTGTAACTCGTCGTCTACTGTCTTACTTTCACAAATAACATATTTAGTTTTGGTGGGCAATATTAATAAAAAGTATTAGTTGCTAATGGTAATAACAGGAAAGTAAAAGGTCTGCAAATTAATTTTGTGGTTCGCAATAATCAAGAAATATATTCGGAGAATAATATTTAGGAAAAGATTGCATGAGTTGTAACAATTCTTAAGAATATAAATGCATATTTATATTCGGTTAGTTATAGCTTGCTTACTGTTGAAAATGAGTAATAAATAATTAATAATGCAATGCTTGTGGTAGATTTTAAGAGACGATTCCCTGGCTTATTCTAAGACATAAAGTTCATATGTCCTAAACGGCCCATTTTTCAAGATAAGGGTATTAAATTTCGAAGAAATAAAAAAGGTTCTTTCCAAAAATTTTGATATTTTATCTGTAATTTAGTATGATTTTTATAATGCTATCTGACACATCTCTTGGTTAACTTTAAATTTGTCTTTCGGTGTCAGTGGCGTACGTTCAAATATTAAAATTGGTAAAAGACATATCGGACAACTTAGATCCTTCAAATAGTTCTGTTTGGTAACTGCTGTTATCATTTGTTCGCAGACTATACAATTATTTTAATGACACAGGGAAAGCAACACGTTAATGATAAATAGAATGAATGAAGTTTTGAAAGAAACGAGTGAATGATTAGAATTTAATAAATTAAAGTTAAATATGTCACACAAAAAAATGTGTGATTTTACGAAGTAATATCTTGAAATAGAACAGGAAGGATCAGAATTTAGAGCCTGTGAAAATGATGATGTTGATGTTAAGATAATTCAATATTTAGAAGCAACCATAGAAGATAAACTTAAATTTACTAATCATATCAATTACGCGTGTAAAAAGATAGGTGTTTAAAAAAATTTTTGGTAGTGTGGCCTCGTGATCGAACGGTAAGAACACTTGCCTCTTACCTCGAAGTCCCGGGTCAACCTCCGGTCGAAAAACTGGGAAATTAATCCTAGCATACTCGCACAATGAGCGCGTTTAGCGAATGCAACTGCTGAGAATTAGCGTTCAACTGGTTTAATTATTATTACTGTTAACAGCTGTAATTTTGCTAAACGGTCTGAAAGGAAATGGAAGATATTACCTGTGCTGGCTATAAACAGCGTAAAATTTGTTGCTGATTACGTCGAGCAGAAGCTTCTAGTTAGCGCACAGCCAACCGTCTCGTTCAGCGAACTGCTGTCTGTTAACCTCCCAACAGTTGTATCTAAATGTGTAGTCCACTGGTGTATAATTTAATGTGTTTATAATGTAATACAGGGTGTTTCAGTTTTTAATTCCAGGACTTTAGGAAGTTGGCTATTTATCTTCATTTTCTGAAAAACTATCTGCTATAATTATTGGTGAATCTTCTTAAAAGGATTCGAAATAGGATGTGGTTTCAGCAAGATTGTGCTCCACCACATTATTTAAATGCAGCTAGAGAACACTTAAATAATACCTACCACTTCAATGGATTGTAAGAAATGGACACACTAAATGGCCTGCTAGATCCCCAGATCTCACAAAAATTGATTTCTTTTTATGGGGATACGTAAAGGAAATTGTTTATAAAGACACACCAGCAACAGTACAAAATATGAAATAAAGGATAATAACTGCTTTTAGACCTATCACACCGGCAATTTTAGGAACAGTAGAAACCTCATTTCCAAAGCGCATAGAGACATGTGTCAATCAAAATATTATAATTTTTTCTAATTAATACATTTGAAGAAACCTCTATTTTTACTTTCTTATACCTAATATAAGGAAGTATAGTAATCGTGATTTTTTTCGATCTCGAGATTTCGATTGATTTTTACATTTTGAATCCTCCTGAATCCATTCTGACTATTTTCCGAATGATGTCTGTCGGTGCGTGTATGTGTGTATCCGCAATAACTCAAAAAAATACTAATGGGAGACTTTCCAAATTTGGCAGTTAAGATTGTCAACAACATTTTAGGTGACACATTAAATCTGGAGAATGTAGTACCACCAGAAGAGACACAATGAATGAAAGAAGAAAAAAGGTACAATTTCGGGAAAACAATTAAAAATTTTTATTGCATTTTTTGGACCAATCTCGACGAATTATAATGAAAAAAACATAACTTTATGTTAACAAATCTGTTTGCATGTCTGTAGTATCGCGATAGCAGCCACAGTTTTTGAGATAAAGTTTTCAAATTTGGTACACATGTTCTAAAGGCCAAAGACAATGATAAATTCGATGATGAGCAAAATTGGCCAGCTGAAAGGAGGTCCACGGGACTCAAACTTTTTTGTATTTGCCTTTATAAAAAAATATATTCTTGATGAAAGATTATAAATCATGTCTACTATACTGCCGTCCTTATGCTAAAGGGCGTATCTGCAAAAACATAGTTTTGAGATAATTAAGGTTTTGTATTTTTCTATATGCCAACTGTTTGTGATACACCTAGCCGTATCTGCTAATATTAATGCATATAAGACTAATTGGCTTAGTGAATATTAGCCCAAAAATTACTGATATGACCTATATCTGTCTGTGATACACTGCATATTCGATATTTTTGGCTAATAAAATGTTAGACACGGCCATTTGGCTTTGCAATACTATGCGGTGGAGATATCCGATATTTTAAAAAGATTTTTAGATAATTTAGAATACAGATACGCGCTTTTACTTTAGTAATAAAGTCAAATACATGCTTGCCTATGTAAAAATCCAGTAAACCGAATTTCGATACAATGTCAGACACGCCCATTAGCCTTAGCACGGCAGTATATCAGGCCAATAAAATATATTTTCCAATTACTTAAATAAAGCTGATGTAAACTTAAATTTTTTATACATTTGACCTCATAAAATGAGGTTAGGATAAATTTAACAGTTTGACATTTGAAATGTCTAATTCAGTTACAAAAATGTCAATAAGAACAAATTATTAAAATTTATGACATGAATTATTATTGACAGTATCGAATGACGATGAAAACTAATTATTTAAAAATTTTATTAACACATTTTAAGGTACGCTATTAAAATTTAATTGAGGTAAGTGAAGAATTAATTAGAATAATAAGGTATAAGAAAGTTATGTGTTGGCCACATCAGATATTTTAAGGTTATTTTTGAATTTTGTTCTTCCTGCTCAATAAAACAAAAATGGTTGCAATTAGCCATAGGGAAGTACTTATAAAAAATAATCGTTTTTCATTTCTACATCACATCGTTGAAAAATATACATTTTATATTCCATTTGAAAAATTTCAGAAAATTCATTTTTAGGAAATAAAAATGATTCAAAAATATTAATTAGATGCCTCATAACTAGTATTCACAAAAGTTTTTCTTAAAACCCATAATTGTGACTGGTGATTTTTTTCAATATGCATCTGCAGATTATTTCAACAAAAAAAATTCTTCACATCCAAGTGATTGGGAGATAGTCAATAATAATATAGGAATGAATAGAGTCTACAAAGTGATTTAAAAAAAATGTATTGATATACATAGCATTCCATTTAAAAAAAAAGGCACTTGATCCTGTAATTTCGGCTTGGCTTGCCCTGTATATTCAAAAATAATATCTGGTTATAGACTTTTTTATGTAGTTTACTTGTATTTTTTTTTTTAATTTCTAGCTATCGTAGAACTCGAGATATCGAAGTTCAACGCATGTATATTTACCAACAATTAAGGCTATCATTATAATAGGTAAAATAAATGACTGGGTTTCTCGTCATTGTTATCAGAGAGTAATTATCAATTTCCCGTAACTGATATAAACGCAAAATTAGCCATTAATTAAAATTCTTCAGATAGGAAAATTAATTTCACAATAAACTCAAATAAAAAATAATATAAAACGTTATTATTTTAACAATCCACGTCTACGTAAATATGCTCTAAAATTAGTTACTTTTAAACATTCTTAAGTACTGGCGAATACTGGAATAAGTTTTATTACCCGCTCGGGGTTATATTATTTATTGAAATCATAGATTAAATACACATAGAAGTTCCATCCCATGTTAAAATTTATAACTCTAAAATCTGGAATCCAAAATTTTTATATGATTGTGAGTAATGCCTGTTTCGGATTTTGTTACTCTAGAAACTATAAATATGTTATAAATAGACTATTTGTACGCATCTGCTATGTCAAAATAGACAATATTGTAAATAAACGTTGTTCCTGTCGATATAAAAATTTTGGATCCAGGATTTGAAGCGACTAAGATTTCCATAAGAAACAAATAATAACGTACAAAAAATTAAAACAGACGAAAATACAGTTTTTGCATCTAATTAGTCAATTATTTGCAACTTAAACATCTTCAAGATAGTGATCACCTCTTCGAGAGCATTCGTTTGAGCCTCTTAACAAATTTGTGCACTATCTATTTAAAATTTCCCGAAAGCCATGTTCGTCATACTGAAATTTTTTGATTTTCAAGAGTATCGTCTTTGGCGATACACTTACCATTTAAATACGGCAGCAATAATTTATTTGCATGGAGCCAAATCAGGAGAGTTGGTTGGTCAGAAAAATGGAGGCTCACGGATATCACCCCTTGAATGAAGTGGACTTGAAGCCAATGTGGCATTGCTGTTTTGACTCTAGTCTCGCCTTGTTGAAATCACTGCCCTGAAATATCCTTGATTAAATGATTCAAGGAAACATTCTTGAACTTCTTGAGTTCATTTAGAATTTGAGTGGGTCCTTTTTCTGATTTTCGAACAAAATAGGTCCAGAATTGAAACCCTATCATTCAATTATTGAGTTATTGAAATACGAACTACTTGAGCTGGTTCCTCTGAAACCTAAAATAGTATCGACTGAAGACCACATGCAAGTGATAATAAACCTCATCGGAGATACAGATATTTTTCAGACAATTTTTGTTAGCGGGCCAGATTTAAATAAACGCGATCAAAATAAGATTTTTTATGTATTATTATTTTTTAATTAACCTAAAAATCCGCCACGATTGTAATAAATCACGTGTAAAGTTATTAATTCTTGATACTGCACTTCAAAGTAGATGAAAAACCAGGAAATTTGTAAACAGGCAATTTTCTTTAATAACGTACATTTATTCCTCCTTAAAATGCTTTTACAGATATGTAACAACTAAAATCGTTTGTAAGGCATTGTTTGTACTACATAATAAGAATGGTTTATATTCTCCATTATGTATATGAAGTTCCTAGAAAAGGCCTCAATACAATAGTCCCATTGGTATAATTTCTAGAATATTACTTGATCTGAATTACCAGGAATGTTTAAACTTGATTTAATCTGATTAGGTAGGGTCTAATGAAGGTATAAATGCTACTTTCTGCTACTTTGTAAACAGCACTGGTGAACTATTTGTGCAGTACTACGTAAATAATGTTTCTGCGGATTGTTTGTGTGAATAAGTTGTCCGAACGTTTTGTGTTTGTGGTTTTCATTGTATTAAAATGTCTGACAAAATTGTATTTTCTTATTTTCTTTTAGCTGTAATTTTGTTTGTATTTATCGCACATTTTAATACGACATATAAATAAATTCCTTATTAATAGTACCAATAAATGGTACTACGGTATATGTTCCATTTGAAAAAAATTGAGTTTTTCCCCAAAAACCATTTTGATGAACTTTATTTGCTCATAAATCTCGTAATTTAGTATTTTTGACGCGATTTCGATTTTTCTAGCATTACACGGGTCATTTAGAATAAATTGGAACCGTCGTGGCACACTTAAATGGAAAACTAAATATTATATTATAAAAAATATTGACGTTTGAAAGGTCACTTATTTGGTATCGTTGGATTCCGGCGAAACCGGAAGTGAAAAAAAATCACTTGTATGTCAAAAAGTGCCGCTTGTTATGTATATAGGATATCCCAAATTTCAATCAATTGTCTTCAAAACTAAAGGAGAATAGGGGGTGTACCATGATCCTATTACACCCCACCCCGTATATACATACATATTGCATGTTCAAAGTGTGTGGTGCTATTATTATTATTATTATTAGCTGATGTATTATTTTTACTTTTTTTTACTTTCTCTTTTTGATTTTTGAGTATTTTTCTTTATATTGACAACGATAATAGTGTCAATATAATTTTCTGTAAAAAAATTTTTTATCCGGAATTTAAATTTGTACTTGGGTAATTTTCTTATTTTAGACGGTAATGCGTTGTGTAGTTTTACTCCATTGAATTCTATACTTTTTTGACATATGGTTTTATTCATTTTTTTATATGTATATAGCTCATTCAGTTTGCTCTTGTTTGATATATATGATTCACCTTAGAGACAGTCCCATGACTATGTATATACTGTACAGCAGATAGCATATACAGACTTTTTAAATCCAGCAGATTGTTGTCTATAAATAGAGGTTTCGCACTTTGTCTGCTTTCTTCTTTAAATATTGTTCTTAAGATGTAATTTTGTGTTACCTGTAAAGATTTCAGAACATTATTATACGCAGAACCCCATACACTTATACCGTATCTAAGTATAGATTCAACCAAGCTGTTGTATATAATAAGGAGAACTTTATTGTTTAATATATTTCTTAGGATATAGAATTTATATATAATAATCCTAATTTTCTTGTTTACGTTATTAATGTGTGTTTTCCATTTTACATGTTGGTCCAAATAAACCCCTAGATATTTTGTACATGTAACATTTTCAACAACATCTGCTGAGCTATTTATAACTATATGTTCTACACTACGAGATAATCCTGCACTTGTGGAAGAAAGAGCCATATATTTGGTTTTGGAAATTTTTCATTTTAATTGGTTTTTGTCTAGCCAGTGTTTAACATTAAGGCCATTTTAGCTTCTTGTTGCGCTCGTTCCCAATAAGTCTCATCAGAGCACACCAATACCGTGTCGTCTGCATATGAAATGATAATGCCATTTTGATTAAAATTTAGTAAGTTATTTATAAATATTAAGAATACAGTAGGACCTAAACCTGTGCCCTGTGGCACACCTATTTGTACTTCCATGATGCAACTAAATGCTTTACCTACTCGTACTTGCTGATATCTATTTAGTAGGTATGATTGAAACAGTTTGAGTACATTACCTCTTACACCAATGTCGCTTAGTTTTTCTAGCAATTTTGAGTGTGACACTGTATAGAAAGCATGTTGTAAGTCCAGAAAAACGATAAGGGTTTTTTAATTTTTATGAAAATTGTCTAAAATACTCAATATTAATTTTTGGAGAGGATGTTCTGTTCCAATATTTTACTGGAATCCAATTTTCTTTGTTGAGATTATCTTATGTTGGTCAACGAACGTGCGCAGTCGATTGTTTAGACAGTTTTCAAAAATTTTGGCAATGCTGTATATTAAGAAAATCGGTCGATAATTAGTCATTTCGTCTTTTTCCCATCTTTGTATATTGGAACTACAATGTTTTCCTTCAACTATACGTAGTGCAAATAAGAAATGAATAGTAGGAATTTTCTGAGAACAGATAACGACGTAAATTTGTTAAAATTAATTAATTAAATGACCCATCAGTGAATAAATTAAAAAAAAAGTAATTTTAAATATATCATGGTGAAATAATTGCAAACATCACCATTAAAAAAGTTGCGTATAATTAATCTGTTATTGTTAGCAATTATTTCACCATTTTTTTTGTAGTAAATATGTGCATAATTATTTTAATTACAGGCAATTATTTTAAAAAGTACCCGATAAAGAAATAAAATGTAAAAGGTATCTAAATATAATTTTCATTACTGTATATTATGCAAGCAAAACAAGATATCGATTTATTTTACAAAAATGTTTTGAACTAAAGTAGGTACAACTTTATCACACATGATTTATTTAACATTTTCAAGCACTCTGAAGCCTAAAGTAGTTTAAACTGCCCTTTTACTAAAATAGTTCAAAATTATTTTCATTTTTAATTCATTTGTTTCAATGGCTTTGTTAAAATAAAAACAGTATAGTAAGATTTAATAAATATTTTAGTTGTTTTTATTATTTTTACATAATTTAAAAAAATTCAGTACAGTAGGTACTTCCCAAAAAAATTTTCAGAGGGCAACGATACTGACTACATACTAGCATTATTTAATGTGAGCGTGACACAAGATGTGGTGACGAAAAAACACCAGACATTAATTAGCGGAAGCCAACAATGACAATTCAATCTGGACTTACTAAAGTTTATGGTGGAAGCAATTAGACAATCCATATTCAGGGTATTTATAGAAAAATATGTGGGGTATGTGGGGGGGGGGATATGCGAAAATGCAACTGCCTAGTTTCACTACACTAAAAGAAGATTATTTGCCCTAAGTAACTGACCATATTATTGGCAATGTTCGCTCCGAACTCGAGAGCAAAATATATTTGGCTTATCGTGGATGAGACAACCAACGCAACGGGATTGAAAATTACCAATGTATTGATGGAGACCTTGGAGGAACCACATGTCACAAAAGGCTATTTGCTAGCGCCAAAAGTGAAGGAACGGGTAAATACAGCTAGTGTGTCCACTTTTGTATGTTGCAGTTTAAAACTATTGTAGGGATGAACAGAATAAGGACAAACTTTTAAAATTACAGATGCCGCAGCATATATGAAACTGACTAACTACATGTTACAAGACACTTATAATTGTCTTCATGTAACTTGCCTGGGATATGCCTTACACTGAGTGGCAGAAAGAGATAGGGAGTGTTATCACAAAGTGGACGTACTAATAAACACAAAATAAACTTATGTTTGATTTTCACAATTTAATTAACTCATGACAATTGTTTCGCCACACACTGGCTTCATCAGATGGTGAGTACAAGACTAAATTCTTTATTACAAAGTGATGGTATATATAAGTATCAACTAACTAATCTAGGGTAATAAAATGGAACAGTAATAAAATAAGGTACAAAATAATTTAGAAAATATTTAACAGTGGTGAACAGTTTAAATCTAGCTGGTCATTTAAAATAATATTACTATTTTTTAATTTATTGATTTCTAATGTCTCTAATAGTGACAGTTTTAATCCTTTATTTTCTATGTGTAAAATATCAAAATTATTATTAAA
The DNA here is from genome assembly GCA_029963845.1 of Rhamnusium bicolor. Lineage (NCBI taxonomy): Eukaryota > Metazoa > Arthropoda > Insecta > Coleoptera > Cerambycidae > Rhamnusium > Rhamnusium bicolor. Next base: position 191,632 of record JANEYF010004391.1, on the reverse strand, counting down.
ATAATGATTGTCCTCAAATGGTTGGGCAAACGTCGAATTTAATTTATTATTATTAAAACTGCGTTTATGTTGGGACAATCTTTTTCCAAAATTTCTTCCCGTTTGTCCGATGTATACTTTAGGACATGTACCACATGTAAGCTTATAGACTCCACTTTTTTGTTCTTTTTTAATTTTATCTTTATTGTTCTTAATAAATTTTCCTAGAGTGTTATTAAATTTAAATGCTATTTTAATACTATGTTTTTTTTTAAGTTCAACTGATATTTTTTCGGTAGGTTGGCCTATATAAGTAAGGGTTTTATATCTTAAATCACTTAATTCACTGCTTTTTGCTTTTGGATAAACTGACTCTATTGCAATAATTTTTCTTTTCAAGTAAATTGTTAACCAAAGTTTCTTTAAAACCATTATTCACTGCTACTTGTTTAATACAATTTAATTCGCTGTTGTAATTATCTTCAATTAAAGAAAATTTGCTTAATCTGTTTATCATACTAATATAGGCAGCGTGTTTATGTTTTATAGGATGTGTTGAACTATTATGTATCGTAATATCTATGTACGAAGGTTTATGGTAAATATTAAATTCACGTGAATTATTAATTTTTGTGATAGTTAAATCTAAAAAAATTAATCGAATTGTCTTTTTCATATTCTACGGTAAATTTTATATTAGGGTGTAAATTATTAATAAATTCTACAAAACTATTTAACTGTCTTGTTGTACCTGTAAAACATGCGATAATATCATCTACATATCTATACCAGTATAAAAAACTTTTACTTAATTTGTATTTATGTATTTGTTTCTTAATATGGTTCATAAAAATTTCTGCTAAAATAGGACTTAATGGGTTTCCCATTATTAGGCCCTCTTTTGATGTGAATATTTCGTTGTTGAATTGGAAATAATTTTGGTATAGACATGTGGTCAGCAAATTTAGTAGTTCAGATTTTACAACGGGGTTTGTGTTATTTCTATCTAGTAAATTTTCTATAACTTTTATGGTATCTTTTGGCGGTATACTAGGAAATAAATTTTGTACATCAAAAGAAATAAATTTAGAATTGTCAGGCAACTTAATATTTTTAGTTCTATTAATTTTTAATACTAAACGTTGATTTGAATTTACATGCATCTACTACTATATTTATTAGTCTATTCGAGAGTTTGCTAGAAGGTGCTGTTAAGTAAGAAACAAGAGGACGTATAGGTAAATTGTTGTTATGCAATTTTATCAAAGAATAAAGTTTGGGGGCCTGGGGATTCATTATAGTTAAACAATATTTGTCTTTAGAACTAAATACACTAGGTGAATTATTTATTGCATGTTTAACTGTTTTTTGATATTTTTGAGTGGGATCATTATCAAGTTTCCCAAAAGTGGGTGAATTTAAAAAATCTATTTTTTTTTTCATATAAAGCCACTGTGTGGCGAAACAATTGTCATGAGTTAATTAAATTGTGAAAATCAAACGTAAGTTTATTTTGTGTTTATTTGTAAAATGCATTTTCATCAAGTAAAGGTCGAATCAATCAACTATTTGGACGTACTAATTTTAAATGTAAAAAAAAGTGTTTGAAACAGCCCCTGACCGCGTATGGTTGTATTGTGAAACGCATCCGTGCATGCAACTGCCTCGATAATCTATTACGACACGTCGGGGTACCTAGACTGAGGTCGCGATTTATTACTTATTTTCGCAAATTCCATAGGTCAGACGGCCGCTGGAACGTAATCTTCACACCGATAACTTCTCCATCATAAAGAAAAGAAATGTAGTTTCCGATTTGCAGCAATACATTTGTGGAATGAAAAACAATATTAACTGAAAATGTTTTGCTAATTATTATTTACTAACTTTTACAAATCTTATCACAGATAAGTATAATATATATTATTTTAAACAATTATTTTCCCGGCTATTTGCCAAAACGCTGAAACTTGGATTACAAAAGAGATAATATGCACATTATGTTCAGTACAACTGACTCAATAATGTTATTTTTAATTTCAACTATTCTGTCTAGTAAAACCAAAAATAAATAAAACACAAGGTACTCACCAGTTGACACTCACTTTAAAAAACTTTAAAATATCTACCGACACGTGTTTCTGCTTACATTGCTTCATCAGGGTAGTCAGCACATTTAAAGAATCCAAAGTAAGAAAACTTGTAAACCTTAATGTAATAAACATTAATGGCTTCAGAGAACAGAATAATTGAAATTATATAGTGGAAATAAAAATAACATTATTAACTCAGTTGTACTGAACATAATGTACATATTATCTTTTTTGTAATCCAAGTCTCAGCGTTTTGGCAAATAGCCGGGACAATAATTGTTTAAAAAGATATGTGTTATACTTATCTGTGATAAGATTTGTAAAAGTTAGTAAATAATAATTAGCAAAAAAATTTTCAGTTAATATTAATTTTCATTCCACTCTATATTTTAACTTTTACCAAGAGGAACTTAATTTGTTTTTAAATTATTTTATTCGACCCTAAGGGGTATTTCCACTATATAATTCTGTTCTCTGAAGCCATTAATGTTTATTACATTAAGGTTTACAAGTTCTCTTACTTTGGATTCTTTATATGTGCTGGCTACCCTGATGAAGCAATGCAAGCAGAAACACGTGTCGGTAGATATTTTAAAGTTTTTTAAAGTGAGTGTCAATTGGTGAGTACCTTGTGTTTTATTTATTTTTGGTTTTACTAGACAGAATAGTTGAAATTAAAAATAACATTACTGAGTCAGTTGTACTGAACATAATGTGCATATTATCTTTTTTGCAATCCAAGTTTCAGCGTTTTGGCAAATAGCCGGGAAAATAATTGTTTAAAAAGATATATGCTATACTTATCTGTGATAAGATTTGTAATAGTAAATAATAATTAGCAAAAAAATTTTCAGTTAATATTATTTTTCATTCCACTCTATATTTTAACTTTTACCAAGAAGAGGAACTTAATTCGTTTTTAAATACATTTGTATTTGACTTAATCATTCGTACATCGGTCAAATTAAAGAGCTGCTAAAAATAGAATCAGAAACCATAAACGAGCATTATTACAAACAGGGACAACCCTCAAGAAACCAGTCTTTGCACCATTTTGATCACGGCATGTGTTTCTTTCCCAGAAACAAAAATTTTGGCATCCGAAATATACTGCCAAAAGAAGTGTTTTCTGGATATGGTTCATCCAAGAATAAATAACACAGTCAATGCTAAATTAGATACTTAAAGTTTTAGCAAATTATGTTACAACTTAATTAAAAGTTATAATGAAATCATAAATTGATGATGTAATGTTCATTATCTAAATTAATTTATAATCGCTTTTTTATTATTTTAAGATATATGTCCATCCATATACAGTAAAACACGAGAAAGAAAAATGCACAGTAGAAAAATATTTAACTGATAATAAAAAAAAGTCATATTGACAAATAATTTAATCTGCAGTGATTATTTATAAAGTATGATCGATTGTTTCAATGTTTGTCTACAGTTATGTTTAAATTGCTTTTCATACACAGGGTGTTTCAAAAAACATCCGGCAAATATTAAATCATGATTCTTTCAAGTAAAATATGCCGAAAACTTCATATTTATTTATGTCCTAAACGGCTTCGATTACAAAATACAAGATTTGCGAAGAAATAAAAAAGCTTAGACCAGAAAAATTTCAAAAATTAAAAATAAAAAAAAATATTTTTAAATACAATTTTATAACTCGTAATCGACAGCGACAGTTTGTAAATTTTGTTTAATTCACAGAATACTATGAATATTTCTTAGGCTACGTTTTTAATTTCTTTGCAAATTTGGCTAAAGTCAGAAATTAAGCAGCATAACACTCCATTAAGGTTTTCTTCAAAACGGTATTTCGTACGGAAAAAACGGAAGAGATAACTTTTACTTAGTTTAAATGAGTAATGTCTCAGGAGTTATCAAAGTGAATAAAAAACAGTGTCGTATCATATTTTCTACAAAAAATGTTATTGAATTTGATCCGACCGTACCCCACTGGAAGTAAAAAATATACATTATACGTAAAAATGCCTACTTATACCAACATGTGCTAAAAGTCAATCTAACATGAAATATTTTTGAGAGTTTTTAGAAAAACCGATTTTTTAAAATTATTTGACATCCTATTTCTTATAAACATTGTACATTGTACCTAAAAAAAATAAATCCACGTAGTATGATATACGGGGTACATGAATATATAGTTGACAGTGACGACTTTCTAAACAAAGTTGTTTCAGATAATAATCTAAAATATAAAACTAGTAACAAAATTAAAACATAATTCAGTTTTTAATTTTGTAATCGAAGAAACCCTTGAAATATTTAAACTGAACATAGGAAAAGGCTTCCTTTATGTGGATTGGAAGAAATGTTGGATTCAAGAGCATTTCAGCTTACCTAGATGCTTTAAATGTTGCAAATATTGCCATCACAAAAGATACTGTCGCAGTGAAAATCTAGTGTGTCCAAACTGTTCTGGAAATCACGAAAAAAGAGACTCTCTTTCTGAAAATAAGTCGTGCAATAATTCAAAGTATTTAACATAAAATTTAAATCAACTGTTCCAATTGATCACACTATGAGTGATCCTTCATGTGGTTTTCATAAATACAAAATAGATGAGTTAAAATGTAAAATCAATTATGAATAACAACGTTAAAAACAAAAAAATATAAAATTGAAAATTGAAAGGTTCGATCTCTATTTACAAGTTTTCAATATTTTTCAGACCTAGTAATTGATAATAAATTATATATTATGACCATAACAGAATCATGGATGAATGATAATATTTCTCCTGATATTGTTAGTATCCCAAACTTTCATTTTTTTTTTCATAAAAATCGCCTTGGTAGAGGAGGTGGGGTATGTTTATATATTCGCAAGGATTTTCCAAGTAAAGAGGTTTTTAGAGAATTCAACTGTATAACTGGCTTAGAACATTTGCTCGTAGAGGTTAAAATTGGTAATACGAAAATTTTAGTATGTGATATGTATACAGTCCCTTCTACTTATATTCTAAGTATTGTAGAACATGTGGATAACTTGTTGTCTTTCATAACGCCACAGTATGACAATATTTTTATACTGGGTGACATAAATATTGACCAGTTACATGATAACATATTTGCTAAATATCTGGCCTCCATGACTTTGAGCAACTGATTACGGAACCAACACTTATTACTAGTACTTCCCATAAAATTATAGATGTCATATTTACAAACTCTTCTGAGCTCATACTAAATTCTAGTACGCTGATCTTATTTCTGACCATTGAGCAATTTACTGCGAAATAAATATATCCATTTCTCGTATCAAACCAACACTATTTACATATAGATGATTTACAAAATATCTCCTGGGATGATATATTCTACTTAAATAACAAAGAAGATACAGTGAACTTTATAACAGACAATACTATGGATCTTTTTAACATACATGGGCCATATGTAACCTCAAGATTGTCCAAACCCTATGCCCCTTGGCTTACTCCTACTATAAAAAAGTTAATGTCGGACCGTGATAAAATTCTCTCCAAATATAATAAAACCAATCACACGAACGATTGGACTAACTATAAGCAACTAAGAAATCTAACCTTAGCTACTATCAGATGGGAAAAAGCCGCATATTTAGCATTTCATCAAAACAGTTCTTCTAGGAAAGAACTTTGGAAATGTATAAAAAAATTTGCATATTAAAAGTAAACAAAATATTGATATTCCAGTACAGTTAAGTAATTCAGACGAAATTAATACAAATAAGTTTAACAACAATTTATCTTTTCATTTTAAACTTGTAACAATCAGTGACGTTGAAAGCGTTATTTTTATTTTAAAATCGAATGCTCAAGACTGGGACGGAGTCTGCTCTAATGATAAAATACTGCTCACCGGTTATTTGTAAACACATAACCCCAGTTATTAACTGCTGTTTGGAGGCAGGTTATTTCTCTAATAAATGGAAACTATCATTAATTAAACCTTTAGCTAAAACAAAAAACCCTGTAGAATATTCTGACTTAAGACCTATCACCATTATTCCAGCTTTGTCAAAAATTCTAGAAAAAATAGTTCATGCTCAAATTTATGTGTATGCAATAGATATTAAGATTATATCTAATTTACAGTCCGGTTTTTGAAAAGGTTATAGTACAACCTCTATTCTTGCAAATGTTACGGACAATTTTTTGCTCTCTTGATAAAGGTGATGCAACTGCTCTTATACTTTTAGACATTTCGAAAGCTTTTGACAATTTAGACCACTCCTTATTGTGTGCGAAATTAGCTTCTTATGATTTTGACATAAATTCGTTAAATTTCGTTATGTCATATCTAAGCTGCCGTCAACAAATGGTGACTTTAAATGATACGGTATCCGACACTTGTCCCATTACTTCAGGAGTGCCCCAGGGGTCTGTTCTGGGAACAATTTTATTCTTAATCTATACTGCCGACTTATTTAACTGCGTAAATTACATCAACATCCAATCATATGCAAATGATACACAGTTGCTATATTCGTTCAACTCTGATCATAAAAATCTTGCTTGTGACAGAATTAATACAGACTTAGAATCATTTTCAAAATATTCATCGAGCAATAATTTAAAGCTTAATCCAAGTAAATGTGTCGTTTTGTGTTTTGATAATAATATAATACAGGATTCTGTGCGTTCTAATATTAGCTTAACTTTGGAAGGTAAATCTCTCCCTGCTGTGAAACATGCAAAAAATCTTGGTTTAATTTTTGACCATGATATGCGCTTTAAAGAGCATGTTTCCATTTTGATAAGAAAATCATATGTTGCATTAAAACTGTTATATACTAATATTTCCATTTTAAACTACAAATTAAGAAAAAAACTCTGGTTCTTCCTACATTAAATTATTACAATATCATATTTTTTTTTTGTTTAGATAAAATAACTCAACACCGTTTACAAAAAATACAAAATAGCTGTTGCAAATTTATTTTCAGACTTAGAAAATATGACCATATTTCTCATAAAATAACTAATAAAAGAACTAAATTGGCTTAATATAGAAAATCTTTACAGATATAATACAACAGTTTTTATGCACAAAATACTTGTAAAATCTTCACCTCCTTACCTTGTGAAAAATTTATTTTTAGATGTAACATTCATAACTCAAATTTTAGGTTTGCAAATAAATTAACCTTATCTACATTTCGGAACAAAACAAAATCATTCTTTTTTCTTTACAGTAAGTTTTTCTGATTTTATTTCCTTAAATCTATTTATTCACTCACATTGTTTTTGTTTTGATTATATTGTTATCTATTAATTATTATTAATTAATTTTATCACATTGTCGTCCATTTCTCTTTTATTTTTAATTAATTAAGATATGTTTGTACGGTCATTTATTTATTTATTTATTTAAACTTATTATAATTATTTACTTGATTATCTAGTGTTATTTTAGGTATAAGGCTAAGTTGAATAGTCTTGGCTAGACTTCGCCTTAAGAACAATTGTATTAATTATGCAATTTTTTTAATAAAGACAATTTATTATTATTATTAATATTCTTATTATATAAAGTTTTGACTTATCTTTCGCCCAAAAACCCTGCTTTAAAATTTGGCGGATGTTTTTTAAAATACCCTGTATATCTCTTTAAACTAAGTTAAGAATTAGTTTTCATCTATGTAATTATTTTTAAGTAAGGTTCTTGATTGTAGCCCTAAATATGATAAAAAAATTGTCTGCGATAGTTTTGGTTCCCAGCATAAAATTTATAATGAAGGATGAACTACGTTAAAATACTGTTGAATATGAGTTTCTGTTGTTAGTTTGTTGTTAATACACTGCTCACAGTTTGAAGTGAGACCCAAAACAAAGGTCAAGTTTGGAGATCCTTTTTTGCAATTTCATTAACAAAATTGTAAACAGGACAAAAACCTAACGACTAAAATTATCTAAATGGTTGCTCTTCCTTGCGCCCTAAGTACACTGCCTAAACGTTGTCAATTAATTCGCCCCATTCTTCCGATTACCAAAGAATCAATACTGTTTGCGACTTGAGCTCTATTTGAAACTCGTCTTGAAAGAGCGTGTCAAACATGCTCGAATGGGTTCAAATCGGAGAGCGTGCTGGCCACACCATCCGTTCAATACTAATCTTCAAAAATTTTTTAAAAATGCATCTTTGTGGAGTTTTACATTGACGTCAACGTAGATAAAGGTTTGTTCCAACAGCAGCCTCGGACTAGTTTGAAACCATCAGAAATATTCACTCAGTTGCTTCATGTACGCTAAGCTTACTGTATTTATATTAATACTTAACCGTGTGAATATTTCTGATGGTTTCAAACTAGTCCGAGTCTGCTGTTGGAACAAACCTAAAGTGTGGTTCACATACTACAACACAATTTGTTCGAAAATTCTTTCTAAATAATTTCTGGCTATTACTCTAGTGTAACTTTAGACTTTTGTTGTTACCTGTCTACGTAAATTATCTGGGTAGAGAAAATCTGGACTCGTCTGCAAATAAAAAATTCGAGCATTCAACGGCTGTTCACGAACAAATTGAAACTGATTTTGTCTGTGTTCTGGAGTCCATTTAGAATGTCGAGCAAATTTGATATTAGACATTACTGTCGAGATACAGTGAATTGAAATAGAAACGAAATGATTCGTTTCTAATCTTCATTTTGTTTGTCGAAAAAAGTAGATACTCTTGATAAATACTTAGATGATGAAAAAACGGAATAGGTGCAAATGACAAAAAATACAATTTTGCGCGGTGTAAGGGTAAGTCTAAAAGTATACCATGAAAAACCAGGTAATTTAATGTTTCTGTCATGCGTACAATGGACAGCCATAACAATTTACGAAAATCAGGAGAGATTTAAATTCATTGCTACTAGTGTCAAGGACCACATAGGGGCCATTCTTAATATCTTAATGTTTTATTACTTTCAACTTAAAAAAAGCAGGTTCTAAAAACTGGATTTACCACATATCTTCCCGTAACGGCGAAAAATAAATATTTAAAAACGTAATTGTGCCTGTCTGCCTTCATCGATTTTATTTTACTTTTCTCGGCTAAAGAATAAGAAACTTGCTATCATTTAAGCTGAGATCTGTAAAATCCTCTCATAAACGATGATTTAATTCTTGTTACGGAACATATTATGTCGAGAAACAAGCGTGTGTTAATTTCAATATTTTCAAAAACATTAGACCGATTTCGGTAAACAAGACCTTAAAAGTTCACAAAGAAATAAGATATTTTTCAAGCTTGAGATAAATATATTGGAACCAAAAAAAAGAAATAAATATAGCATCGCGAGCCATCTTGAAAATGACAGAAGAATTTAAGTTTCTTATCATGACCAAAAAGCTCATAGCAGGGATTTTTTTATCCACCGACGCGCGATGTCAGGAGACAAGCTCATTTGTGCTTGTGGCACATCTATCCTGGAAATATTGTGTCGAACCCCGATTTTCCCCCCAGACCATAATACAGTAAACAAATACTATTTTATCGTGAGGAAGGGATCTTTTCCTCCTAGACCATTATAAAGAAAAAAACCTATTTTATCGTGTGGAAGGAATCTTTAACGTGCTCACATCGCAGATACGCAGAACCCCTAGTTTAACACATCATTCGGAAGATGGGGACGCGAGCTCATCCACTATACCTCGTCGACTTAATCCAGACGGTGCGGGTAACTGCACACACACTGTCCTTCACACCGCAGAACCGATTATTATTTAAATTCAGAATCATTAAAATCGGCTAAAAGGCAAAAAAGTTGTAACCAATTAAAATATTCCTGTTTTTAATAGCCCACGTGGTACTTATAAGTCGAATTCTTAGGGTTTTTTATACGTGTACAATTTTTAAATACTGTCATATGCTTAAGCCGGATATATGAATAATTTACATATATATGACATATTTACGTAATTTGCAGAAAATTGAAATACACAGAGTGCTACCGAAAGGTCTGGACAGAAATTAACTATATATAAACAAAAAATAAACTTATGTTTGATTTTCACAATTTAATTAACTTATGACAATTGTTTCGCCACACAGTGGCTTCATCAGATGGTGAGTACAAGACTAAATTCTTTATTACAGAGTGAGGGTATATATATCAACTAACTAATCTAGGGTAATAAAATGGACGGGTAATAAAATAAGGTACAAAATAATTTGGAAAATATTTAACAGTGGTGAACAGTGTAAATCAGTTGAACTTAAGAAAAAACATAACATTAAAATAGCATTTAAAACTAATAACACTCTAGGAAAATTTATTAAGAACAATAAAGATAAAACTAAAAAAAGAACAAAAAAGTGGAGTCTATAAGCTTACATGTGGTATATGCCCTAAAGTATACAACGGACAAACGGGAAGAAATTTTGGAAAAAGATTGTCCGAACATAAACGCAGTTTTAATAACAATAAATTAGATTCGACGAATGCCAACCATTTGCTAGAGGACAATCATTCTTTTAATAATAATTCTGATATTTTACATACAGAAAATAAAGGATTAAAATTGTCACTATTAGAGACATTAGAAATCAATAAATTAAAAAATAGTAATATTATTTTAAATGACCAGCTAGATTTAAACTGTTCACCACTGTTAAATATTTTCTAAACTATTTTGTACCTTATTTTATTACCGTTCCATTTTATTACCCTAGATTAGTTAGTTGATATATATACCCTCACTTTGTAATAAAGAATTTAGTCTTGTACTCACCATCTGATGAAGCCACTGTGTGGCGAGACAATTGTCATAAGTTAATTAAATTGTGAAAATCAAACATAAGTTTATTTTGTGTTTATTTGTAAAATGGATTTTCATCAAGTAAAGGTCGAATCAATCAATTAACTAACTATATGTTTCACGGACTAAATTAAGTCGATATAAGCAAATTTACATACATATATATAATATGACACCGCATCTTAGGTAGTAATTACGCCAATATCAGAGGCGAAATCAGTTCATGTGCGAACACATCAATAATTTCATGTGAAAAAGTGATATAAAATATAAAATAGACAATATTTTACCGTATACTTCGACGGGTAATTTTTGTAATGTCCAAAATTAGATGAACGCTGAACATTTAGCAAAAAAACACTATTGCACTGGAATAAAAGTACATTATTGTGTATGTATAGTCTGGCTACATGTCTGAGCGATAAGGACACTTTCCTCTCACCCTGGACTCACGGGATCGATCCCCGGCCGAGGAGCTAGGATTTTTTCTGAACCAGAAATTACTCCTGACACATTCGGATACTTGGTGTGTGTCCACTGTCCATCGTCTCTAATGTACACCCGCATAAAGTACCTTCAGGTACCTTGTGGAATACAAGAGGTTGCATTACATGTGGTGTTTGGTGTATTTAGTAATTTTTCTGAGATTAGATTCTGACGCCTGTCATTAAAAATCCATTTGTAGTTTGAAGACGACCGTTCCGTAACTGGAGCGTATTTAAAATACTGAGTTTCTCAAAAAAAAAAACAAATTTACACTAGGATCAGAAAAGTCCACTTCTTTGACTGTAAAAAAGGTTCACTATATGACACATAGTATTATATCTCGGATTATTATTCAAAACTGTCTAAAATATTTGTTTCACAAGGTCCGCAGTAGTTTCTGATAACTGGCGGAGATCGTACACAACATTCAGTACGTCAACTAAAGAAAACTGTGATTTTGGCTGAGGGGATTAGTACAAAATTGCCAAATTTTTATGAATAGTTGGATCCATAAATCCTCAATTGCGATGTATGTAGGTGGTGGGGGTTCTGTCTTACAGGTATGTCTGCTTGTTTATTTATTTGAACTGCAACATATTATAAGTGTATTCAATTTATAGCATACCTTTTACGGCCGTACAAAATCTACATTTAATTCAATGCTCTGTTATTTAGTTTTAGGTAATCCACATGAGTTTAAATATGGAATATTTATTTTAAACTTTTTCAGTAATTGAGTACTAATTTTCTACATTTAAAAGATAACATTATTTACATTTGTAACATGATGGCACCCATATTTAAAATACAGTATTTGTTTTTTCACTGTTTCAATTATTACACGAGTATATAATAAATGTGTTGATTTTTGCAATGAATTAGCAACATACAATAAAATGACATGAAAAAGCTATTAACTAATTCCTAAAAAAATCGTGTACCATTGCACAATTTTACGTTCATAACTGGAATGACTATCTGACATGCAGTCTCTATACATAATAAACGTATGAATGGAAACGACCACGACGTCGAGTTATCCATGCAAATGTAGGGATTAGATTGGTTTCTATTAAGCTGCTGTCACACGATGCATCGTATTAGTTTGGCACGAATTAATAAAATTTAATTATTGAAACTAAAAATTCATTTTTAATAAAAACACATTTTTTTCGCATTGTCCATTACCTTTAGTGGAGTTGTTATGCATAACAATCGTTCACTTTGTGATAATTAAATGAAATTAGGTACACAAAATTCCCTACAAAAAAAATAATTTTCTTTTGTCGTAGCCCAAACGGTTTCCCTACAATCATTAAGCCAAATGGGCAGCGGCACAAATTCGCCATTATTTAAAATTAACGTCGTGCAGATCCTGTGCGTTATTGCCATATAACTTCTCCTTCCTTACCACAGAGCTATTAAGAATTGGTTGTTACCACAGGGAGATCGACCCATTCTACTTTTGACAGTCGTGATGTAACCTTGATTTCTATTTGTTAGCATGAAAAAGCAGATGTTAGATTTATACTCCACGTATTTGATGCAGCTGAGAAAGGTCATGAATTTATCACGATTTGAATGGTGAACATTGATATTTTGATACTGGCAGTGAATTGAACCTAAAATACTTATGGATTGCTGCATTTGGGATAGGCAAAAACTTTTCTTATCTACCTGCACACGAAATTGCTAGGGAAATCGGTCCCAGTAAATCATTTTTGTTGCTACTGTGTCACTCTCTAACATGATGTGATATTACCTCGTCAACTTTTGGAAAGGGAAAACGAACAACTAGGGAACTTGGAATAGTATCGATGGCCTAACTGAAATTTTACTTAAATAAATATAATTTGCTAAAGTGGAACCCGATATGTTGCTGGCTAATGAACGCTTCGTGACAAATCGAACACTAACTATGATATAATTGCAGCAAGAAGTCAATGAATTATGTAGTTTTTGCAGTCACTGCCAAATAATACTGCTGGCTAATGATCTTACAGTTGATGATCTCAAATCTGAATAAAATTTCAGTTTGTTGTAACATCCCACGGTGGTAAATCAATATCATCAAGTGATTCCGAAAGTGATCATGAGCTAAAAAAGAAAAGGATCTATAATCCTTACAATTACAGAAGAAATATTATAAAAACTAGGGTTAATGGCAAGAAATACACCAATTAAAGAGGAAAGAAGGTTGAAAAAGTGAGACAAGCCAAGACTGGAAGTAAATATCTTCACTAAAAAGCAAAGACCCCTTCAATTACTATCAGCGACAAAATAAGCTTTGTTCGACATGTAAAGTGGGCGGTTTTCCAGGAACAGTGTTTGATTTCAAACTCAAATATTTTAGATCCTGAGTCTTGGGGGTGGCAAGTGGAAGATGGAATTTACCAACCTCTTTGGACCACATCCCCAGAAGCTTTTTCGGCATCTCAAGAAGTTGTATTATGTAAATCTCAAGTTATATGTAGTAAAAAATGTTTACGTGCTCGTGCAGTTAAAGTGTACGATACTGTGTTGATGTGATGGAGACTGTTATGTAATAAGTTTAAAGGGTTTCAAGAAAATTCTTTGGGTACCTTTAAATGGCTCTAACTATTTAGGGGCATACTATTATACAGACGTATGTTAGTTTCAATTATTATAGATTTACTTTGGTCCGTAGATTATCCAGCTAATATTTTTCGAGACCTTTCGGTAATACCCTGTATATAGAATGGTGTAATCGAATAACGAATATGATAACAATATCTAATTTTATCTTCATTACTGATTAATTAACAGGTAGTCACGAAACGGAACAGATTAAATATTAATATTTTTAGGTATTCCCACAACTTACTATATTGTTCATATGTATAATTTATATGAGTAATGTTAAATAAATTATTAATAGACAAAGTTGCTGGCATTTCGCAGAGTGAATGAAAAGTAGGTATTTATTATTGGTTTATTATAAATTGAAAGAAACCAAACATTTTATGGCATATAAAAGGATTTTAGGACTTTGACTATTCTAACGACTATATTAATATAAAATTTTAGCTGTTAGTTTTTGTTATAGTTAAAATTTATGACTTAACAATGAAAATATGTATACTCTATTTCAAACTCATTTGCAACATAAAAAATGTCGGCGTCTTTAACGGCGCACAGTGGACGAAAACGCCGAAAAGCTGGCCAAAATATAAAGGCATTGAGCTATTTTACTGAAATTGTGCATACAGGGGTTTTTTGTCGCTGATCAAGAATCCGAAGTTGAATTTTGAAAAAAACAAAATGGCGGCCATGAACATACCAAAAATCGCCAATTATCGCTGCATTTTTACAAAACTTTGTATACAGTTTTTTTGGGTCGCTGATGAAGAATCCCATATAGAATTTCAAAAAAAATTACGGTCAAAAATATATACATAGTTCAAAAATTATTATTGAATTGAAGCGAATTCATGTGTTTCATTTGTTTTAGAAAATTAGGATCTGGGGAATGGAATAAAAATGTGTAATGACTTAGAACGCATGAGTTGAGAACGCATGACGTTCTCATTTCATGAGAACGCATTCAAAAGGAGCCCACTTTATGGTGCACGAATGTGCATGCATCCGTGCATTCGCGCACAATTTGGTCAATATCTCGCAAAGATGCAAAAAGATGCAGCTAATTTTTTATACACTTTCGAAAAAATGTTCATTGAACACATTCCAATAAGTTTCAAGACCAACCATCACCAACCGCGTAACTTATGTTTTTTTTTGTGGAGTTTATGAATCGTTGCATGTACAAAAATGCACTACACTTCGATAATTATTTACTAATTACTATATAAATAAACTGATCTGATACTGAAATATTTTAATTGTAATTACTTTCTGATGCAGAATCCATTTTTATGACACAGAAAACTGCAGTTTGAGAATTTTTACGCTGCAGACAAAATTTATCGATTTTTGAAGCGTTGCGAGCTGCCGAAGTGACGCGCTGCACGGTCGCACAATAAGTAATTTCCTCGCTCAGGTAGTGAACCCGGACCGGTATTAACGGTCTTTTCTAATGCTAGGGGTACCACTACAACGATTTAAAATGTTTCCATTTCAAAAAAAAATCTTCATTTCTTTAATTTTGGCCAGCTTTTTTGCGTTTCCGTCCACTGTGCGGCGGTAAAGGGATCAAAGAAGCTGACGTTTTTATGTTGCAAATAAGTTTGAAATAAACTGTAGATATTTTCATTGTCAGAAAGTCAGTTCACAAAACTTAATTCTAAAGACGGTTGAATCTGCTAAACTCAGGTGTAGCGACCGTGGGAGTCTTGCCTATGCAAACTCACACACACATACATGCGGTTATCCCTAAAGGTTTACGTAAACATTTACATTAGTTCACGTTCTCCCGGCATAGTTTGCTTATTGAACAGTAAGATGACTTACTCTTCTCGTCGCAAATAAATAAATGTATATCTGAATTTCTTGATTTAAAATAGGTATACCGGCACAGTGACTGATAATATATTGTCACAAATACGCCAAAGTGGTTTTCTTTTATTTGTGTTTTTTGGAAGACCTGTTTCCTTGTTATGTCCCTAGCTGGGTTATTATTTTTCTAATTAAGTTGGGCGCTACGTGACTTGCTGCCACGAAAATAATTTTAGTTTTGTTGCTTTGGTAATTGATCGTAGGAATGGAATTTTCTCAAGATCGATTTTGATAATACGGAGACGTAAGGTGGCCTGTTCTTAACCTCGTAGAATTTATGGATGCATTTTGGCTATTCTGGCAGAGCTGAGTAAGACTTTAACAACTCCCTCTTCGGCGGTCCTGGCTTGGGGGGGCTTGTTTCTACCTCAGACTTTGTAGCTGAAGGATCTTATCAAGCGGCTTATGCTTTTTATTTATTTACTAGGGCTTAAAAATTTTTTTTCAGTCAGCCCACAGGGGGTCTGCAAAAATATCTCTTTATTTCCCTGCGAATGCATTTTGAACTATGAAATTTATTTTTTTCAAAGTCGCTGAAGGCCAAAAAATAATTTGAACAAAGGGTTCCTTACAAAATTGAATTTTACTAGTGAGATCAGCTGATTTGCGAGTGTAAAATTTGACTAAGTCGTTAAGACCAAAAATAAATTTGGACAGGAAGTCCTTTAGATGAACGTAAAATTCACAATCACAAAACACTTTCAAAAAATTTCTTGAAATTCAGCAGACTGGACAGCAAGTTGACCTACAACTCGGATATTACTAGCCTGCCTGAAAGGTCGCGCATGACTGCACAACTTTTCTTAATAATGAACGATTTGTAAAACAAAAAAAAAAATTATTAAAATTCGGAAAATCGGAAAAAAAAATTGTTTGTATCTTTTTTATGCTTAATATTATTTTATTAAAATTAAAATAAATTTGAAAATTTACTTTCAAACAACTAAATCGAAAGTTATTGAAAATTTAAAAATTATTATTTCTATGTCCTGGTGGACTAACAAAATGAATTAGATGACATTTATTTTTTGTAAAAATTTTGGTTATCGATCCTTAAAACTCAAAAAATTTCAATAAATTCTGAAACTTTTGTGGCAGCCTAGTAAACACCCGGGAAACTTAGAACTAACCAATTTTTGTTGAATAAATGAATTTTAAGTCAAGTGAAGCTTTAATTTTAAAATAAGTTACATTTTCTAATATAAAACTGAGGTTCGAGAATTTATCTTAACAAACCTAAACTCGAGAAAAAAATAATTTTGAAAATGATTCTGTCTCTAAGTATGTAAGTCAATTCATTACCTTGTCTAAGACGATGATGTTTTTTTGCATAAACGTTTAAATTTTGTTTTTAGACAACCTACGTCCGTAGGAGCCTGCTTGTGGTTTTTTAAGTTTAATAAGTAAAAAACAATGTAGATTTTTACCGTAATATCTGATGACGGAAGACTCCGCAAGCCAAAATCCACGGATGATAAAAGCTGTCGAAGAAGTACTTCTGGTTCTCTGCGGTGAATGTTTTAAAATTACTTTATAGGTGGTGGACACCGTCTTCGTGCCTTGGATACCAAAAAATACCCCAGCCTTTTGTGCGTGGAGAAATTTCTTAGTGTCTATTTTACGATTTCTGGGGTCCGTGTGAGATCTATTACCTGTGAAACGGTCAACGAGGGACTGTCTTAAGGGCTCTAGATAAGTTGGTGTTTAATAAGGGGTTCACACCCGGTTTTAAGTAAATTATTTGTCGTTCGGGAAATGACATCTAACTGTATGAATGTAAAAAGTGAAAAATTATACTTTTAAAATAAATTTACTATCACGATGCTCTCTTGTTGCTGCCAAGAAGTGAATTGTCTTAACTTGTCTGAAATTTTATATTTATACAGGTTGTGTCGTCATTATTGCGATGTTAATATGATGTCATGCTTTTGAAAGCGCGTAGTAAAAATAGTAAAAATAAAATCTACCCTACTCAAAAGCTCCCGTTTTACCAAAAGCTCCCGATACGGCTGTCTGCCTGGCTGGTCCGCTACACGGTGTATCAACCTCCAATTTTACAAGTTTAAGTCTCGTATAAATAAATCTAGCGGTTAATGATACGCTGTGGAAACAATGATTGTTGCCTGAAATTATTATCATTATTTTGTCTGAAATTATTTTACCTTAATATTGGCTGTTATTTATTTAATTGACTTTGTAAAAATTAATTTTTAGGTGTGTGCGACTAGCATCTTTTAACATTTATATGATAGAAATGCAGAACTTTAATTTAGAACTTTAATTTTTACTATTTTATGATGGCTTTGGCCACTGATAATTATTTGCTTCTGTCGACCACTGAAATTAAAATGTTGTGAGGCCTCTCGGATTGGAGCAAACTCGTTCAGACCGGTTTGTAATTGTAACATCAAAATGGCCAAATCTCACAAAGACATTCATAGGCAATAATTATTGCCTATGAATGTCTTTGTGAGATTTGGCCATTTTAATGTTTGTAAGTGCACCGCGGTGGTCGCCGTCGCGCCTTTGCTGCGGAGCAGTTTTCTAATGAAAATTAATTTTACTATTTCGGTTTTTAAAAATTGGAGAATTGAGATAAAAAATTGCTACTTGAAGTTTTGAATATGGTTTTTTATTCTTTATCTAATTTGCTAAAAAAGTGGTGTGACATGTGACATTTTGAATCCGTGTAATTTTGGTCTCGGGTATTTTTGAATGTTTTTAATAGCTGAGGGCCTTCTATGTGATTCTGAGCGATTTTCTGGTAACATGATTTTTACGAGATAATTAAATGTTTTGTAGAATTGTGGTTCTACAAGAATATATTATACTGTCGTCTTTGCCAGTACTATTTGAATGTGTGGATCGCATTTGCCTGTAGGCAACTATGGCAAGTGTAAATACAAAATAGTAAACTAAAATTTCCGCACTGAGTGTTTATTTTCAACTTAATTTTCATTAAGTGAGTGTGGTATTCCACAATGGGTATTAGAGAAGGAACATTTTCGTTCATTTTGGAAAAAATATAATTCTGAGTGGCCATCACATACGAGACAATAAGTAATATCGCAACTCCGACCTTCTAAAAAACTACTTGAGAATAATATAAAGAATGACGTATGTCATAAATAAATATGGCAAACTATGGATGAAACATCAATTAATTGTAAGAATTAACAAGTTGGGCAATGTGTTAATTAAAATTTTCATATTTGCTGGCCAGTAGAAGGTTGAAAAACAGTAATGGGGAATATGGTTGCAAACGGCGTATTATCACAACAAATATTTTGAACACGTTAAATCTGTAATATTCACATTTAACTACAAGACTCTAACACTATAAAGGAAAGTCAGCAGCAAACAATGCGCAAGTTTCAAACAAAATTTGCTAACTATACCTACAAATTATAGTATATCATTAACATATGCTATCGAAAAATTCCATGGTGGATAAAGTAAACTTATTACAGACGTTAACAGATGATCTGGTGTTCGTGTTGCCAAAAAATTTCAAGAAGTGTTAAGAAAAAATCCGGATATTAAAAAACTGCGTGACCTTAAAGAGAAAAGGGAAGCTATGGAAGTGTTACTAATTCTCAATAATATTTGCATACGCGAATATTACATCTTGATGTAGAACGTTCATATCCAAAATACACGTCGACATTTGCAGCAAAGCGTAAATCAGAGGACACTTAGAAGCTCCATTAATGATGCTGGTGTATGCTGAGAACCACGAACAAACATTGATGGGCAAAAAATAAGAGGCAAGTCCTTGTAATTAGTTATACTTACATTAACTGATCATGGTAACCCAGCGCGCCTCCGGAATTCGCATATTCAGCCGTCTTTGTAATTACAGCAAATATCAATAACTAAAAGTTTATATTATTATTGTGGTTAAAATAATAACAACGTCCATTTTAAATTTCTTCCTACGTTCGGTTTTTTATAAATTCATACGAAATAAAAATTAAATGTCTATTTACTAACCGATTAATATTAATTTGTCCCGTTTATCTGAATCAAAAGGATAATTCTAAAAAAAAGAAATCTAAAAAGTGACTGACCCTCATTAGTCATTTCATTACAATAACATGCAAGTAATTAAAAAAGCAATGTCTTGGAAGAATTTAATTTGATTTTAGTTGAGGGCTTTTCCCCACATACATACACGTAATTTTTTTTTAGTTATAAATGTATGGAAAAACCAACCAAAATCTCAATACACATTAAATTACCTTCCACGACTAACGAACAAAGCGCAATGTAATCCTTATTTATCCTCTACAAGTACCAGCGGATGTAGAAGGAAATTTGGGGGGAGGGGGGTCGGAATTTTACACACATAAAAAATTAATAAGGCGAAAAAACCTTTATTTAGTTTTTCACAAATTTTTTCTTATTCATTACAAAACAAAAAAATATATGTAACATTAATTTACTATTAATTATTAAATAATTAGTAGTAAAATTATTATCTACAGGCTCTTTTAACTCCTCAGTTCTACACAATAAAATAATTTTTCTTAGGACACATAGTGAATTTGTTATTTTAGGTAGGTACTTATATTTGATCTTTCATCATCTTATTACCCTTACATTTAAATTATAAAATTAACGGTTTAAATGGACAGAAAGACCACAGGCTATATACGCTTGAAGTTTCAATAAATAAATAAATATGTGTATATATATATATATATATATATATATATATATATATATATATATATATATATATATATATATATATATATATATATATATATATATATCCCACCGTCATTTCTAGTACCAGTGGTGGGATTAAAACCCCCAGGACGATGGAGAGGTTATCTGTGTAGTCACAAGGAGTAGGTTACTTCATAACTTGAGTGAGGAGAGACGAAAGGGGAATGTAACGCGTTATAATATATGCCATATTTTGAATCATACGTTTGTTGTGTTCATTTTATAATCGTTTTGTGTGGTTATTTGCTATTATTTTGATATGCTTATAGTTATTATTACTTATGTTATATTATATTGTTATGGACCTCTTTTTTGTAGTTTTTATGTGCTTTTTTGACATTTTAAGTGCCATTTGGATTATTATATAAAGGACACCATTTGGTTTAAACTACATTTATTTTGAGAAGGTATGTATAAAAAGATGAAGTATATTTATTTTGAGGAGAAATATCCAGTTAATAATAAATAATCGTTTTAAGATGACCGGATCTATATGCAGTGTTGCTATTTGTAAGAGAAATGGTGGGAGGGCAAAGAAGAATGGAGAAAATATATTATCATTTTTCTCGTTTCCTACTGACATTTTAATTAGGAAAGAGTGGATTTGAAAATGTTAAAGAAAAGGAAAGCTTAACCCCCATAATAAAAGACTTTGCAATAAACATGTTACAATTGATGATTTCGAAGGTGGAATGAAATCAAAATTGATGAATGTATTGCAAAAAAAAACGAAAAAAAAACTGCTAGGCAATTTACCTACCGAAAAAATAATTTGTGGCTAATTTTATTATGTTTTAGCTATTCCATCGCTTAATTTGTTGCCTGAATGAAACTTTGACAAAAATGTCCAGCCCAACTGCAAGAGGTAAACGTGTTAAAAACTAGAGAACGCAAAGAGATCGTTAAACAAATTTTAAGTCCTTTATTGTCTATAGAAAATGTGGAAAACATTCCATCCACAAGTAAAGGAAATCCCTAAGAAGGTGCACATGAGGAATTACTACGTAATTATAATGTTCTCTTGCTAGAGAATGAAGAGTTTAAAAAAAATCAAAGAAAACGGAAAAAAATTTTTTCTGACGATCTCTGAAATGCTTGAGGATTTTTTATCAAACTTGCTGTGCAGAGAGAGTACTTTTAGAGACTTCTTTGTTGTATATATGTTTGGGAATCATTTCCTGAATTTTCTCGATGCATATACTTAAGGATCACACTGTGTATATTAGCCATAACATGTGAAAATCCCCGTTTTATCGGAAATCATAATTAATGAACTAAAACCTGCCAGAAGTATTATAAATTGTAATATTTTTGAACTGGTTGGTCGTAATTCCACCACCTTGTACAAACGTAATTTTGTATTTTCGTCTTTGCTCAAAGCTATACACAAAATTTCATTAAAATCGCTTTGGCCTTTTCAGAGATCAAGTGGGGAGTAAATAATCATCAAATAACAGACAAACATATTTTAAAAACCGTGCCAAAACATTGTATGTTGTAACTTGTGAAGATTTGGTAAAGGAAATGGTTAAATTTGGTGATAATTTATAATCGACAGTATAAAATTTAATGAAAATAATAGTTTTTATTTCGATCATACACAAAACAGTAGGTTAGGTTAGGTTAGGTTTGTTGTGAGTGGGTCTCAGTAGACCCTCCACTGCGGCCATCAGCAGGCCTATTGTGGCTCACGCCTAATTATATTTCACCCAATAAGTTCAGTCTCTTAATGAAACTGATAACTTTATTGGGTGAGAATGTGTCCAGATCCTCTGGCAGCAGTTGCCCTTTGCCAAATATTGAGAATCGGATCCTCTCCACAGCGGGACAGGTGCATAAGATGTGGTCTGCCTTCTCATCATCCTCCAGGCATAGACGGCACTCGGCGTTTTCCGCTAGGCCGAGTTTATGCAGATGATAGTTTAGTCGGCAGTGCCCGGTATATAGGCCTGTTAGAGTTTTCAGGTTTATCCTGATTAACTCTAAAAGTTTCTTAGCTCTCGATTTCAAAGGGTATTTTATGAACGTCTTCGAATGAACTAATCCTGGTAACTCTTGCCAATACTGGAGAGTTTGCCTTTCAGCCCAGGTTGAGATAGCCATCTTGGCCGTACTTGAAGATATGCCAAGTATTGGTTCTGGTCCGATGAATCGTGATCTCGCTCCTTCTCTAGCTAAGGAGTCCGCTATTTCGTTACCTTCCATACCAGAGTGGCCGGGTATCCACACCAGAGTCACTTTGTTGTTCTTGCTCAAATGATTTAGAGCTTTCTGACAGTTCCATACCGTTTTGGAGTTACACCGGTAGGAGCCAAGAGCTTTTATAGCTGCTTGGCTATCTGAGAAAATTTTTATTGATCTGCGTGTAAGATGCATATATTCCAGCCTTCGTACACACAGTTCAATGGCATGAACCTCAGCCTGAAAAACAGTTGCATGAGTACCTAGGTTTGAGACTATCCTCACCCTTGGTCTGTAGCTGTGTACTCCGGCTCCTGTTCCCTCGGGAGTTTTGGAGCCGTCTGTAAACCAACAACTGTCTGCCTTCAGTAGGTCGGCTTTATTCCGATCCCACTCATCTCTTTCTGGAGAAAGGATGTTGAAGGTCAGCTCGTAGTTGGTCATAGTAGGCATAGTATCCGAGGGCATTCCCAGGATGCTGTGATTCTCTATGACACAAAACAGTAACACCAAGAAAATAAATGGACACAAGTTTATTCAATAATTAGTGTTTCTATTCCTCAGTTATTTTCATTATGAGTCATATATAGTGTTCTTTTGATTATTAAAACATGTTAAATTAAATAATCAACGTAAGTATATAAAATTAACATAATTCCTAAACTTTAAAGTTCTAAACGAAAGCATTTCAAATCTGGCACACAGATGACGTATTCCCGCCATTAATTCTATTGGTGAAAAGTTAAGAGGTTACCTCTTAACTTTTGACTTTAGGGGTAACATATGGTATATTTTTGAAATCAGGAACAAAGGATCATTTCAAAAATTTAATAATATACAGGGTATCCCATTTAAAGAAAAAACATTATTTTTTTGTATCCCCTGAAATCTGCACGATACTGTACTTTTGATAGCATTTTAACAAAATTCAGTCATAACCACACAACTTTTATTTAAAACTTTTTTTTCTATAGGCACATACAAGGGGGTCTCCCTGCGGCTCTAAATCAGCCAGTGTCCAAGCAATTAAATAAACTGTCCATTTTGTCATCACAGAAGTAATTTTCAACCATATAGAAGACAAATATAACGTTAATTCGAAATTCATTTCATATCAGTAATTATAATACTGATTACTTAATTATTCAGTTTTGAATGACGCGATACTTATTTGCTTATAGTCCAGGCAGTCTAGTTTAAAAGTCACCATTAGATTTCTTTTAATGGGGTTTCTCAAAAAAGTTTACGTAAATTGTTCTTGTACCTTAGATGAACTATTGCAAAGGAGTCGACAGGTGAAACTATGAGTTACGTCATATATGATATTAAGACAATTCGATTGATCGACTAAGACACTACCAAGTTGCAAACAGGAATCAGTTTGGACATTGAATATCTTCATCTTGGCTTAATCTGGATTCGAGGTTAAGTGGAATCAGAAACTTTTGTAAACTAAACCTTTTATATATGCCCAGAGGAGCAAGTTAAATTTAAAAACAGCGCACTTTGGTGGCCAATGAATAGTCCCAAATCTTCCGATAAACTCTTCATAACACGCATTTAAAAAAATTCTTACAGCATTAACATTATCTGGTGGAGCGCCGTCCTGTTGCTAAATATTTCAATAAAAGTTCAGAAGCTAATCTTCAGTCACGTTTTCAACTTATTCTCTTATGAGCTGAGAATATCTCTCTCCCGATAAAGTGCCTCCATGCATTATACGGGGCACAGGGTGTTCCGTAAATAATGGTATCTCTTTTAACAGATTGTAGAAAAATTAATTTTAAGCAAAAAGTTTTATGTGAACATGGGATGTCAAGGGCTTAGTTTCCGAGACATAGGGTGTTAAAGTATAAAAAAAATATCTGATGTGGCCGGCACATAACTTTCTTATACTAGTATATATCATCCTGATGTAAGAAAATCATTCTATTTAATTCTTTACTTACCTCAATTAAATTTTAATAGCGTACCTTGAAACGTTTCATTAAAATTTTTAAATAATTAATTATCAGCATCATTCGAGAATGTCAATAATAATTCAGGTCATATATTTTAATAATTTCTTCTTATTGAGATTTTTGTAACCAAATTAAACATTTCAAATGTCAAACTGTTAAATTTATCCTAACCCCATTTTATGAGGTCAAATGTATGAAAAATTTAAGGTTACATCAGCTTTATTTATGTAATTGGAAAATATATTTTAATGGCTTGATATAGTAGACATGCTTTATAATCTTTCATCAAGAATATATTTTTTTGTAAAGGCAAATACAAAAAAGTTTGGGTCTCGTGGACCTCCTTTCAGCTGGCCAATTTTGCTCATCATCGAATTTTTCATAGTTTTTGGCGTTTAGAACAAGTGTACCAAATTTGAAAGCTTTATCTCAAAAACTGTGGTTGCTATCGCGATACTACAGACATGCAGACAGCCTTTTTTTTCATAAAATTTTTTCATTATAATTCGTCAAGATTAGTCCAGAAATGCAATACAAATTTTTAATTTTTTTCCCGAAATTATACCTTTTTTCCTCTTTCTTTTTTTGTGTCTCTTCTGATGGTACCATATTCACCAAATTTAATGTGTCACCTAAAATGTTGTTGACAAATTTGAGAAGTCTCCCTTTAGTATTTTTGCTTTATCGCGGATACACACACACATACACGCACCGACAGACATCATTCGGAAAATAGTCAGAATGGATTCAGAATTGAACCATTCTGAATAACGTATAAATCAATCAAAATCTCGAGGTTGAAAACAATCACGATTACTATATTTCCTTATAATAGGTCTAAGAAAGTAAAAAACGGAAAATTTTATATCTCCAAAAGTAGAAGAGATATGTTAGTCAAACTTGGTGCACATTGTCACTGAATGAACTACAACGATCATTCAAAAGATCAGGCGTCTAAAGCGCCCAGTGGCGGAGATATGGGTAACTAATATAAATATGGCGAAGAAAGTTGTATTACCCTGTACAATAACAAATTTGAAGCATATCTCAAAGTATTTTTCAATTACAAAGAAAAAGTATGTCTTGGATTTTTTTTCGTATGTGGTACCGTTTCGCCGCAAATCATCTTTTTTTATTTGTATATCGGCTCAATACTATTTTTGTACTTGAAAACTTACAAAAAAAAAAGTGATTTGGTAGAAAGCCTTTTACAAACGAGAGAATACAAAATGCATAAATAGAGACCCACCACCCTCTAGTCTTAAAGTAGTTGTTGGAAATGTCCTCATTGTCTCTCTATACATAACTGATACCTGCGGAACCAGTTTTCACGCACCTCTTGAAATATTTCGAGTTGTTGGCGAATAGTATTTGCCCCTTTAAATATTTTGTGCCGAAAATTGTTTTCATCAATGATGTCAGTTGCATAAACTAAACTTTTTAAATGTCTCCAGAAGAAGGAATCCATGAGGTTCAAATCAGGTGTACGGACAGGCCCGTTGTGAAGACTATTTCTTTCTATCAACCTATCTCCGAAGGTGTTATGTTATGTGTTATTGACTACCATACGAATTGAATGCGCGAGTGCGCCGTCACGCAAATACCACATATTTAAGCGTGTTGCATAAGGAACATCTTCTAACAGTTCCTGTAAATTATTTACAAGGAAATCTAAATACGCTTGCCCAGTTAGTCTATAATACATGGGCCAATCAGGAAATCACCAATTGTGCCAATCCAGACATTAATAGAAAATCTGTGTTGAGTATGTCGTTGATTTATTAAATGTAGATTTTCGTCGCTTCAAATATGTGAATTGCGAAAATTCCACAGTCCATTCTGCGTAAACGTTGCCTCGTTTGAAGATAGGATGTTATACGTAAAATTGGGATTAGCTTGCGCACAAGCAATAAATCTAGGCAATAAATCATCAGGCAACAGTTGCTGAATACTCTAATTATGGTATGGGTGTAACAACTGTTCTTTTAATATAATGTGGAAATTCCCAATAGATACTCTAACATGAACGGGAAGCTCTCGGATATTTAATGACGGATCTTCCTCTACAGCATGCTCTTCTATTTCCGGTGCAATCCGTTGCCTTCTCCCGCGATTTGCACATTTGGGAACAATATTGCCAGTTTCTAGCAAATGCCTTTAAGCCTCTACTAAAGCATTTCTTGAAGGTAGCCGCATTGCTGGAAATCGTGGTTCGTAGATACGCCTCGCTATCGCCGGGGTACACCGAGATTCGCCATAAATTAATATTATATCGTGGTACTCTCTTAAAAAAAACTCTGGCATCTTAAGGTGAAAGAGAAATGCCACCAGCAATAAAAAAATGAACAAAATTGAATATATTTAAACACGACACCGAATTAACAAATTTTGATGACAAATGTCATATAACTGACATTGATTGCGTACTTGATTTTTCAATTACAAAAATAATATTGAGCCGATATACAAATAAAAAAATCTGAAAATCGGTTGACCGTGCAGGCCATCCCTGAAACTTCGCTATTTTCGAGCTTAAAGCGCTCAAAAATATACGTATTAGTTAGCTCAAAATATTATACATATACATTTTGAGCTCTACGATTAGGTGAAGAAGCTCGAAGTTATATTAAAAAAACACTTTTTTTTGTAATTTTTGAACTACGATATCTTTTAAACAAATTAACCAATCGAGATGCAGTTTGCAGCATTCAACGCAGTTTTTCAAGTACGAAAGGTTATAGTTGTAACAAAAATCGATCCGACAAAAATTTTGAATGTTATTTCAAGAAAACACTTTTTTGCGAATTTTTCGTAATCAATATCTCTTGAACGAATCAGCCGATTTTGATGCAGTTTACGGCATTCAACGCAGTTTTTTAAGTACAAAAAGTTATCTTAGTACCAAAAATGGATCCGACAGGAATTTTGAATGTTATTTAAAAAAAAAACTCTTGCGAATTTTTCGTAATCTATATCTCTCGAACAAATCAACGGATTTTGATGCGGTTTGCGACGATCGATGTTGTTTTATAAGGAGAAGAGCTGATTAGATTATGGAATTGATCGGTTCAGTAGTCTAAAAGATATACCAAAAAAACAAATATTTGAAAATTTTATTTTTGAGATTGCTCAAAATCTACCGGGCCGAATCGGTTCAAATTCCCAGAAAATCTAAGTTGAGCCAACCCCTTTAGCTTACAGACTGTCTTCGCTAACACTTGATTTCCTCAATCTGCCTTAGATTATGATCAGACCAAAAATGTGTATTGTGTCTGTGACTTCCCTTATTTGTTGAAAACGAAGATTCGTCGATTCACGCTTATATCGTTTTCGACATGCGATGTTGAAATTTTTTCCTTATGAGCGCCATATTGAATTTGTTCACAATCATGCAATTCTTGTTATTCTGCATACTGTGATATCTCACTTCAACAGTTTTACTTCGAGTTTAATTTGAAAATCGGAATAACTTGTTTTTTTGAACTACGACCTACATCATTTCAAATTGAATCTACGGTCAAAAATTATAGCCGTTTACCCATTTTGGAAAAATGAAAAGAAAAATTAAAATTCAGGGTTAAAAAAAATCATTGATATTTTCATCAGGACAATCCATTCAGGCACCTTACCATATATTAACCTGTTGAAATGATTACTAAATTAAATTGTGATAATCAATAAGAGGTAATATCAATAATTACTTTATTAACTTTACTTAAGTGAACGCAATTACTATCAATAACAATAAGCATACGTGACAAGACACTGTCGTCAGTATAATTTCCTAACAAACTTTAAGTTCTCAATACAGATCCATCAGTTTTAACCCAATTTCCTAATTTGTTTAAAATATATTTAATAACCAGTCATTAGAAATTGACTGTGCCATGATAAAAGTTTATAAGCGGCTACGAAAGTAATGGGGTTTTGGTGTTTACCTATGTTAATTTGCTTAGGGAATTCCAACTGTGATAATTGAGCAGAGATACCTGTGAGGAAAATTAATTAATTGATGTGTCAAATTCAAGAAAAGACCAAAGCAGAAGATTTAAAAAAACTGGAAGATGGCAGATATGATTAATTTATCTAAACTAAATTTGCGTCAGTGAATAACAACAACCTATTCGAATAAATTTGTTATGGGTATTTATCAAATATCAAACAATTCCTAAAAATCTTGAATTTTTGTTACTATTGTATCAGTCAAAACATGTTTCCATATATCGTTCACATTTTTGTTAAAAGCTAATATTTATATGAAAACTAACCAGATACTAAAAAAAAGTAAGTAATTGGTCAAAAATAGAACCCAGAATCTTGAAATTTCGTTGAATTTTGAACACTTGCAGCTTTTGACTGTGTGAAAATTTCCTGCAGATATCGAAAACCCATTTCATTGGCGTTCTATATATGTAAATAGTTTCTCCAGTTGCTTTTCAGAAAAAAATCACAGGGTGATAATAATATACGAAACTGTGCAACAATTTTTTTTCCTCACTATGATAATATGACCATGAAGATCGATACATTTTCTCGCGATCCTCATGTTTTGAATTGAAGTACTGAAAACTGAAATACTAATTTGCTCTCGGAACAACGAATTTTTGGCATCTCCATCAATTTCGGACATTTGTAGAATTTGGATGCCTAAGCCGATTTCAACTTTCTTTGCAAACTTTGAAAGCTCACTTCATTGGCGTTTGATTTTTCCAACTTTTTTCAGAAAAAAATAAAGGGTGATATATAATACTGTGCAAATTAAACAAAAAATCCCGGAACCCCCATTTACAAAAAAGTTATCTTGTCTTGCAGTGGTTCTCTTCATTCGTCCACCATGACGATAAAAATAATATTTCCGCATTATTTTTAAAGCGAGTTATCTCCTTCTGGATGAACCTGATGTAATATTATTAAGGGAGTGCTAGCAGATCCTTAATTTAAATATGTTTCAAAAACCGAATTTCGACCTACTACATTACGAGGGAAGTATTATATAAAAAGTAAATTATTAAATGATTTCAATATAATAATCTTTGGCAATATTAAATAGTAACTCACCCCTATCATATAATTTTGCATACGGACGTGGGCATACATAAAAAAAGGCATAATAGTTATTTATGTACCAAGTGCATAAAGATGCGTTTATGGCCCGTGGCGTGAAAATACAATAAGTGCTATAAACGCTGGTTGAAAACGATACAATACGCCTCATATGTCGGCTATCTTGCAAATACTCCACAAGAAATGTCAGTCTGTGAAATTTTGACATTTCATCAAAATAAAAATCATATTGTCACACTGACATGTAGCAACTTGTTTTGATTTTTAAAAATAAATGCAAATAACCAAGCAACGACATAAATAAAGGTGGCCATATTGTAATTCTGTAGCAGTAATCGTTTTCAGTTTGTCGAAATGTTTTGTGTTGAATTGGAAACGGAAAGAGATGAAAATTTATTTTCCGGTATTCCACTAGAAATTACCGAAGCAGCAGAGGCTGCGATGTCAGACTTGTTGCTTCACAAGTCGAAAATGTTATATGAAAAATAGAGTAAAAACCTAGTCAGGCCGTAAAAGTATTACTTTTAGCCCTCAAACAAAGCATATAAAATGACTAATTAAGACCAGTGTACATAAATAATATAATAAAATGTAAACAATTTGTTGACTATAAAAAACTAAATCAAAATTTATTAAATGTTAATTAGAGTGAAATTTACACCAATTAAGATGTTAATTTGGCTTCAGACGCATTTATAAATATATTAAAATTTAACATACAATAAAGCAAGAAACTATAAAAATAAAAAACTCTGATGTCAATAGAATTTCATAAAATAATAGAATCAATATAAATAAAACATAATTTATGTTCTGAACTCGGAAAAAAGTCGTGCAAACTACAATTTGAAGAACGAGTAAGTATAAACTATATCGAGACAAATTAAACCTCACAGAAAATACTAAAATAGATTATTACAAACACAAATAAATAAAAACATAAATTCTTCCAAAAATGAATGGCATTGTATAAAAAATATATGCAATGGAAATACAAAGCTGAATATTATAAATAAAATTAAATTAAAGGACGGTGATTTGATTCACTTCTGACATTCTTAAAATACCTATCGAATTCATTGACCGCTATATCGTATATCGTAGGAAAAAATTAGCAAGTAAAATTTAAAGAAATAAAAAACCCCAAATTTCATAAGAAATAATGTAAATTCAGTATATTTAGCCTTAACCTACTCGGTTGATGTCAAAGAGATTATTATGGAAATAAAAAAGGAAAAACAACTGGAAAAGATGAGATAACTACAGAAGCTCTGAGACAAATTAAGGACATTACAGCTGAATTATAATTTGATAATTTTAAGTAAAGTACATATAAATAAAGGATTATGCTATACGACATTCAAAGTAAGAATTATTAAGCCACTGTACAAAAACGGAGGCAATAAATTATAGACTAATATCCTTAATTTCCTTCGTTAAAGTCTATGAAAAAATCGTCAAAAACAACATTTACAGGTTTTTAGATAATAGCGAACATATAGCATGTATGTTCACTGTCTTCAATACCTTTATCCATAACTTATTACTCAATAAATTAACATATATCGGTTTCAAGGGTAGTGTACATAATTTGATTGAAAGTTAAGTTACTTATCGAGTACAGAGCAATATGTACAAATTTATAATATTGTCAGTGAATAAAGAACTATAGAATACGGTGTTCCGCATGGAACTGCGCTCGGCCCAGTCTTATCTAATATATACAGAGATGATCTTCTTGAACCATCAAGTGAACAGGGATATTTAGTTTTGCGGGTGAACCGTGTTAATATATAAAGACACGAATTGGAAAACAGTATGAAATAAAACTGAAAGAGACTTTAAATTGATAAAACAATGGTTTGATTATAATATGCTCACAAAAAATTATGATAAAATTAAGTCTTTTCTTTATAAAAGTTGATTGAAGATGAAGTTACTTTATGAAAGTCCATTTTGATTTAAAAAATTATAAATACTTTTTATTACTTGTCTAATTTTCACTTTATTTGTTATTTTACAACTAGTTTCATCCTATTCGGACATTTACAAGTAAACTAAAATATACACAGATTTTACTTTCATTTAAATATAAACTGAACTGATTAGAAGGATGGGTCACTTTATGGTTAATAATATAATTTAAATTTGTACAGATGTTATGTCTTTAAATGTAGGGTTTTTTCAAGATAGTAAATTATATTATGGTGTGATTTTTATTAGCAGCAGGTTATCTGAATAAGTTTAATAACGGAGAATTATTTAAATTTATTTGGTTGTTTAATATGTTGTAATTTTTATTCCTATTTAATTTATTAATTTCTAGCACTTCTAATAAATTAAGTTTTTTTACTTTTCCCACAAATATGTAATATTTTAGGTTGATGGTCATCAGTTATTGTATGACCAGAATCTGTTAGGTGTTTATAAAAGTTGGAATGTTGTTTTTGTGTGTGAATATGTTCTCTATATCTAACTCCGAACGATCTACCTGTTTGACCTACATATGAGGCGTTAATTTTGGGCAATCTAACCGATATACACCACATCTATTACACACACATCAATTACAAAATTTAAGCCCAAAAATATAATTAATAACTCCTTAGACTTAACAGTAAAATTAAACAGCCTAAGTATTGACCCCAACTCTATAAAATTAGTATCGTTTGATGTGTCGAATATGTTTCCACTTTCGAATGTCTTCCTTTAATTTCAAATATACTAGAAAAATGCAAAATTATCCCAAAATTAAAAAATGAAATACTGCAAACATTCAAGTTGTGTTTAGATCAAAAATATTTCCAATATAATGAGGACATCTTTATACAAAAAACAGGTCTCCCTATGGGTTCGCCACTTAGCCCCCTTTTATCCGATATATTCATGGATAATCTTGAAAAACTATATTGGATTCTCCAATATCAAAAAAAATATTATCTTTTGGTACAGCTACGTTGATGACATCCTAATAGGCTTTAAAGGGATAGACAGACAATTAAAAATACTCCTCGATTTTATCAATAACACACATAATAATATATCTTTTACCTTAGAAACAGAGAACGACAATAAATCATTAAACTTTCTCGACTTAACTATAAAAAAGACATAAAACATCATTTTCCTATAATATAAAACATCATTTTCCTATAATATTTACCGCAAACCAACTTTTACAGACACCACGATACCCTTTAATTCCTATAACCCTCTCTCCCACAAATTAGCCGCATATCAATCTATGACACACCGAGCCTTCAGTTTACCTCTATCTCAGACAGATTTAAAAGAAGAATTAGACACAATAAGACTTATAGCACATAATAACGGGTAACCACAAAATATAATCAACAATCATCTAATCTACAAAAAACAAAATATGTCCCTCTTGAAAGAACTTTATTCTACTATTAACGAGAAGAAAGTTCAAACATACATTTCATTACTACATTCAGGTCAACTCTCTTATTCAATTAGCAATACCTTTTTCAAATTTAATATTAAAACATCTTTTAGTTCTAACAAAAATATAGGCAGATATCTTTTCAATACAAAACAAAAACTGATATCTCTAAAAAATGTGGTGTATATCGGTTCGATTGCCCAGAATGTAACGTCTCATATGTAGGTCAAACAGGTAGATCGTTCAGAGTAAGATATAGAGAACATATTCACACACAAAAACAACATTCCAACTTTTATAAACAACTAACAGATTCTGGTCATACAATAACTGATGACCATCAACCTAAAATATTACATATTTGTGGGAAAAGTAAAAACTTAATTTATTAGAAATGCTAGAAATTAATAAATTAAATAGGAATAAAAATGACAACATATTAAACGACCAAATAGATTTAAACAATTCTCCGTTATTAAACTTATTCAGATAACTGCGGCTAATAAAAATCACACCATAATATAATTTACTATCTTGAAAAACTCTTACATTTAAAGACATAACATCAAATTTAAATTATATTATCAAGCATAAAGTGACCCATCCTTCTATTCAGTTCAGTTTATATTTAAATGAAAGTAAAATCTGTGTATAATTTAGTTTACTTGAAAATGTCCGAATAGGATGAAACTAGTTGTAAAATAACAAATAAAGTGAAAATTAGACAAGTAATAAAAAGTGTTTACAATTTTTTTAATTTTTCTTTCTACATATTTCTATCAAAACAACCTACCTTAGTTCGGCCCTCTCGTATGATATCATTAATAGTCAGTAATATCCAGTTGCAAAATAGTAAAACTCTGAGCTGTTTTGATGTTTGTTCATTATTTCTGAGTGTACTAATCCTACAAACCTTGGATTATCTAAGAAAGTTATGCGAATCAAATGACCTTATTGTTAGTCAAGAAGTAGTAAAGATAAATTCTTTTACTGCTACTGGTCATTACTTTAAAGTGACCTAAGAAGACAACCACCCATATTTAATTTTTAACAACTTTTCACAAATGGAACGCTAGTTATTTTTTTAAGCTGTATATTAAACTATTTTAAAAGAAAAAAAAGTGGTTTTGATCAATGATACTAAAGGTTTAAGAAGCAACTGTAAGAAAATACTGGATAATCCAATGCCGTATTAAAAAATTGATTCTATGTTGGCATCTGCAGATAATTTAATGTAATCAATACCAAAAATACATTACTGTTGCTTGTCAATATTTACCTTTTACATTATCAAGTTCTAAAAATCCACTTAGGCAACATGAACGGACCATAGAATAAATGTAAATATCATACAAATTACAGTATATTGCCTGCAACTTTATGTGCTATTACTATTTTCATACAATTTGCCAATTTTTAAGCAACATAATATAATTCATTCTATCGAAATTTTCTATAAAATAAAACTATATTAGACATCGTTTTTACGCCTCTTGAGATTAAGACAAAGCACTATTTTAAAAAAGCAAAATTGAGAAAAATGTATTTGAATTAGTTGTTTAGAAGTACAAAATATTTAGGAAATTTACTGAAAAATGCAATTGTCATGTTTCACAAATTTCATTATTATCAACTATATTTTGCTATCAATGCATCCAAAATTAAAATTTTCTTGGAAATTCATGATCAATAATAATCTGGATGAAACGAACGCAGAATATAACATTATATATGAAAAAAAATTCCGCTGAATGTTCATCCCTTGAACTTCTCGCGTCAGAGTTTATAATTTTAATTAGATAATGGTTGTGACATTAATTTTTACAATATTAAAAAGAAGTTTGCATATTATTTTTTAAAAGGAAGAAAAATGATTTACAGCATTATTTACACATTTGCTTCGTGGCAAATATCTAAATAAGAAGGTCTAACTGAAAACTGCCAAAAGCAAAAAAAAAAGCTAAAGTAACTTGAACCTGCAACTACATGTGACAAGTCAAGTTTAACCATTATACTAAAGTTTGTACGAAGTCAATTGAAATCGTATAAAAACTAAAAGCCTGCAAAAACCGTCGGCATCTCTTTATTGTACATGGGCGGAGGTAAATAGAAATGCTTGTCATAAGAAAATGTTATACTTTTTTTGAAAATTGTATTAATTTTTATTATTTTTTGTTTATTAGATAGGCTATTTTTGTTCATTTCGCCAATAAAATATTTTTGAAATATTATATCAGTTTTAGATATAAAGTCTAAATATTTAAATTTATTGGGTTTAGTTTTAGAGTTAACCCATACTATATTGAAATATGTTATTGCTCAGCAAGGACCAACGAGAAGGTATGAATATATCCTTGCCAGGATGAGGGAATGGGACAGGTTAGATTAGCGAGGGACAAGGATGTTATATAGTAAAAAATAAAATTAAAGTTTCTTCTAAAATAAAAATAAAAATGTAAGTTTCTTAACCAAAGCATAGTACCACAAAAATAAATATTTGTTTAGATAAAACATAAATAAAAACAAAATTAAAATATGTCTCTAGAATAAAGTAACTTAAATTAAAATTTCTTGTCAACTAAATAAAATATATTCCAAGAAATGTAACAATAAAAAAGTAAACTTCATACCTAATATAATATCTAAATATTTTGTTCTGAAAATATATGTATATTAAAAAAGTTAAAGGCTAAAAGTTGACGTGTCCGAATCTTCACTTTCTGAAGAGGAATCATTACCCGGATGAATTATAATCGGCGCAATGGGGGGTAGTGTTGGATATTGATTTTCTTTATTAATTACATGCTGAACGCAATTTTTCCATAAATCAGTATTGTCGAGGTCATTTATTACTTCTCTTATATGATCAACTACTACCGCGCTTAACGTTGGAGAGTCGTTACATTTTCGCAAACGATCTTTTAAAGTTGCCCAAACCATCTCGATAGGATTAAATATGCAATAGTACGAAGGTAAGCGCAAAAGTGTATGACCGTGCATATTGGATAAGTTATCAATAACATATTCCTTTTTGAAATTCTGTTCTTTTATTCTTTTCAGTAATTCGCGCTTTATTGGAACTTTTACAGGAATTTCCATATTTTTTTCTCATGAATTTTAAATTGTCTTCCTTTCTTGTACTGATATTTGGTATTTTATTTAATATTCGCGAGTGATAAGAAGCATTATCTAATACAATTACCGATTTAGGCGGAATATTTGGTAAAAGCTGTTCTGAAAACCATTTTTCGAATAGATCAGCTGTCATATATATCTTCGTGATAGTCTGCAGAAGATTGCGATATTTTTTTGGCCGACAAGAGCAACGCATTAGGTACAAACCCGTTTTCACTTCCCGCATGAAGTATGATAACGCGTTTTCCTCTAGAACACGGAGTATTTAAAACACAATTATTTGAACCGTCTACCCAACCATACTGAACTACATCATGTGTGTCAAACCACGTCTCATCTAGATACACTATATGCCTGTTTAGTTTACGATATTCTCTGATTTTTTCCAAATAATCTACCCGAAGTGCTACTATACGTCGCGATTCCATAATTACCATACGACTATCAAGTTTTTTATGTTTAAAACCGCATTCTAATAAAACATTTCGTAGTGTATCTAAAGAACTATAATTATAATCAGGATAGTCGCTTAATTTTTCTCGAATCATTTTTAACGTAGGAACTATATTTTTTTCATATATATTATAAATTATACGCCGTATTACATCTTTGGTAGCATCATCAATATTTTTTAATTTCATATTTTTCCGTTTTCTATTTGTACCGTGATCTATAACATCCCCTTTTTTAATTACACGATAAATTGTTGATTTTGATATTTTAGTTAATTCGTTAATACGTTCTATTATTTCTTTCGCACATTTTTCATGATTTTCACTTTAAACGTTCATATATATTTAAAATAATGCGTTGACTTTGTACGTGTAAATCTTTATTTTGAAACTCTAAATTTATTTCGTCTTCCTCGACAATAACAGGCTCAACTATTTCGGGATTTTCGGGTGTTATTATATTATCTTCTGTTTCAAATGGTCTCCAGAAAGCCATGGTAAATTAGTAAATAATACAATATCTTAAATACCTTTTATGTAGTAATAAATATTTACCAATATGAACACTAAGTATAAACTGAACCACACTTGATATTATAATAGGTATTTCTGCACTGCACTGGACAAATGTAATAAATAACTAGGTAATCGACTCCACGTTGACTAATGACTGATATAAACTCAAACACCCACCGACCAACCGGACTGACGAATATCCTGATCCCAGCCTATCGTCGCCCATCGTCCTCAAACCATAGCCAATGCCGGCACATCTCACAAGTCTACGTAATTGCGGAGAAACGATTTAATGAGTTTTTTTTATACTAGTGGGCCTGTCCGTTTTATTATCTTTAAACACGTGTAGTCGTAGATGGTTCATTCAGGCTGATTACATTGCCAGTCACGGACTCGCCTGCACAATTTCAACTACCATTCGATTCTCGATACCATTGCTAAATACATAGGACAAAATATCAAGTTAAGTGCGCACAGTCCTGTGCTTTAACAATGACCAATTTCAATTGACTTCGTATAAACTTTACTATCCACCCAAAACATTGTTCTCTAGAGTAAATGTTATATTGCAGTCTTCACTCTTCACATGCACAATATTCAGCATAATAAAAAGCTGCCTTCAACTATGTTACCCAACGTGTAAGAATCGGCTGTGGTTGTGTTGACGAGACGACAGATTGAAAAAAAATCTATTGTAAATGTTACAGTACGTCTACTGGACCCTCTTAAATCGACATTTCCACTGTTACTAGGTGGCAAGAGACTGAGTGTACTGGCAAATCAATTACGCGGGTGGTGCTGGAAACGTTAGAAAAATGTGACCTGTCAACAAGTCATGTGTTGATGTTTGTGACCGATGGTACCACGACAATGCGTTTGGTAGGCCACTTTCTTCAAGAACACGGTTGTAGGTTGGTACATCTTACGTGTAAAGTACATGTTTTACATCTTGTGGCAGAAACTATTCGACAAGGTTTTCCAAAGGTAGATGCATTAATAGCAAGTACAAAAAAAGTGTTTCTTAAATCTCCTAAACGTCTTCGTGAATTTCACAAGTGTCCCGGTATTCCAGAGCCACCACAGCCGATTCTTACTGGTTGAGGAACATGGTTGAAGGCAGCTTTTTATTATGCTGAATATTTACAACAAATAAAAGCTGTGATGCTACAATTCAATCGTAATGAGGCTGCTGCTATTTTTATTATTTTTTTTATTTTTATTTTATTGATCTATTTGCCCAACAGATTACAGAATCCAATTACAGGACAACAGTATAATTAAAAAAAAAGTTAAAATTAAAAATATACTTAAAAACTATAACTTAATATAATATAATATAATATAAAATATTCATAAAACTATAAATAACTAAATGAACGTAGTAAGCAGTGAGTAGCAAACAATGCGTATTAAATTGAAAAGTACAAAATTACAAAATTAAACTATATATCTATCTAACTATCTAACTATCATCATTTCTCATCGAATGCACGATATAAATATAAAATATAAAACATAAAAGTATGAAAGAATTAATAGAGATGTTATAGATATGAAAGAGCATATTTCAAACTAATTTACATTTCCAAGATGCTGCGTTGCTGTTCTAATAAAATTATCAAGACATATTATTTACATCACTATGACTAGCTATTTGGTTTAAGTTAGTGCTCATCGTATGCAATGGTGACTTTAAAAGTATGTTAGTTCTAGCAATTGACAAGTGAAGTAACTCAGTTTGCCTAGAGGCTGGTCTCGGTACTCGAAATTGTAGCATTGACATTATAGGAATACAGTCTATCTTGTTATGCAATAATTTGAAAACAAAAGCTAAAGTAGATAATATCCTCCTTAAATATAAAGATGGCATTTCGAGTTCTTCATATAACATATATTGATTATACCCTATTTCAGGATATACTCCGTTAACTTTGTAGAATAAGAGCTTGCAAAATTTCTTCTGTACTCTCCCGATTGCTGATTTCTGAAGATCATAATATGGATACCAAATAATGGATCCATATTCTAACTTAGATCTTACAAACGAAAACTAAAGTGTCTTTAATGATAGAACATCATTAAAGTTACGGCAGTTCCTGGTTATAAAACCCAGCATTTTTAAGGCTGATGATGTTTTCGTATTGATGTGTTCATTGAATGAAAATTTATTACCAAATAAAATACCTAAGTCTTTGGTAATTTCACAACGTTATAACTCGGCTGAATCTAGTATATGCATATGTAAAAGATATAGATTGTTTTTTTAAAGTATAAGTGATCACCTTGCATTTGTCAATATTCATATATAATTTGTTTGATGTACACCATGACTCAATTTTAGATAGCTGCCTCTGGATAAATCGACAATCCTCAATAGTATTGACGGCATGGAAGATTTTAAGGTCGTCTGCAAATAAAAGCTTTTCGCTATTAAGGAAAGCCAGACAAAATTCGAAGATATTTCCGTTGAAACAGCTTTAAAAACTATTTATAAGATTACATGACGCCATAAAAAAACTTACAAAACAGTTCTCCAAATATAAGCATATTTTTTCACAACAGCGAACATCACTCACGGAGACAACCATAGCAACATACCTGATGCTGCAAAGTTTCTACAGATCTTCTCCAGTTTGTGATAACTAAGCTAGTTCATTAAGCTAGTTAAGAGGGTAAGTTATGCATACATTGTTATAAATTGTAACAGTTTATTGCCTTTGTTACCAGTTAATTTCTTTTATTACGCTTATTATGATGCAGACGCCTATGACCCGCCGCGCATTGCTGCCAGCAACACCTCATGACCTTCTCACACCTTATAGATAAGACCATTACATTTACTGAATGACCATAAATAAACATCTTTGGTATCAATCAGCAATGACCGGAATTTCAAATATTTATGCCTTTGTTGTTGTGCAAAATCACAATTATCATAACATAACTTTGGAAATTCTTGAGGGTGAAGATAAACGTATTGCAGTATATCCATATATTTACAATGACATTAGCAGTTCTGCGTATTTGACTTCATCCAATACTTATATGAGTGCAACAATTCTGTTCATGCATTACATGTTTCGTAATATAGCCATAAATGTTGAAAGTAATTAATAAAATCCAATAGGCCGCAAGGTTTTATTGCAGCATCACTTTTCGATATGACATTATTAGACAAAGAATAAGTAAATATCAGACAAACTAGTCCTTGGAAAACTATCTATACTGATTGGAATAAACAATGCAATTAAAAATTAACAAATATGTCCTTAATAGTTTAGCCAATAGAGAATTTTTTTTATTACTATTTTAGTAGGGGAGCTAGGGGACCTAATTTTTTTTATACAACAGAACCCGGTGGATATTTTAATGGATGTTCCCAAGAGAAACCTGGCTTTGTTATCAAAATGGCGGCAGAGTTTTTGCGAAATTACTGAAAAATCAAAAGAGAGAACTGAAGTTTAGTTCGAGTAATGAGAAGATGTCACAAACAGTTATAAACGAGAATCTGACTATGGCAAATGTGACTCCGCCAAAACGTCGTTTAAGTAACAACGATCTTTTCCCGAACCTACATATAAAACAACTGCTGCCAATGGGCCTTTCCACAGATTTTTTTATTGCTTTATATGATAGTGTTTTATTAAAAAAAACTTGCCGTATTTTTTTTTTTTTTGAGCACGATTTCTATCGAAAAAAAACAAAAGTGCGGAAATAAAGCGCGCGCTTTTACGTGACGTCACGCAACCCACCTTCGTGACGTCAAAGGGACTACGACCTTGAACATGACACATCGCTGTATTGCAAAGTTGGTTCTCTGCTTTTTGACAGTTGACGTCGAAATAGACTTTGACAGTCGTTTCTTTTTAGTTTAGATTGTTGTGTGTGGAACATGTTTAAAAAGTGCTTTGTACCAACATGTACAAATAACAACATGAATTGTCCCATCAAAATTTTCGTTTACGTTCCACCAGATGAAAATAGACGAAAAGCATGGTTTAAAAAAGCCAAAGTTGAGAAGCAGTTGACGAAAACCAGAAACATTTACTGTTGTGAAGATCATTTTGATGTAAGAGAAGTAGTTGTATTTAGAAATTAATGCTAAATTATTGAAATGTTACAGTTAAAAGAAGATTCAGATTCACATAAGCAACTGCGTTGTCACCGTACGATGCTCTTGTTGACCTGGAAATTATTAGACATTAGTAAGTATAATTGAAATAGGTAAAAATATTGTAACAACAATTGCATGTTAAAATAATGGTAGTTCCATTATATTTATAAATAAATTACACGAAAATAAGATTACTAATGACTTACCGTTTTGTTTTAATATTCCTGACTTCTGTTGATAAATAATCCAAATTTGACATGTAAAACTCGTCCACCATAATAAAGTCAACTTTCGGCAGATTTTCTACATTTCCTTTAGAAAATCCTGGCTCCATTTTCTTCCAATAATGTGCAGAAATAAAGCAAAGCACGATTCGTAAATGAGCACACAGAACATAACCACAAAACTAACCGTAAACAATGTAAAATGTGTCAGATGTGGTGTGATGTTAGTAGTATTAGGCGTTCTGGCAAATGCTACAAACATGATTCTGGTCTGTGTGACGTCACTCAGCTTCAAGGTCAAATGAGTGTTCAAATTGCCATAATAAATGTTTATTTTTTTATTAAACAATGGGAGACTTATATTTCAAACAGAGTTGCACAAGGTGAATATCTATCAGTTAGCTTTCAAATAAACATATTTGTTTCGAGATTTCAGAAGTAGTGAAAAGGCCCATTACATGAGGATCAGAACTTCCTCACCGTAGTGAAACTCGAAGTGTGGTAGAGTTTATGATAAAAAGGTCTCAGCCGCCATTGCTCGTATTCTCTTTTTAGCTGACCAAAGGCTTCGTTATACGTACCGTATAACTTAGTTAGACTATAGATACAAATTAATAATATTAATCAAAAGGATGTTATTTTACACGAATTTAATATAAACTGTGGTCGATTTTATGCAGAAGAAAGAAATTATGTTATATGAGAAGGATGAAAGATGGTTTATGAAATAGTCTTCGTTGATATAAAGCAACGAGACAAGTTATCAAATATATAAGATAACGGAAAACCAAAATGATTGGGAGTACTATAAGTTGAAATGTAACAAAGTAGTAGGGATCATAAGAATGGATAAATGTAGGTATGTGTAAAATTGACTTTTGTGGAGGTGCCTCAAAAAATTATGTGGAAATGGCTAAAAAATACCATATCCAATAAAGATAGATAAATAGTATTTACATAAATTAATTCAACAACAAAAAAAATAATAAAAAATATGTACAGAAAAACCACATAAACAAATATAATAACTAACAATAACAAAAAACATTTTCACATAAGCTCTATGTAATACGTCAGAAAACAAGTATTCATTATCAGATATAACGATTACCGATATTAAAAAAAAAAAAGTAAAAAAAAATCAAACAATTATACATTACACGTTGGCACATAGAAGTATTCATTAATTTATTTATTGGTGTTTTATATGTCACGCCGATGTGACGTTTCTATATAGGTTAACACAAAACTAATATGACTAAATAAATAATGTTTGAAAGAGCCTTAAAACTGTAAACACGCATATTAAAATTTATATAAAAAAAAACTGACAGACAACAACACTAATAAATTACCAGTCACTTAAATCAGTATTCAAGAGTTCCTTAAATGTATAAAATGCATTTATGAGTAAACATTTCTTTACTGAAATTTTGATATTATTGAAATTCATTTGTTTTGTGTGGAGACTAGACGTTTACCATCATAAATGGGGTACCATCTCGTGTTCTTCTAAGCCTCAAGACATTCTATCCACAGTGGTACAGGAACGCTGTCACACGCTTTTTCTAGATCTATCAAAGCTACATACACTTTTGTATTGCTATTTTAAAGGTATTAAAAATCGTCAGTGATTGACCTACCAGTTAGAAACCCTGACTGGTCTTCTGTTTGTATTCAGTATCATCTTCGATCAATGTCTAAAATCCTTAACATATTCTTCCTATTGTTGCTATTACTGTTATACCGCGGTAGTCTTTAGGGTTGTCTTTAGGAACTTTTTTTATAAATCGCTGATACAAAAGAGGTCCCCCAATACATCGAAGTTTCTTTTCCATTAATGCATCTTTCATATAAAACTTCTCGGGTACATATCTTATAAACCCAAGATACATCAGACTTGTTCCTAAGTGGTTGCTATTCATTTACAAATAACTATGACTTGTAGTGTTCTAATTTTTTTTATACATAGGACACTTGGAAGTGTCCCATGCAAAGTGACTGCAGTCAGATATTTTAGCATTAACGCAGTTTATGCATCTTAGAGCAGAATTGCTGGAACACTCTCTAATGTTATGTTTGTTGATGCACCAGGAATTGA
Source organism: Rhamnusium bicolor (assembly GCA_029963845.1). Taxonomy (NCBI): domain Eukaryota; kingdom Metazoa; phylum Arthropoda; class Insecta; order Coleoptera; family Cerambycidae; genus Rhamnusium; species Rhamnusium bicolor. The sequence continues at coordinate 147,946 of JANEYF010004391.1, read as the reverse complement.
TGATATCCAAGGTTTTTTGCAGAATTTGACAATCATGAACATTATCAATAAATCGGTACATTTTTAGGTCGTCTGCATACAAGAGGAAGGGAACATTAGTATCCAAGCTTTCAAAAATATCATTAATGTACATTACAAAGAAGAGCGGTCCTAGTATCGAACTCTGTGGCACGCCAGATCTTTGCAAGAAGCTATTGGATTCATGACCATGGTACTGAACAAGTTGATGTCGATTCTCTAGATATGACTGTATTAAAAGAAGTAACGATTTTGAGAGACCAAATTTGTCAAGCTTAGAAATCAAAGCACCGTGGTCAATCCTGTCAAAAGCCTTAAAAAAGTCTGTGTAGATAGTATCTACCAGACCCCCTCGATCAAGACCTTCGCAAAGAAATTGCGTTTTGAACGTAAGGTTCGTTACTGTAGATCGACTCTTTATAAAGCCATGCTGATCAATAGATATCAAGCCAGATACGTGAGTGTACATAGAACCGTGAGGAAAAATTTCAAAAATTTTCCCGAAGTTCCGAGTAATAGTGATGGGCCTATAGTTTGTTATGTCACTCTTTTCCCCCTTTTTGTACATTGGACACACACGTGAATTTTTCCACTTTTGAGGAAATCTCGAAGTACTGAGAATTAAATTAAAAATTATTAGAAGGGCTTTAGCGAATACAGTTGAACAATCTTAAATTAGAAATGCCGAAATTATAACAGGGCCCATGGTCATTGTGTCTTTAATTTTCTTTATAGATTGGTATATTTCCTCCTCAATGATGACAGATAAGTTTAAGGTATTTAAATTCAGACTGCTTACGTCCTCAAATTTATGGAGTGTATGGGACGTAAAGGAAGGTACACAAACTACTTAGAGAAAATACATCATTTTGGAATTTTTAATACTTTATAATCTTTTAAAACACCCAATATAAATAAAACATTCCAATTGTGGCACAGCTTTAATAATTATTTCGTACTTAATTATTTAAATTAATGTCATTCATTATCTAATTTAATTAATACGATTTCTTTGAAGGTTTATTATTATTTAATTTTCTTATATACTCTTTTATCAACAGTTAATTTCAATTTCAGTAATATGTGTCCCCATTTGCATCAGTAATGGCTTGGTATCGTCTAGGCATACTGTCAATGAGATTATAGACGTAATCTTGACAGATATTGAAAGAAATCTTGGAAATATAGCCCTCAACTCTCTTATAGTTTGTGGATAAGTTTGATGGTCACACATAGTTTTTCTTACTGATTCCTACTTGTGTTCAATGGGACTGAAGTCGGGTGACCGCGGTGGGAATGAAAATGGAAGTGCCGGAATTCCAACATTTTGCAGCGCATTGATGCATGCATGATTCTTGTACGATGAGAACGGGCATTTTTATCCAAGAAAAAAAAGTTTCATCGATGAATAAGACAGAAGGAGGATTTCAGAAATCATCCTTGTATCATTCCAATTACGGACTTGCTTATAACTCTGGTATAAGTAATACAATGATAATAAATATTCTGAAATGCAATGGTTTTTTTTTTTTTGGAATTAATTAATAACCTTCTCTCATGTTATTTTATTATATATTACTAATCCTTTGCAGAATACAATACATTTATGTATCGCATAATTAACTGAGACAGTGAAGAAATAAAAAAACTATAATTTAAATGTGGGTGTCGCGGCCGTCATGTTACAAATATAAACTGAATTGTCATTTATTCAATGTATAACATTAGTACTTAAATACCGAAAGAGTCTAAAATAATGTTTCCTTAATTAACCCCCATGAATCACCTGAAACTAAATAACAAAATACTGAATTAAATATAGGTTGCATACAACCGTAAAAGGTCTGTTATAAATTGAAAGTCGCAGTTCAAATAAGTAAACAAGCAGACATACGTATAAGACAGAATCTCCACCACCTACATACATCACAATTGAAGACATGTGTGAACTTGCGGCCATGGCGATCAACAGTTTGCAATTTCATTTCGATAGATGCAGTCTTAGGCGTTTAATTATTTTTGTATGAAAAAATGTCTCGACAGATTCCTTTGCGATATACCTTGGACCGGTGGATACAGAATAATGGCACAGAACTTTATTGCAAATGCTGTAAAACAGTTACCTTGTGTATACGAAAATCGAAGGTTTTATAACTTTCAGTAATTTAAATACGCTTTAGTTATGTCTGTAGACGTATAAAGATCATTTTCAAACTACAAATGACAGGAGTCAGAATCTAACTCCAAATCATTTAGAAAATTTATTAATAATATATTTTTATTATAGTGTCAAAAAATAACTGTTATAGTGCAATGGCGTTTTTTGCTAAATGTTCAGCGTTCATCTAATTTTGGACATTACTAAAATCACCCGTCAAAAGCACAAGGTAAGATACCGTCTGTTTTGTATTGTGTATAATTTTTGCACATGAAAATATTGACGTGCTGATTCCGCAACTGATAATCATGAAATGACTACCCAAGATACGGTTTTTAGTTAGTGATTAAAACGTTTTCGTAATTCAATGGTCATTTTTTTTTGTCAGTTATAAATTAGATACTCTGATAATTACCTATCCGTTTATTCCTCATATTATAGCAAGTATACAATGTAACAACAACGCTTGTATTATGTTGCCTGTTGCCTATACTTGGTATTTGCATGACGCGATTATGTGTGTTTTTGTTTTTCAACTAAACAAGTATTTGTTTTCTGAATGTTAGTACCTTATTTGTTTTTTAAAACGCATAAGAACTTTTTTTAACACTTGCCGTTGATGTTGTTATGGTTGTACTTCTTAAAATCCTGTAGAAGATCCAATATGGATGAGTATCAATATGATTTAATACTGTATCAATTTTTGAAATACGATCCGAATCGATACGTAATACCGATACCTTTCCGTGGATTGCACATTCCAAGGCAAGACTTCGAGAAATACATATCATAATCTAGCGTCAAATCAACTCGTTGAATTCAAATCATTTATATCCAGCCCTTTTCTAATGCAATGTTAAACTTGTACAGAATTTTACAGAAATCTCCAGTCCTGATATACCTATGTATTCCTTCCTAGGATTTTACATCATATTGCGCTAGCAAGGGTAGCGTCAGACGGTCAATTATCCGAATCGATGAAACTCGTGAACGCGCAGTTCTTAATACAAACAACTATTTGTCAAAATAATACGGCGCGCCTCTCAAGCGTTTCCAAAAAATCGGCCTCTGAAAATTCAGCGTTCAGCTTATAAAAACTTGGAATAGTCAGTCTACTACGAGCTAAAGTGACTGAGGCGTTAAACTCCGAGCTCCGAATTCTTATTTTAATAAAGTCAAAGGGCAATGTTGTTGCTAGATGGTTCATTGCAAACTAACCGTCTAACAACAACATTGTCTTTTGGAATATTAAGAATTTTCATACGCAAAACACATGTATCTAGACCACCTGTTACTAGGTAGTCGCTTATTTTTCAACGCAGAAAACTAAGAAACTGAAGAAAGTATAATAAAACATAGAAACGTCTGCTTTTTAAAAATATAGTTTTCTTTACCAAGAGACCTTAACCCAAGAAATTAAATCAATAAATAAATTAACGGATCGTAAAAATACACTAATAATAATAATTGCTAAAAATGAATAGGAATAAATAAAAATTATTCCTAAACGACATGAAAGAATAACATTTATTACTTTATACGTTGTATTACTTTATACGTGTAATACTTGAATACATCATCTGTGCCTTGGTAGGTTAGTACATTATACTAGCTGGGTGATCTTCAAATTTAAATTATTCATATTCAAGATTACGATCAGTTGCTCGCACTATTTCTTATTTATGAAGTTTAAATTTAATTTTCTTATAATTTTTATTTTTAATTGGCTAGGGTGATATTTAAAATATAAAAACAGGGTAAACAAGGAGTATCGCTCTCCTATTGTACTACCTCTACTGTATACGTCAGGCAACCAAAACACTGTTTACATGCGCACTGGGGAATATAATACTACGTAGTATTACGCATGATCCATTAAAAAAAATTAAAGGAAAAAATTCATTGGCAGGCAATCGATCCAGAGATTGCAACACCCCCGTCCAATTGCTGGCATAACACAATAAGCTGGGGGTTGTACTTATTGACCGGTAGCTCAGTGAGCAGGTCGTAAATAAGGGCTTAGATTGATTTGAGTTCTCATCAAAATCTAGGCTGGGCGCCAGGACTTTTGCAAGTACCAAATAATTAAAAGTTTACTTTAAAAGGTAAAGATAACGTTAAAATTTGAATTCTGTTGGGAAGGAAGTCAAATAAAAAGATATTATTTAATAAAAAGTATAATAAAGACTGGTATATGTACAATATTTACATTGGCTCAGATGGCCTCTTTTAGTCAAAAAAATCTACGTGTGGTTGAAGACCAACAAACTAACCAAACAAAAAAATGATATATTGAAAGAGAAAAAAAAGACTGATCTCTTACAAATTTCTTGAGAAAAAATGCCAGTTGTATAAAATATCGTTTTCCTGCTCCACCCTGTATATAATGATCAGTTCGATCCACCAGTTATTCTTTTCTCTTGGTCCAGGTATTTACATAAAAAGGGGAGAGTTTTATGCGATCAGTATTATAGGCAAAACCAAGTTAAAAGCTGTGACGTTTGAATTGTCCAGCTACGTAGACAAAATATGAGTTAACACAAATGTACAGAGTAAATTGCAAACTAAACAAACTAGGATCGGTATCCCACAATATTTTAGGAAGTTGAAGACTTCAACTAACTTAAGTATCGATAAAAGTTACGTTAAATAGAAAAAATACTAGTCCAACAAATAAACTAGGTGTAGCTATGATAATAAACAAAGTGAAATAGGTATTCATTAAATGTTAAGATACCTAAAAGAAGTTAATCTTCAAGAAAATAGAAATTAGAATGTCTGTATACAGACAGACAACTAGAAAGATAATGTAAATAAATATTTGCTAAATATTAAACAATATGGTAGTTTTCAACTTGAAGGTAACGTTAAATTAAATTATTTATCAGTTCCTCGGAGAGAGGTAATAATGAATTGCAGATAAAGTTAAATAAAGACATATAACTTGACTATATGTTTACTGCAAATAATCAAAAGTTAATCAATTGCCAGATAACTAGGCAGGTATCTTTGCCAGGGAACTAGGCAAGGCTCCACTAGAGCAGCGTTCCTTGCTAAATACTAAGTAAACGTTCAAGTAAGCATTCGATATTTTAAATTTAGAAAAACCTTATGTTACTGAGTGACCTAAAACATCAACAGACAAAGACAGAAAACAACTAACTACGATACAAAATGGCGACATCCGTTGCCGAGTAAATCTAAATTTTACAATAACCGAAAGTTATTTTAAATTAGCACACGAAATTATTACAATATCAGAGGGATATTAGATAAATTGCCAACAAGGCACTATAAATCGATACTAATCAATATTAATAATGGCTGTTCCAAAGAACAACCAAGGTGAACTGATCACCGAAAACCAAATTCGCCCAATGCGTAAATTAAGATAATTACGGTACGATATTATTCTGAAAATTACCTCAAAGGTAATTTAAATCAATATAGCAACTTTTTAAATAATGATGATCATAGAATCACACGATAATACCAGAAAACATATAAATTTTACCAGACCGCTGAACTAGAGATGGTTTCCTTCTGAACGCTACACTAGTAAGAAGGAAGTAGCATCGTAGTATTCTGCTACCTAAACTCGATTATAGTTTGGAAAGAGACAGGCATTTGAGAGTAGAATATGAGCGATAAAGATAGATAGATATTTAGTGCAAAAATTTGCAAAACCAACTGTTCCAGTAGAAATCAGTGGCGCCATCTGGACTAGACTGGCTGAAACTTAATTCATCGTGGACAACAACAAACTGGAATGAAATGGCTTGCAATTTCGTTACAAGATATAGTGCACTTGAGTCTAGTGCCTAAGTCACTTTGCCACCTGCCACTATTCTCTCAAGTCCTTATAAGATGAACGCTAAATTTTCAGGACTATTTTTCAGAAACGTTTGAAAGGCGCGCAGTATTATTTTGGCAAATAGTTGTTTGTATTGAGGACTACAGGTTCACACAGTTTCGTTCGATTCGGAGAGTTGAACGTCTGACTCTCCTCTTGTAAGGTACTGTTTCTTGTGGTGGAGAACTGCATTTAAAATCAGTCTCTATGTGATAGTATACACGTAATACTAACGAATTATAAGGTAGCTCCATCTACCGCATTTCAATTTGTCTCTACGCTGGCAAATTCCGATTTAAAATACACGAGCTTCTAATTTATAGCTTGATTTCTTTCAGCATTTAATTTGTTCCAGTTCTGCTGGTCATCCAAAGCTATGTGCGTTACTCCAAGCATATATCATAGACAAGCATGTACTAAGCAATCTGATAATTTTTAACATTATTTTTGTTATCTGATAATCTGGCCCAAATATCTCACCCACATGTAGGACTTAAGGAATTTGCACGTGGAACAGTATAGATGCAAAGTTTTTTTAACCTTGACCTTTGTTAAAAGGTCTGGTATTTAATGAAAATAACGATATAATTGCTTATACGGAACATATTTCCAAGGTATATAAATGTATTGGAAATTACAAATATACATCTTGATAGCTACACCAAAACGGTTTCATAGGCAATCTTCGTTATTAAAATGTCATTAGTAGAAAAAACGTGTTTAGTTCTTTCATATCATAATTAATTTAAACGCAATTTGTATGAATCGTTTTGCTACATACGTTAGTTTTTAATGTATCTGTCTTAATGACTAGCATACCAGAAAATGACAATATTATTATTTTCAATACTTAAGGTGAATTAAAAGCGAATTTTCGTTACCAACAAAACTTAAAAATTCTCATCACACTTTTAGATCAATAAACATAATTGGAGATTTCACTGGCATACCAAAATCTTGAAAAAATCATGACCCAATTCAAAAACCAAAATTGTTTATTGAAAATGATTACTTTCATAAGTAATACTACAAGCGATTTCGATCTTATTGGATGCACTTTTATTTACATGAAAATTTGGTTTTTAATGAACATATACATATATGTTTTTACCAGGAAAATGAATATTCCACATTTATCGAGGTTAATGGTGCAAATTTTAAATACTTCACATGGGCAGGCACTGAAAAACCGCGCAGATAATTTTCACGAATTTCACACATTGATTTGTATCCCAGGTTCCTATGTAAAACATTTTTTAGTTGATTGTTTATAGCCCGACTTTTGCTGTCTGACAACCACAAAGCTCTTTGAACATTTAAAATTCTTAGTATAACGTCAACAACCTTATTACACCGAAAGTCAGTTGTTTCATCCATTGTCACCCACAAATATTTATTTCGAACGTCCTCTATAATATTGCCTAAAACAATTTTATGTACATTTGGTAGATATGTTTTACGCACTGTATTGCTACTCGGTAAAGGAAAACTACATGCACACAACATAACATTTGTAACGGTACCGGCAATATTTTGTCGACGGATAGCCGAAATTAAATGTCTTTTATAATATCACTAACGTAGTTTTCCACCAAACACCAAAACACTATACACTGCACTCGACGCGCATTTCGCCAACCAAGTTGGCATCATTTGGAGATGATTAACACTCTTTCATAACAATCACGGCGTGTATGAAATACGTAACGTCGATTGCATGGAGTACACAGATGTCAACCATTTGTTATTAAGTTATCGTAGTTTTCAACCATTTTTGTGGTTTATACTCAAAGTTACTTCTGAACTGCGCCATTGCTAAGAGCATTTTATGCGAGAACCAAACCTAATGATCGACCAGCACGCTTTCATGTTGCTGAGGTAATTGAAATGGGGATACCACCAGACAAACTGCTGGGAGAGTCACAGATAACTGCAGAGTTCTTGCCCTGATACTGGTTAAACTGGTTGCATATATACACGTATATGAAAAAACACACCGCATGAATTTTTCTATGGTGTACTTATTAATATTTTTATTTGTTTTATAAGTGCCGACTCTGAAAAATGGAAAACATTTCCAGCCCCCAGCCATGACAATTAACGAGAGCAGTATGTAATAATAATATAGAGGTAATGAATTAACAGCTAACAAATTCGTTTGCTATAGGACAATTATTAAAAATCCAATTTTGTTACATTAACTAAAAGTTAATTTCATACAAAGAACAATAGCGTTATTATTGTTGGCATAGTGAAGGAAAATTTTGGCATAAAAAACATCAAATTTTTTCAGTTTTGTTGATAGTATATTTTAAATATGATCCCATAGTTTGACAAGAATGGACTTGTCAGTAGAAGTATAGTAAGTGTCTTGAAAATTATGGATAATTTGGAAAATCTGCATGAATGCAAATTAATGCGATTATTTCATTTAACATGAAATAAATGTTTTTACTTGGTTCTAATACATGTATTAATAAACGAAAACTATGTGTTTTCGCTTTTGTATTTCGGCTGATGATTGGATATAATCCTGTGTTTTTGTTTTTGCATATCGCTTTGTTATTAGCAGTTTTAATCAATATTGAAAATCACTACGGCTGTGATCTTGTTTCCATAATTACCAAAAGCAAATTAATACATACATCAAGTCATCGTTGGTCAGAATAAAAGAGGAAATAAATTTAGATGATATTGCATTCAATAATTGAAGTGGTAGATGGATAAAGGTGTTAATTGACATTGTTTTAATTGGAGTATTTTATTCAATAAAGGTGTTGTGATGTTAAAACTAATCAAACATAGATATTTCGGTATGTTCCTATTACAAGATACTTAGAGACCGAATGGATAAAGGAGCTAAGAAACAACACAACGCTTGACAACAAATTGTAAAAATTGACAGTGGTAATTTTCGATCATTTGCACTGGTGCAAAATTACCGCTGTATTACGACGTTGGATGGTCGGTAAATTCAAAATAGAGATGCATGATTGGTCAAACATTCAAATTTGGCAGGTGAATGAGATTTTCATTAATAGATTTTTTTATTTTGAGACAAATTTGAAATTATACATGACACGTATCGACTTTTTCCCATAACGAGATTAAAATAGAAAACGTGAAGAAGTACGCTTTTTAATCAAATTATTTTTTATGACAGATTTCTGTATTTTTCATGAAATATATGGGTTTTTCGAACGACAGTAATAGATAAACAAAAACTTTACCGGCGATACAATGAGACAATATGGACACTTTTTGAAAGACATTATTATTCATTAATGACTAATTAGTTTATCTTTATTAGCTAAATACTTACACAGTTACCATTCAATGATTTTGTAAAACAAATTAAAGTTCATAAATAGGTACGACTTGGCAAAATTAACATAAATGATTAATTTTCTAGTAAACCTTAATATTTTAATGTATGCAATTATTAAGACTTGCGTAAGGAAAACGGTAAAATCTAGCGCATTTTTATTTACATATTATGTAGTCAAGGTCTTAAATAAAATCACTAATGTATGCCATCAGAACATATGACCGTGACTGATTTTTTTTCGGCTACCAATTAAAAAATTGATGGGAAATATATTTCTAATAAACGTAAACTTTGACATAGCAAGTGTACCAAATTTCAAGGCTTTATCTCAAAAACTGTGGTTGCTATCGCGATACTACAGACATGCAGATAGATTTTTTTCCATAAAGTTATGTTTTTTCATTATAATTCGTCGAGATTCGTCCAGAACTGCAATACAAATTTTTAATTTTTTTTCCCGAAATTGTTCTTTTTTCTTCTTTCACTAATTGTCTCTTTTGGTGGTACCACATTCACCAAATTTAATGTGTCACCTAAAATGTTGACACTCTTAACTGCATTATTTGGGAAGTCTCCCATTAGTATTTTTTGAGTTATCGCGGATACACACACACACACATATACACACACAGACAGACATCTCGGAAAATAGTCAGAATACATTCAGGAGGGTTCAAAATGTATAAATAAATCAATCAAAATCTCAAGATCGAAAAAAATCACGATTACTATACTTCTTTATATTAGGTATAAGAAAGTAAAAAGAGAAAGGTAAATGGAATCCAAATTACTTAAAAATAATACAACATAGTGCAATACATTACAATACAATACAATACCATACAACAATACATTACAATACAATACAGTACAAAACTAGATTAATTAAATCATTACAATAATTAATTAAAAACACACAGTAGCTGAAGTAATTAAATAAGGCCTATTTTTTTAACATAATTTATATTACAACGGGGTATATCAAGCTGAGATTCAATACTTGCGCAGTTAGTCACTATTTGATACACTGGGAAACATTTATAAATATTCGTCCTATGGCAAAGCAAGTGATTATTTCTGGCATTTAGTCTAGGCACATGAAAATCAAGTAATGCTAACTATATCTGCAGAGTTTATTTTATTATGAATAATTTTATACAGGAAAATAACAGAATGCATAGCGCGCCTTTTAATTAGACTATACATTTTAAATTCATTATAAAACACATATTGCGGGGTACCTCTTGGTAGACAAATATTGTTTAGGGCAAATGTTGCTGATTTAAAAAAAGCGCCGTTGAACTCTCTCAATTGAGGAAATATAAGTTAGGTATATTGGACTCCATACAACAGACGCATATTCGAGTTTAGACCTTACAAATGTTTCGAATAATAATCGCAGTGTATCAATGGATTTAAAATCAGTCATGTTACGGATCACAAAACCAAGACTCTTGTATGCAGCTGATACAGTGTTATCAAAATGAGACGTAAAATAGAGTTTGAGATCAAAAGTAACTCCAAGATCTTTAGTTAGATCTTGTCTGTTGAGGATGGGCCCGTCTAGTGTATAATCATAAATTAGCGTCTCGTTTTTGCGATATATGACATGACATTATATTTACTTGGATTAAGGGGTAAATGGTTGTTAAAGCACTATAAGTTATTTGATCTAGGCTTTTCTGTAGCTTCGTACACTCATGCAAAGATTTTACCTTACATAATAGCTAGTAAGATATCTATCTTACATCCGCATATAAAAGAAAATGTACAGCCAAATTAACAGCAATATCATTAATAATAGAATAAACATAAGCGGTCCGAGAATGGAGCTCTGAGGAACGCCTGAAGTTTGAGGAAATTTGACAGACTGGTAACCATGACACTGAACAAACTGAGATTTATTAGTCAAATATGATTTAATCATAGCTATTAGGCTACCACTAAGGCCGACATCGTCCAATTTGAACAATAATATACCATGGTCCAGCCTGTCAAACGCTTTAGAGAAGTCAGTATAGATAACATCTACCTGACTTCGCCGATCAAGGATTTCGTTAATAAGTTGTGTCTTGCATACTAAACTAGTGACAGTGGAACGAACCTCAATGAAACCATGTTGTTCAGGTATGACAATATTATTTAGGTGGCTCGATATAAAACCATGAATCAATATTTCCAACACTTTAGAGAAATTACATAAAATGGTAATTGGTCTGTGATTAGTGATCTAGCTTTTTGAGCCTTTTTTATAAACCGGTGCCTAGAAACCTTCCAGATATCGTGAAAGATATATGTCTGCTGAATTAAATTAAAGGTTATACACAGTGGTTGACAGAAAACAATATCACAGTCTTAAGAAAGCCGGTATAAGGTCAGGCCCCATAGTTAAATTTGCCTTAATATTTTTTTAAAGATTTTACATCGTCAGTGGTGACATTTTTTACGTGTAATAAATTGTTGCTGATAGACACATTGTTTGGGTCAAAGTTGCGAGAGACAATGTAGCCACTGGAAAAAAAGTCAGCAAAACTGTTTCCGATCTATTTAGGATCTTGAGTGGTTGATCATTGTATGTATCATTGACGTTAGTATATTGCTATAACCCTTTTTGGCGTTAATAAAGGCCAGCATTTTTCAAGGCATGTATTTTTTGTTTTACAGCAAATATTAATTATCTGTCAAACCACGGTGGATAATATTTATGTGTTGTAGCGAAATTGCAAGCCATTTCATTCCAGTTTGGTGTGTTCCACGTGTGTTTTCTGGTATTATCGTGTAATTTTATGATCACCATTATTTAAAAAGTTGCTATATTGATTTAACGTACCTTTGAGGTAATTTTCATAATAATATTGATTAGTATCGATTTATCGTGCCTTGCTGGCAATTTATCTAATATCCCTCTGATATTGTAATAATTTCGTGTGCTAATTTAAACTAACTTTCGGTTATTGTAAATTTTAGATTTACCCGGCAACGGATGTCGCCATTTTGTATCGTAGTTAGTTGTTTTCTTTGTCTGTTGATGTTTTAGGTCACTTGGCTACGTTGGTAGCTCTGTGAAAAGTGGTGACTGGTGACATTTGGAAATTGGTACACCTTTTTGGACTAAACCTATTTGTTTATAACCTTCGTGAAAATCATTTAATGTGGTGCATTTGTTTTGTGGTGGATCATTTTATACCAGTGCATATATTTACCAACCAGACCTAAGTAACGTAAAGTTTTCTAAATTTAAAACATCGAATGCTTACTTGAACGTTTACTTAGTATTTAGTCAGGAACGCTGCTCTAGTGGAGCCTTGCCTAGTTCTCTGGCAAAGATACCTGCCTAGTTATCTGGCAATTGATTGACTTTTGATTATCTGCAGTAAACATATAGTCAAGCTATATATCTTTATTTAACTTTATCTGGAATTCATTATTACTTCTCTACGAGGCACTAATAAATAATTTAATTTAACGTTACCTTTAATTTGAATTATAGTATTGTTTTATATTTAGCAAATATTTATTTACGTTATCTTTCTAGTTGTCTGTCTGTATACAGACATTCTAAATTCTATTTTCTTGAAGATTACCTTCTTTTAGTAAAAAATATCTTAACATATAGTAAATGCCTATTTCACTTTGTTTATTATCATACCTACACCTAGTTCATTTGTTGGACTAGTATTTTTTCTATTTAATGTAACTTTTATTGATAATTAAGTTAGTTGAAATCTTCAACTTCCTAAAATATTATGGGATACCGATCCTAGTTTGTTTAGTTTGCAATTTACTCTGTAAATTGGTGTTATCTCTCATATTTTGTCTACGTAGCTGGACAATTCAAACGTCACAGCTTTCTACTTTGTTTTTCCTATCATACTAATCTCATAAAACTCTCCCCTTTTATGTAAATACCTAGACCAAGCGAAGATGATAACTGGTGGATCGAACTGATCATTATATACTGGGTGGAGCAGGAAACGATATTTTATACAACTGGCATTTCGTCTCAAGGGTAACTGCAGTACTGACAGTGGTGATTCAAACTGACACCGATCCCATTAAGAGCTTAACAGTTGGTGGATTCTTCGCTGGGCTAACCCATTTGAAGTTACGTAAGATCTTCGTCGCCAGTAAACAGTTATATTTGGTCAGAAGAATCTTTGTAAGAGATCAGTCATTTTTTTTTTATTTCTTGGTCTTCAACCAAAACTAGGTATTTTAACTAAAAGAAGGCCATCTTTGCCTAAATAAATTTTTGTACATATACCAATCTTTATTATACTTTTTATTAAATAATATATTTTTATTCGACTTCCTTCCCAACAGAATTCAAGTATTTACGTCATCTTTACCTTTTAAAGTAAACTTTTCATTATTTGGTACTTGCAAAAGTCCTGGCGCCCAGCCTAGACTTTGGTGAGAACTCAAATCAATCTAAGCCCTTATTCACGACCTGCTAACTGAGCTACCGGTCAATAAGTACGACCCCAGCTAATTGTGTTATGCCAGCAATGGGATGGGGGGTGTTGCAGTGTAATAATTTTTTAAGGACATACTTAATAAAAATTGAGTTTAGTATGTCATATAATTCAGGGACTGCCTCATTGACACAAGTGTGTTGTGCTAGAGAGGACTAATTAGTACGGGCTAACTCTTGGTATAGTACTAGGAAGTTTGCTTTCTCAAAATTAAAACCTTCATTGCTCTTTTGTGGAAGTTCTTTATCTATTTCATTAAATGTATTTTTAATGACAAGAACCGTATGGTGCTGGTCTAGACGTACTAAAATATCAGATGATTCAAAGACATTACATACGCAGTTGGAAATAACGAGATCAATTGACAAGTCATCGCGACATTCAGATTTGATTGCTTCAATTTTTTCGTAGGAAACACCAACTTATATCATTTTAACATATTTGACATTTGTTTAATTTTCGGCTTAATATTTTTTAGATGTGATATTTTTGGATAGACAAAAACAAATTTTCAAAAAACCAACCAGACCAATCCTTTTGTCGTAGAAATTTATTTAACAATTTTTTTAAATATTGTATAGAACTATGGCTTAATATCCAAAGGAGGTGCGGGGAAACAATAAATATATACTCGTAATTGTTATTATTTTGTGGAAAAACCAGTACAATTATATCTAATATGTCCGTCTTTCTATTTGATGATTATAAAACGATGATTTGGTATAATTACTTCTATGTTTAATGAACCTTTCCAAGTAAGCATATTCGGTTAAAAAAAAAACAAAAAAAAACAAAAAAAATGCATGAAAAAATGTATTAAAAAACTGATAAAATTCCATTTATTAGTTATTACCTGTCAAATCGATGATTTCAGGTAGAATTTGGGATTCACAATTGAAATATCACTTATATCATATGAACTCAACTCCGAATTTCACGTCGCCACCAGTTTCTTAATTTTTTTTTTGTGTTATTTTTCAACAAAGTTTCTATGATCCATCATGACAGTTAATTACAATTATGTACATAAGTAGTTGTAGCTACGTCTATAAGAATTACTATAATTGATCAAATTCACGTACAGGGTGGGCCAAAGTCGATGAGATATTCTTGAAAAACTATTATAGCGAATGAAAATTTATGTAGGTGGTCTGGCCTCGATTTCTGAAATACAAGAAAGGGCGTAAACCTATAAATAGAGAAATGACTAGACTAAAGTAGGTAAATGTTCGAATTGTTTTCCATTCACATCTATATTTTGAGGAGGAAGAACATACAGGAATCGCTTTGTGTGATCTCTCTAAAGCTGTGTTCCTCATGACCTGCTGCTAAGAAAATTATGGTATTATGGTTTAAGAGGTTTGCCTCTAGTCCTCTGTACATCTTATCTTAGAAATAGGAAGCAATATGTCAGTGTCAACAACTTAAATGCAGACTTCAGCGATGTTAAACATGGCGTGCCCCAAGGATCTGTGTTGGGACCAGTTCTATTTATACTATTTATAAACGATATTTACTATTTTCTCCAGCCGTATAAATGTGTCCTTTTTGCCGATGATACAACTTTAATTGCTTCAAATAGAGACTGTTCAAATCTTCTCGATGGTTAAAAAAAAATGAAAAAAATTGCTAACAAATGGTTTATTACAAATAAATTTAAACTAAACGGTGATAAATCACAGAAACTTGTTGTATCTTCGAATCATAACATCACTAAGGGAGAAAACGTTAAGTTGTTGGGGGTTATATTAGATGACAATTTAAATTGGAATAGTCATGTTGACTATTTGGGGAAAACACTTACAAATGTAATTTTCTTATTACGCAAATTGAAGTTGGTATAGGGTTTCATTACACTACTTTCTGCATATTTTGCATTGTTTTATTCGCGTATTTCTTATGCAGTAACCTTATGGGGTAATTCAAGTCATGCCATAAGAATTTTTCGTCTTCAAAAAAGATCTGTCAGAGTAATCAGTGGAATTAATAATAATAGGGAACACTGTCAACCACTATTCTTAAAATTCGATATAATGCCTTTATCATCTTTACATATATACTTCTCTTAATTGAAATACATAAAAACGTCAGTAGTTTTGTACCCACTCTGATTTACACAACTATAGTACAAGATCTGCAAATATACTAAGGATACCTCGTTTGAGGCTGAAAAAGTCTGAAAGTAATTCATTAAATTTTAATTTGTATAATAAACTACCCCCGAAGTAAAGTCACTAAATTTAAATCGTTTTAAAAATAATGTTAGGAGTATTATATTAAAACATTGTTTTTATTCAATTGAAGATTATTTACGGGCATCACTCTAATAAACAAGAAATTGATAAATAATAATAGATAATAAAAGATTATCCATTTAAAATCGCATTGTATTTATTATATTGGTGTGGAGCAGAACTACCCGATATTTGGTTTAAATTTGTTAATTAGTTTAATTTTGTTTTATGTGTTCATAGGTGTATGTATGTGCATATGTGTGTGTATATGTATACGTGTGTATATATGTGTGTATGTATGTGTGTATGTGTATGTGTGTATGTATATGTGTGTATATGTGTATGTATGTGCATGTGTGTATGTATGTGCATATGTGTATGTATGTTTGTATATACACTGGTTTGTCATATATATGTTTTTATTTATACGGATATACTATGTATAGTTGATTTCAATAAAAACTGGTACACTTTCTTTTAGCTATGTAAATCATTCGTTCTTTGATTGATATTAATAATCTTACAAATGTCACTTTGACGTTAATCAGTGGCGTCATTATTAAAAATGGTTCGACATCTAACAGATTTTCAAAAATTTCGAATTGTTTCTAAAATTGAAGATGGCTGGTCCATAAGAAGACTTGCTGCTGAATATAATGTTAGTAAAACCACGAAAATGAGTGTTAAAAAACAATGGGAAACCAACCAAACGATATCCCGTAAAGTTGGTTCCGGTAGGCCCAGAAAGATCAATAATCAAGAAGATGAAAATCTTATAAATTACCTAATAGAAAACCCTTTTCAGACTGCAGTAAATGCAATTTCAGAGACAAATTTCCCTGCTTTGGTATCTACTGCTTGCAGAAGAATAAAACTACAAAGCGACTTGAAGAGTAGTTCAGCGGCTAAAAAATACAAACTTTCAGAAGAGAAGAAGCAGGATAGGATTCTTTTTGCACTCAACTATATAATCAATGATGAAAACTTCTGGAGACAAGTTGTCTTATCTGACGAAAAGGTTTTTAAATTCTGTAACGATGGACATGTTCGCGTATATAGGCCTCCTTCCACTAGATACGACGAAAAATATACTTTCGAGCCAAAAATATCAGGAAGGTTTTCAGTCAATGTCTGGGCTTCAATCAGCCTAAATGGGTTAGGTGTGTGTTGGAACAGTGGTGGTCATCTCAATTCCATTAAATATATTGAAATATTAGACAATATTATGTTGCCGTCAGCAATAGAGGTGTTTCCGGAAAATAATTTTATTTTCCAACAAGATAACTGCTCCATACATACGGCCCATCGTGTCAGGCAATGGTTTCTTAATAAAAACATAAAGTTGTTACCGTGGCCATCTAATAGTCCGGATTTAAATCCAATTGAAAATGTATGGGGACTAATGGTGAAACATATAAGAAAATTAAATAACCATCCAAATAATGCCCAAGAATTGGAAGGGATAATTGAAGACGCTTGGGAGAACTTGTCGCAAGAAGTTGACCTTGCAAGAAATCTGATTTTGTCCATGCTTGCAAGACTTCAGGCAGTTTTAGACGCTAATGGAGCAATGACAAAATATTAGTTAATTCTGTATTACGTAATTGAAGTTCATTTATTTTATTTTTTTTATTGTATTTTTATGTTCAGTTTGCATTGTTTACATTTTTTTTAATCTCAAGTGGTATTTTTGTGTTCTTATTTTAAAAATAGAATTATCATTATTCAGTTAGTGTTTTAATTACAACCATTAGTAGAATTATCCGTAACAAATATTATTTTTTTAAACAATAATATGGCAGGCTTGAAAATGTATTGAAAAAGTTATTTTCTAATTATTTTTTAAAATTCCATTTGAATAAAATAAAAGAAAAAGGTTTAATAAGTTTAAAAACACAAAGAAAACCGATCTCCTCCAAAAAACCCAGGTCCGGGGTAGATCACCTCTTCTCCACCCCCCTCTCGACATGCCTGGCCAGCCCTATTTACAGACATATGCACACAACTAAACTATTAAGATTTTCGATTACAAGAGTTGTACCAGTTTTTTTTTTTAAATCAAGCGTACATTATAGCTTATGTATTTGTATTTGTGCTTGGTATATTTATATTGATATATATCAACCCTGATGATCTTTAAAAAAAAATTTTTTTTTAACTATAAGATTTTGTGCTCTGACTTGCTACAAATGTACAAACCTGTATATAATGTAGTTAAATAAACGATATCTATCTATCTATCTATGCATTTTTGACACCGTCTACTTAAAACATTTTACGAATTTTTTATTACGATAGAGTTTATTGTACGACAGGCAGCTAAAGTTTTGTTTTGCATTTTTTCTAAGTTATTAGAAAGTTCTCTTATGTATTATTTTTCAAATAACCTGAAAGCCAAAAGTTCGCAGGGGCTATATCGGAAGATACACAGGACCGTTGCTTCCTAAAAAATAAACAATATCCAAGCTCATTTTTCCTCATTGAATGTTATATAGAGATGCCTATCCAATCCCATCCTATGTCTAGTGGTGATTGGTGGTTTTAGGTTATACAATATTGGAACAAGAAACTCAAGCAATATTTTAAGTCACGACTATCAGTACTGATTGAATAAGTTTTGCAGAAAAAAAAAAAAAAAAAATTTGAGAAAATTACTTCTAGGCCATTAGTAAAATATTTGCAAACTATTTTCATTTTCGTAATCAGAAGGAACATTTGGCACCCTGTTTTTTTTTTGGTTTTCGAAAATTTTGATTTTTTGTAAAGCTATGACACTTTGAAATGTAAGTTCTTCATTGTGTAAATTTCAAAATGTCATAACTTTACAAAAAATCAAAATTTTAAAAAACTAAAAAAGCGGGGTGATACATTTTCCTTCTGCTATTTCTATCCAAAATACTCTTTGAAACAGCCTTATAGGCATATTATCTACAAAGGGCTCTATTTCTGGGCGCATAATGCTAATTAAGGTGTCCGTATTCAAATTACCGCGAAACAAGGTTCAATTATTTAGTTTTCAATGAAACCACTACTCCAGAGAAATAAAACTTCCTCTGCGGAATGAGGCCGAACAAGCTGAATTTTTGCAGAGACCTTCGTTTTGATGTTCCAATGAAGCACAAAAAATCTCATATGCCTACCCTTGTGCGTCTTGAGATATCGAAGGTCCAAGGTCATGAAAATCGGTTATTCGCGAAAATCTCGCTTCCAGTGCATCTGACGTCGTAAGAACTCATAACAAAACTTACGTAAAATAGTATTCTCTACAAAATTGTTCATATACATTTTTTTCGTATGACCAACCGTTTTCAAGATATAGCATGATGAAGCGGGAGCGCGCATTCGTAATAGGTAATACTGTATTATACTGCAGAGCTGTAAATATAAAAGCACTTTTCTTAATCTGTTGGACTGGAAAATTAAATTCCCATTATTAACACCGTTAAAAATTTGTTTATTTATAAAAAAATATATAATAAATAATTAATAACAAAAAATACATTCTTTTTCACACCACGCCTTATGTTTCCTTGCCTTCCTCCTCGTTTTCGTCGGGTTCCACTAGCACCTCGATCAACACATTATCTTCGTCAGACGCTTCCTCTATATCTGTTGGCTCTATGTCTGTTGGCAAAACCTCTTCAGGCTCAATGTCACTGAAGTCTTCGATGTTTTGCAACTCTGTTGACGGGTTCAGGCATGGCTGTCCGTGACACTGACCACAAACTTTGGAGCATAGCAGCCCGACTTTTCTACACCCGCACTGCGCACCACACCCCTTTTTGCAATTACAGAATATTGTATTTAATAGTTCGTCTGGAGCAGGTGGCAGTAGTGTTGTTTTCGGCTGTAATATGTCGTTTTTTAAATCCCAACCCCGTTCTTCGGGTTGTAGATTTTTCCCTAGCCAAATCTGTACTTGGTAGTAGACCCGATAAATATGCTGTCGAGCTGCTTCACTGATAGGTGGAAGGGATGACAATTTAACAGGTCTATTATGTCGTGTAGCCTTAATGAATTGGGTGTATCTAAATTTGTCAAGGTTCACCTCATCTTTTGGAGCACCATATATAGCTAACAGAAAACGCTTTCCGTTCTGAAATACTGTATCTGGCGGGCAGTTTTCTGCTTGAAATATTTGAGCCGAGTGAGTCAAATCGCGATGTTTCTCAAACATTGTCATAACCTTAAGTTTTCCTTTGTTGAATAGTGCTGATGTAGTGTCGCATCCAGTGAGGGCATGCAAAAACAAAATATATTCTTTGCAAAGACGATATTTGTCGAGACTTTTAGATGAATAAATTAGTGTTGATGTAGTCCCTTTGCCAATTTACTTTAAGATGGCGGTTCTTTCTTTTTCCGATACTTCCATGGCTGTTTCGATGATTAGAACATCTGCATCATCCTTGGCTTGTTTTGTAGCGATGTTGGCAGCTTGTAGTTGTTCAATAAGCATTTCATTTCACAACAGTGGTGTGAAAATAATACATTGTTTTGTTATTAATTATTTATTATATATTTTTTATAAATAAACAAATTTTTAACGGTTTTGATAATGGGAATTTAATTTTCCAGTCTAACAGATTAAGAAAAGTGCTTTTATATTTATAGCTCTGCAGTATAATACAGTATTACCTATTACGAATGCGCGCTACCGCTTTATCATGCTATATCTCGAAAACGGTTGGTCGTACGAAAAAAATGTATATGAACAATTTTGTAGATAATACTATTTTACGTAAGTTTTGTTATAGGTTCTTATGACGTCAGATGCACTGGAAGCGAGATTTTCGCGAAAAACCGATTTTCATGACCTTTGACCTTCGATATCTCAAGACGCACAAGGGTAGGCATATGAGATTTTCTTGTGCTTCATTGGAACATCAAAACGAAGGTCTCTGCAAAAAATTCAGCTTGTTCGGCCTCATTCCGCAGATGGCCTTTTTTTTTACCTCATTTCCCTGGAGTACACTCCATACACCAAATTCAAATCATCCTTGACGATTAACTGTCCCCTGGGTATTTTCTTGAGCCCAATGATAGTTATTATGTCGATAGCCCATATATGAGCCTCGACTGTCCAAATAAACCTTCAAAAACCGAATATTGCACTGCCTCAAAAATGACTGGCAAAAAAACCAAACGACTTTGACACCATTTGGAAATAGGTGGTGATTAATACTAATTTTGTGGGGTTTAAATTCACTTTAGGGGGCGAGCGTAGATCTGACTTAACACACCGTATTTCGATACGAAAAGTTATGCAACGAAAGTCGCAGTCAGTAATTTGGTTGGTAATTCAGGTGAAACTCCGTAGCCTCATCCCGTCTTCTAGCGGCTTGAATATTAGCGTATACAAAGAAGCTATGCAATCTTAGACAATGACTGTGTAGGTATACCAACCTTTTGATTGAAGATTATACGATTTTAGGCAAATGAAAAGGCTAGTAAAAAATCCCTACTCTTCAAAATTTCAATGCTCCTGACCTCGATGATTGGCTCTGGTAGCAGAAATAGGCCGACATTAATGGTAATTATGATAATGGTGGGGGGCTGACGCCTGGCAAGTAGGCCGTGCCCTATTTACCAACCATCAGCTGTCCCCTCAGCCATGTGTTTCTCTTGCTCCCTCGTCGAATCTTTCCGATCTTCTAATGAAGCTCAGAATGTCACTTATTGCTAGGGAGCTCATCTGCTCCCCTTAGAAGCGTCTCAGAACCGAAGATGCTATGTCTTAGGCGCACAAACGCTTCACACTGTCCCAAGAAGTGGTAAGATGTTTCTTCACTACTCCCGCATCCTGGACATGTAGGGTCTTCCTCAATACCCATCAATGATAGATACCTGCTAAGTCTGCAGTGGCTTGTCAGAGCTCCGATTAAAAGATTCAGTCTTCCGACTCCGGCCCAGTAACTAGGCCGATCTCAGACCGACATTAAATAAATTAACAAAAACATATATTTTTCTACAAACACCATTAAAAACTAAATTTTTAACATGGCATACTTGAATTAAAAATGTAATAATATACAAACTCGCGTTAAAAATGATCAAATGATTTACTTTTAACACTAGTGCAAAAAGTAAAATGACAAGTCGTTTATCATAATGACATTTATATATTTATTAACAAAAAATTACAAGTTATTTAGAAATATTTATATTAATTGTACAATTGGAACAATTAGTAATACTTATCCCTTATGAGGAAGCTACTTCACAAGAAGAAATTGTAGAAGTTGAACTTGAAAGCAGTGGAGGAAATACTATTAATAAGCTCCATTTCTGAATTGTTAGAAGGCAATTATTTGGAAGAATGTGACAAGCAATCCTCTTTTTGTCTTCTAACGAATCTTCCAAGTATCCTTCTGCAACACTCGAACTTTTCCATTCTCCATGTCTTTTTATTGTACATAAATTTGCACCAGAGTCTGCTAACAAGCTGGCGGATGTCCGACGGAAACAATGTCCGGTGTAAAGTTCACTATTTGGTAATTTCAAAAATCTTGCAATATCTGTAGGCATCTTTCCAAAAATATTTATTCCAACAGGTTGAATCGTACATTGGTTACTAGTGTATTTAATAAAAAGACGTTGGTGGCTAACATGAGCTGGACGTAATGCTAAGTACTTATGATATAAGTCAATATAAGTCTCAGTAATAACAGTAAAGGTTCTTGAAACTCTAGTCTTGCTATCTGGAATGTTTACCACTAGTGTATTTCCTAAATCCTCAATATTGTTTAAACTCATTTGATAAAGTTCTTCACGGCGACACGCGCCTAGTATACCCATTACTGTAGCTACTTTAAATATCAAATACTTGTCATCTGGCGCCTCTGCAATAAACTTATCAATATTTTGGCGTGTAAAAATTTTTGATTTTTTTTGGACGATATCCTTCTCCTTTGCGCTTCAAAAATGCGATGAGTTTATAAAACTTACTTATATCTTGATTGTTCTTGACATTTAACATAGCCTTTATCATTGAAAAATGTACCCAAAGCGTCGAAGACTTCCAAATTTTAGAATTTTGCTCGAAATAGGCCAACATTACATTTTCACTGTACTTGCCTGCAACATTGTTCCGATCGCACCATTCCACAAAGCATTTGTACGCTAATTCATATTGTTGTTTGGATTTTGTGGGCAACAAATCCAAAGTTGCCCTTGTAGCTGCTTCTCCAATTTCTTGAGGAATCGATTCGCTTCCTTCTGGACTATAATTAATATTGGTACTCATCATATTGCAATAGTTTTTCACATTTGGCAAGCATGTGTCAAACAGCGGGCAAACTTGATTTATTTATTTCATAAATCCTACTACTAAAATTATGAGGTAACCATTAAAATGATTTGAAATCTTTTTTAAAGAACTTTATTGTTCTTTTAATGGTGTTTGTAG
Source organism: Rhamnusium bicolor (assembly GCA_029963845.1). Taxonomy (NCBI): domain Eukaryota; kingdom Metazoa; phylum Arthropoda; class Insecta; order Coleoptera; family Cerambycidae; genus Rhamnusium; species Rhamnusium bicolor. Next base: position 124,475 of record JANEYF010004391.1, on the reverse strand, counting down.
AAAAAACATTGTACGATACACGTGTTAAAAATTACTTTATTTTGTTCGTGGAGTTGCTCCACTCGCTACGCTCGTTTCGCAAACTTCTCCAGTCACAAAATAAAACGTCATTTTTAACACTTGTATCATAAATAACTATTTATTTAGACAACGAAATGTTGTTGTTTTTAGGAATCTAAGATTTTGCTGGATTTCGTAGGATGTATTAGGATTTTCTCTTAAAGTTTTTTAACATAATATTTCCTAGTTTCTTTAACTGCTGTATTACATATTTTTGATCGAGGTCTTACAGATGATCCAACATTTTTATCTTTTGTTGTAGTCTTTTGTATACCTATTGTCTTGTTTAGCTCTTTTTTCTGGGTATCTAAAAAAATGTTTTCTTCGACGATTCAGATTTTCTCATTAAATCAACGGTTCGACAATATTTATTGTCTTCTTCAGTACTACAATAAATAACAAAAACTTTCTATATAATTTAGTAAATCTAATAGATAAAAATACACTTATTTTTAAAAGAAAAAATGGTAACATTTTGAGAAAATTTAAAATCTCATAAATTCCCTAATTTCACTTACATATACCAATATGAAAAGTTAACAATAAATGTAAAGACATTAAAAATATATATATAATAAGTACAATATTTAAAAAATATATCAGTCAAGCTTACCTAATGAGGTATTTGGTTTTTTTGTCAACACAATCATCATCGTCAAATATTGTAAAAAAAAATAAATATTGTCTGAAAATTATCTGTGGCATCCTCCAAATTTTTCTTTTTCTTTTTTGGGACTACCACATGAATAATTCTTCGTTATCTAAAAAATATACTTACTTACCCAGTATGTTACTGGAAAAATAAACCTCTGCGCTTGTGACTTTACGTCAAAAGATTAGTCAAAGGGTGTTTTGACAACTAATAAGAGGCACAAAGGTAATAACATAATTCCCTAATGTTTCGGAAAACGAATCTGTTTCTTTCTTCAAAGTTATTTATCTTTTTTTAAAATATGTCAATCGTGAAACTTGACACATATTATTTGTTTATGTAATATCCATAGATCCATAGTTGATACTTAAAAATTACACAATATTAATTTTGTTCAGTTCTTCTTTTAACATCGGTAACCACGTTGTACCAAAATCTACAGAGCAACATTTTTTCTTCATTCAATAATATTATTGCCGATTCTTTCATTTTTCTTTTTTTTTTTGCTGAAATTAAAATATCGTAAATTGCGAACAGGCTTGGAAAATAGACAGAATAAACTGGGATTCGCAAAAATTTTAATGAAAGAAGCGGACAGCAAAATAGAAAAATTAAGGATTCGGCAAAAATATTATTGAATGAAGAAAAATATTTATCCCATTGCTCTGTAGATTTTGGTACAACGTGGTTACCGATGTTAAAAGAACAAAATTAATATGGCATAATTTTTAAGTGTCAACAGTTTTATGTAAGTATCTACGGATATAAACAAACAATATAATATATATGTCAAGTTCCACGCTTAACATAATATTCTAAAAAAAAGATAAATAACTTTGAAGAAGGAAACAGATTCGTTTTCCGAAACGTTAGGGAATTATATTATTATTTTTGTGTCTCATATTAGTTGTCAAAAAAACACCCTCTTACTAATCTGTTGACATAAAGTCACAAGTGCAGAGATTTATTTTTCCAGTAACAAACTAGATAACTAACTACATTTTTTTAGATAACAAAGAATTATTTATGTGGTAGAAGTCCCAAAAAAGAAAAATAAATAAATAAAATATCGTAACATATATAGAATTCCAGAGAAAATATTTCAGTGTAGTCAGTACAGAAACAATATTTGCTCTGGAATTCTATACAGGGTGTCTCAACCAAAAGTAGGCACCCTGAATAACTTTCGAGATAAGAATTTTCTGAAAAATTGGTGAAACACGTCGACCTTGTTTCCAAAAGGGACATATTTTAATGTAATACTGGTATACCTATCATCATCCCTCCACCCTACACGGCCAACCCCTCAAAAAATTCAAATGGCAAGGGGGGTCGAGTGATACATCTTTTGAAAGGTCTCTCAATTCCCTACATAACTATGTTTTTCTTTTTTAACTTTTATCGATTGGTTCTTAAGGAAAATAATTTTATTTTTGATGATTAGACACAATCGAAATCGTTTAAAAAATCTAAAATACACGGCACTGGGTATTGGAATTTATAAAAAAAGCTACATTTTATAGTGCTCTCAAATCATCGCAAGTTTTTTCGACAAAAAACACTTCCCTTGTCCGTTTAATTTTAGAATAATAAAATACTCATAAGTATTTGATAGTCCTTGAACATTAATTTGTTCACAACCAATTTTGAATCGAGATACATTTTACCAGAGTGAGTTCTCAAAATGTTTTATACTCTTCAGGAGAGAATAGAAATTGTCAGCATTTATTTTAAAAACGATAATTGTGCTGGAGCTACGGAGCGCATATTCAATAGAAATCACCCAGATAGAAGGGTTGGTTCTCAGTATTTTTTACAATTATTGACAAAATTTATGGAAACAGGTTCTGTAGGAAACAAAAAGCATGAACCTCAGTGACCGATTAGGAATGAAGCAGTTAAAGTGGCAGTTCTGGGTCATTTGCAGATGGATAATACTCAATCGATCAGGAAAGTAGTTGAGGCTTTCGGTGTATCACGAAGCAGTATTCATCGAATTGTAAAGGCCCACAAATTTTATCCATATACATTTAAACTGATCGTCGGCTTGAATTCTGTGAGATTTTTAGTGAACAATTAAACGGTAATGCCAATCTACTGTACAATACGTGTTTTTCTGATGAATCGACATTTCAGTTAAATGGGGAGGTAAACAGGTACAACTGTAGATCTTGGAGTGAAACCAATCCACATTTGTTCATGGAAACTCATACCCAAAGGCCTCAGAAGTTAAATGTTTGGGCTGGCATCTTAGGGGATCACATTGTCGGGCCGTTTTTTATTCCTGACAATTTAAATGGCGAAAGGTACCTCGATCTGTTAGAAAATAACATCGACCCAATGATTACCCAAATCCTCGAAGAAGACGATAATCTTTTAGAGGGCGAACTGTTTTTGCAACAGGATGGTTCACCCCCATATTTTGTTATAGCAGTCCGTCAATTTTTGGATAATCGGTTTCCTGAGCGATGGATTGGAAGAAGAGGTCCTGTGGAGTGGCCCGCTAGGTCACCCGATTTAACTCCCTTGGATTTCTTTCTGTGGGGACATTTGATATCGAAGATATTTGCAACAAAACCCACATCTCTGGAAGAGTTACGTGAAAGAATTGTTCGAAAATGCCATTTATTGACTCCAGATGTGTTCAAAAATGTTCGTACAGAATTTCAAGACAGATTATACTACTGTATGGAGGTCGGTGAAGGTCATTTTGAACAATACATACGATAATTTAAACTGCTTCTTTTATTTTTATTTCGCGAACCTACAATAATAAAACAATTATTTCTCAGGAATGAATCGATAAAAGTTTAAAAGAATACACAGTTATGTAGAGAATTGAAAGACCTTTCAAAAGATGTATCACTCAACCCCCTTTGCCATTTGAATTTTTTGAGGGGGTGGCCGTGTAGGGTAGAGGGATGATGATAGGTATACAAGCATTACATTAAAATATGTCCCCCTTGGAAACAAGGTTGACATGTTTCACCAATTTTTCAAAAAAATTGTATCTCCAAAGTTATTCAGGGTGCCTACTTTTGATTGGAACACACTGTATAAGTTACGATATTTTATTTACTATTTTTTACAATATTTGACCATGATGATTATGTTGACAAAAACCCAAATACCTCATTTGGTAAGCGTGACTGATATATTTTTTTTTAAATATGTAGTTACTAATATATTTTTAATGTTTTCACATTTATGTTAACTTTTTTTATTGATATATGTGAGATTATGGAATTTATAACATTTCAAATGTTCTCAAAATGTATTTTTTTCTTTTAAAAAATTCTTAAGTATATTTTTATCTATTAGATTTACTAAATTATATGGAAAATATTTGTTATTTGTTGTAGTCCTGAATAAGACAAAAAATATTGTCGAAACGTCGATTTAATGAGAAATTGAGGTTTTCTTATATTTTCATCTAATTTAGTTCCAACAAAAAAATATCAACATATTAATTACATACACGAATTCCAAATTCGATCCTAACTATTGGTATATTAGAAACTATTATTTCCAAAAAAACTAAAATTTCGTATTTTCGTTTTTGCCAAATATCTGAAAAACGATTAATCGTACGAAGACAAGACTTTGACCTTCTAAAGACACCTTTTCATGAATATTTTAGTAGTTTTGTTAGTTTTTTTCTAGAGTATTCAATTTTTTGAGATGCGACCTACAACTTTCGATTTTCTTATCGGCGCCATATTAGACATATTGGATTTTTACATATTTGAAATCTACATAAATTTCTCGTTCATTTGAAAATTAGCAAAATTTTTAGAAAATTGAATGCTGATTTTGTATCTGTCGAGAAATCAAGGCCAACTGCAGTCGTTTATAAGTTATTTCAAAAAAAAAAATGTATTTTCGTATTTGCCAAATATTTCAAAAATGATTAATTGTACGTACATTTAAACTTACTGTAAATATGGACACATAATATTACCTGTAAATTCACATAATCTTTGTAAATGTTACCTACATCACATGTAGTAAGTATGATACCTATTTGCATAAGGCCAATTGAAAATTTGGTGTGATTGAGGTAACTTACCAACCAATGTTCTTGGCAGTGTAATGAATCATATTATATGTTCATTACTATAGTTTCAAAAATTCTTGTTAGTCTTGTGCTGCCGCGCATTTTCTGCCGCCATGTGGTGAATCATGCAGATGTTCATTCCTAGAAGTTTCTACAATTACCGTTTGACAAGTGCTGCTACGTACTTCTTGCCGCCATGAAATATGAGACAGGCCATAATTTTGGTATAAGTGGAATCGCCGTAACCAAAGAAATTAATTCAGTTTTCTACTGACAACTATCTTCAGCGCGTTGAGCTGGATAGTTGGGGAGTCTTAAGCGCATTGAGCTTGACTCCATGTGGTTATAATTCAGAATCCGACACCGCCCGGCCGAATGTCTGGTAGCATCTTGAGGTTTTTAGCGCGCTGAGCTAGACCTCCTGCCATTTTACCGTCCTGCACCGCCGTCACCAGTCTAGTCATCATTTACTGCCATGGACCTTCAGCGCGTTGAGCTGGACCCGCCGTTAGTAAATAATTTCTAAACCAACCACCGTCACTAGTCCCTTGATTATTTATTGCCATGAGCTTCAGCGCATTAAGCAGGACCTACCGCCGTTAAATAATTACCGAACTTACCGTCACATCGAGTCCTAGATGTTTCTTTCAGCACATGGAGCTGAAGCCTGCTCTCGTACCGTTTAATCACCGAATTACACTCCTCCCTGTAAATAATTTCATCGATGTATGTATGTAAAAAGGATTTATTAACTTTGTACTTGACTTAATTTAATTGTTAGAGAATCTGATTTTATGTTTATTTGACTTAATGTTTTGGATAAATGTTGCTTTAATGAAATAAACTCTGTTCTGTATACTATGGGCTTTCTTATTTACAACTAACAGGAATCCTGGATTAATTCTCCAAACCAGCTATCCGAAACCAAACACCGTTACATTTTCCGACGCCTAAACATACTATCTCACATATTTTGGGCGTCCAGACACTGTTACAGCAGTAAATTTACATTTTTTTCTTTGAGTGTTTATTAATTATCCTGTAAGTGCCCTAATTTATTTATTTTCATATACATATCCTACAGGTAGAAACCAATTACAGGATACAAAACACTTAAATAAATTGAAGTAAAAAAAAAGCAAAAAATTGAAAATATGCCAACAATTAGAGTAAAAAAAATATAAATATTACAACGGAAATGAAATAATAAACATTAATATAATACATAGTAATAAATTAACACTAACTAACAATACATTATACTTTAATTAAAATATTGCTATTCGACAATAATAATACAACAAACACAATAGCAATAAAAATAAATATAAATTGTACAAAACTTACACAAATTAAAATATTGTCATTCACTAATTTAGTACAACTTTTTTTAATTTTGTCAATGGTACAAGAAAAAATATCAATGTTGTCCTCCACGTTGCAATAGTTTGCGATCATTTGATATAAAGAGGATGATATCATAATATTAGTATTAGCTGTAGGTAATTTAAAAATGCGGTTATGACGTGATGATATTCTTGGAACTTGAAAATCAATTTGGTTTAATATCCATATACAGTCAACTAAATTATTAATCACCTTATACAAAAAAATTATAAATTGTGCCGCCCTACGTTTTGCAAGCTCGGATAGATTGAGACGTGCAAGTAAAGTATTGTTTTGAATGCCTCTTTCCGGATATTCACCATCAAGTACGTATACTGCTGATTTTACAAATCGTCGTTGTATTTTTTCTAAAGACCAAATATGTATATTATAAATGGGACTCCACACTATTGATGCATATTCCAACCGCGATCTAACAAATGAAACATAGAGCACACTAACAGCCATATGCATAAACGATCGCCGGAGACTCGCCGGCGATTCTCCATTCGCTGGAAGAAAATCATAATGCACAGACGATCTCCGTAGATTTGCCGGGGGGATTAACCGGAGACTCGCCGGCGATTCCCCATGGGCTGGAAGAGAATTCTTATGCATAGTCGGTCACCGGCAACGACGCGCGTGTGTATTGACATAAACTTTGGGCAAAACGTCAGAGATGGTCAGTAGCATCTCCAGAGATTCGCTGAATTTGTTTTAGACAACAGGTGTAACAATTTACGTTATTTTTTCAAAATGGAACGTGATCTAGATATGATATATAATGCAAATAGAGATAATTTGGACTTATTAGAAATGCATATACCTCGACGGTAAGTAGCCAAATAATGAAAATTTATATGTAAATTGGTAAAAATTAAAATTGAGTTTATTTTAAGGTATATTTTACTATTGTTCACGTTATTTGTTTTAGATATATTCGAGACATGGAAAACCCTATGGAAGTATATCATGAAACCCAATTTAAAATGCGATTTAGATTTAGCAAAGATGTCGTGCGAAATATTTTGTTGCCGATAGTCCAGATCCCTGAGCCAATCACAAACAGAGGATTACCAGTTCCTATTTTAACTGGCCTTCTTTTTAACATTGCGTTTCTATGCAAGCGGAAGTTTTCAGGTACTATACTAATTTTTAAAAAATAATATATGTAAAAATGTTCTGTATAAAATGATGTTACCTAATTATTAGATTATAATATTTACAGATAGTGTGTGGAGATTTAAGGGGCTTAACCAAGCGACTGTAAGCCGTTGCATAAAACGATTTACGCGAAGAATTTCAGCACATAGCCGTAATTATATAAAATTTCCTCATAATGAGGAAGGATTACAAGAAACCCAAAATCTATTTAAAAGAATTGCTAATTTTCCGAATGTTACGGGATGCATCGACTGTAGCCACATCTCCATTATCAATCCGGGAGGACCCTATGCAGAACTTTTCAGGAACAGAAAAGAACTTTTTCAATCAATGTACAAGTTATTGCTGGACCGAGATTGGAAATCTTCGACATTGTTGCACGATATCCAGGAAGTTACCACGACAGTCATATTTTTGATAGGAGTTCTGTAAAAAGGCAAGTTTCTGAAAGAGAACTGCCCGGCTATTTGCTGGGTGACGCAGGATATCCATGCTTGCCTTACCTCTTAACGCCATTTCGAGAGGTGCGTACTCCAGGTGAGAGAAAATTATAACCGTGCACAGATTCACACAAGGGAATGTCGTCGAAAGACTTTTTGGTGTGTTAAAGCGTTTGTTTTGTCTGCGTCATGGACTTGGTACTAAAGTTTCTACGTCTTGTTATATTATTGTTGCTTGTGCAGTTTTATACAACATCGCGATTGCTCACCGTGAAATTGTAGAAGAACCTATACAAATTAACGATGAATTTCCAGAAGTTCCTTTCCAAGAAGTAAATGAAGGTTTTGGTAATCTGATAAGAGCAAATTTAGTACATAATTATTTTGACTAAAATAAATAATATAACAGATATTTGTTACAATATGTACTTACAATATGTAAATGTTGCACATTTTTTTATCTGGATTTAGTTACTTTAAGGTAAAAGTTTCACTTATGTTGTGCCTAATTTAGTCAATACTAGTATTCTGTAAAATATTTAATGCCATTTTATTGTCATATTGTCTTTATTAAGTATAAAAAAATTCTTAAATAAAACATTAATCACTTTGAATTTTTTTAAGTTTCATTTCCTCATACAGCATTTGAAGCCTAGCTGCCTCTCTTTTGTAACAAGCTTCTTCCATTCGCACTTTATGTAACTCTTCCATTTGATCTTCTTCTTTTTAATTAATTGCAGTCTCGCTTCCGTTAACTTGTCCACATTAGTTTGTTTGGGGACGACTGATTTTTTGACAGCTGGTACAAAATTACATAAATTAAAAAAAAAAAACAGCTAAAGAATCAAATTAAATACCTGCTACTTTACGTTTATCAGAACTAGACGATGACCCTGGGATCAACTCCTGTACAGTTTGTGGTGCTGACTTAACATCAGAGGCAGATGACAGTTCTGTGGCTGCCTCTTGTACTCTCTGACTGAATATCAGAGATATATGTTTCTGATGGGATTGTTTCTTGGATAACCCGTACCACTGATACTATATATATATATATATATATATATATATATATATATAAAATTATTATTATTATTATAACCTTCTCGTAATATACGATATACCGGGTGATTCAGGTTGGTTACAATACAATTACATTTTCAAAATGGTATTTATTATTATTATTCTACTTACCGAAGTAAAACTTGTTTTATACAGTTGAATACAGTATAAAGCTGTATAATAATAGATAAAAAAATATAGCATGCTATTTGAAACAAAATAGTTGACTAGCGATACTTTGACAAATGTGATAAAAAAATGCCTCAAGGACGTCATTTCATAGAGATTTACAAGCGATTTGCAAATATATAAGATTTTTATACTGTCGAGTTGAAATTAAAAAGATACAGGGGCGTGAATACCAACCTGAATCACCCGGTATACTCATATACACACCTCCTGCATTATTGTTTAAAATTATTCCATCGGAATCATCTGCGACATTGATTTCAAATTCCAAGTGTGGAACTATATTGTCAATTTCTGGGTGAGGGGGAAGGTGGTGGTTTAGATGGTCCACCCCTGTAGCCATCAATTCCCGCCTATCATTTGCAAGCGCCTGTTTTCTATTTCTTTTGTTTTATCCCATAACCTTTTAAGTTGAGCAATTGATCTCTAAAAAGATTTTTTATATATAGTAATTAATACAGGGTGTCAAATTTAACTAATTCCTCAATTTAATTAAGTCAAAACAACTAAATTGTAATGTTTTTTTAGATCTGTTTACGACATTCCCTGTATATCATTGACAGACATTGAAATTTGACTTAGTTTTTATTAAAATTCGTTTTATGGAAATATCATTTCAACAACATCCTGTAAATCAGGCGTCGAAATTCGGAAATTTCGAATGTATAGACAATATTAAATTATCACCCCTTTAAATGGAATCATGATTATTATAATAATTATGTCTTGTATTAACTATTACAATTACCTTTTCAGTTGCTACACCGTTATATTCGGCGACAATTTTCTCCCAAGCTTTTTCTTTTTTCTATATTGTAGGTATCTGTTCTTTTATCTTCAATTATTTTATGGATTCGATAAAATTTGAAGAAACATATTCTTATCACTCACGGAATATTTCACAGCCATGGTGTAACAGAATATAAAACTTCACTATACAACACGCGCTCTTCATGTAAATGTGTAAACAAACGAAATACGCATGATCAGTCTTCCTGGAGATTCGCCAGCGCGGAGACACGTGAAAGGTCGACTCTGCAATGAAAACACTGTCCGCGTCATTCTCCAGCGATTCGCCAGAGCCTCGCTCGAGGTTAAATCGCGGTGCGTCGCCGGCGAGTCTCCGGCGATCGTCTGTGCATACGACTGTAAGTGTATGCAAGCTACCAAGCCCTTTGAATGCGTATGACAAGTCCAAGGATTTTATAAGCAGACGAAGTAGTCGTTTCGATATGCCGTATGAAAGATAATTTTGGATCAAAAACAACTCCAAGATCTTTTATGTAATCTGGCCTTTGTAATATTAAATCATCCAGTTTATAATTATATTTGATTGAGGTTACCTTTCTCGTGAATGTCGAACATTACATTTTGATCCATTTAACGGTAATATATTGTTCGCACATCAGAGATTTATGTTATCTAATGCTGTTTGAAGATATTCGCAATCTGTTTCAGACTTAATTTCGCAAAATAGTTTAAATCGTCCGCATATAGTAGATAATGTACCCGATGAAGACTAAATGTGATATCGTTGATAAACAAGACAAATAAAAGTGGTCCCAATATCAAACCTTATGGTACGCCTGACTTCTGCAAGAATCTGCCAATCCACGGTATTGAACAAATTGATACCTATTTTGCAAATAGGATTTAAGAAATTTAACTATTGGCCTGGAAAGTCCAAAGTTCTCAAGTTTAGTTAATAAAATACCGTGGTCAAGTCTGTCAAATGCCTTGGAGAAGTCAGTATATGTTACATCCACCTGACTTTGTTGATCTAATTTGGCGCTGATATATTGGGATTTACACACAAGGTTTGTGACTGTAGACCTGCCTTTCACGAATCCATGCTGCTCAAGCGATATCATACCAGATACGTGATTGTATATGATTGCATGTAGAATAATCTCCAACAATTTTGCAAAGTTACAAATGATGGTTATTGGCTTATAGTTTGTTATTTCATTTCTATCTCCTTTTTTGTAAATAGGGCATACCATCGAGAGTTTTCCATAAACCAGGAAAACAAGAAGTTTGCAATATTAAACTAAAAATAATGGTAAGTGGGCCAGCCAAAACTGATGTACAATCCTTTATTATGAATGCTGGTATTAAATCAGGACCCATAGTCATAGTCGGCTTAATCTTTTTTGATAGCATTCATTACATCATTTTGCGTGACAGAACTAATATTTAAGGACAACACGTTTTCTGAATTAAGAGCATTTAATTATTATTACCAGGTTGCGTAAAGGAGTTAGAGAAATGATCAGCGAAGCTATCAGCTAATATTTGAGGATCTTCAATGGTTTCATTTTTATATTTTAATATCGAAGGATTAGATAAGTTATTGTTCCTTGTATTTATGTATGACCAGAATTTCTTAGGATTATCTTTTATATTATTTTCGATATTTTGAAGATATGCCGCCTGCGAGATATTTATATCATTTTTTATTTGAGATCTCAATAATTTGAACCTATTTAGATCCTCATTACTGGAAGTTCTTTTATATTTCTGCCAAGCTTTATGTTTTTTTGTTTTATTTTGTTTATAAGTTGACCATTAAACCAAGCAGGATACGATTTAGAAGTTGATATTTTCTTTGGAATGTTATTTTCAAATATTTCTTCAAATTTATTATTTAGGACTTTAACAGCAGTATTTGCTTCTGTATAATTCTCAGAAAATGCCAATCGGTATTTGCCAAATCCTCATATAGTGCAATAAAATTTGCTTTCCTAAAATTAAAAGTCGGTACTGGATTTAAGTAGACGTAGACTAATAACATAATAATGGCAAATTATTGTACAGCTACATTTCAGGTAATATTTACTTGCATTTTTCTTAACGCGTCACTAGATGTAATGAAAAAATATGTATTTAGTCACCACCAAGAAAATATTAAATAAATAATACAATGTATCACATTTATTATAACTTTGTAATATTATAAGGCCAAGACGTCGATAATGTAAATGCATATAATGTAACAAAATATTATACCCATAAACCTTGTTTATAGCCATTAAATTACAGATAATTATACTAATAAGTAATTAGTAATAAGTAATCAATTAGTAATACTTTGCACTTATCGTAAATCATAAGATCAAAAATCGATAACTAATATGCATTTTGTGATTAAAGCATGAAACTTTGAACACAGACATTTTACATTTTCCGATCCCGATACTGTACTTAATCTAAAATATACTGAGATCCACCTACAAACACCACAACATCCCCTCACAGTGATCATAAAGCCGGTCCATTTGATGCGGTCTGCTGATCGGCGAGTATAGGAATTACATGCGCCGAGAACTAAGTATATCAACAGGATCCCAGCGATCCATTTGTAATAAGCAAGTTGGTATCGACTTCCGGTATAACCGGAAGTGCCAGTTGCTTGTAATTGTTTTAGTTGGATTGGCCACACTGCCGTTAGCAGCTTCCTCAAATTTTCAAAATTCTCTAGTGCGATTGATGCAGTTTCTGGTGAGACACTCTGTATACTGACAGTAACATCATAATCGCGACTAACCTGCCGAACGCTAGTATTTGAATTTTCTTCAACAGCCAGTAAAATATTTAATTTTGTATCCGCGTCAACACCTGGACGACCTGTTTTCGGCAAGTCTTCCATCGTACCAGTCTCTTTAATTTTTTTTTCGAAATTTACTCACGGTCGATTGAGTTATGGGTTTGTCTGGATATTTAGTATTAAATAAATTACATACTTCTTGTTGAGTTCACATCTTATCACCATACCCACTCATCGTAATAATTTCAATTCTCTGCTTTAGAGATACACTCATGTTAAACAAAAACTATACTTCAAAAATTAATATAAAACGTGCTTATTTTACTTTTTTTACTTGTTTTTTTTTTTAAATGGCCGTATCTTCCAACATTAATTTTGGACCCTAAGTATATACTTACATATTTGGAATCGGCTATTGAAGCGGCATCCAAAAAGGGAGAAATATACAGAGTGTTCCATTTAAAAATATATAGATGACGTCATAACGGAAACAATGCATTTGAAATTAAAAATCGACGTGTCCAAGAATCTTTTCTAAATATTTTTGGTTTAAGAAATAATGAATTCATTCCATATTTTACGAACACACTGTATATAGAATTACTTTAATTTTTGGATTAAATGAATTATTCAAATGTTTTTCATTTGTTTTCATAGATGACTTTGTTTTAAAAGATATATTGTTATTTTACATATAAACCCCAATATGCCATTAATATGAAAGAAAATGATAATATATATTATATATTTCTAAATTCAGAAGAATTTTCTTTAAACTAAGTTTAATATACAGGATCTATCACTTAAAATAAAAAAGTTTAAGTATCTTCCAGTTAAACCGAAAGGGAAAAATATGTGTAATACACATTTATCATCAATGGAATGTCCATTTCCTCATTACCATACAAGGTGTTGTATTTTTTCAGTTTCTTGGTCATACGATTCCCATCTGACGTTCAATTGTTTTTTCTTTTCGAATTCGGATTCCCAGAAAAAAATACACAAGCACAGTTCTGGATTTTTTCTTAATGAAAAACCAAGCAATAAAAACAAGTGAGGCACTTAAAATTATCACCCTGTATATTGCGCACTTGATAAATTTGTTGCATTATTTTTTCCAAAACTTCACTTTTTATATTTATTTACAAAATAACAGCGAATATCACTATTTGTTTAACATTTTATTGCTTTGGAATGTAAAATAAATCAGCTGATAAGAACCTTTCTAGTTTGAAGGTAAATCAACCAGCGCCAACTACCTCACAATTCGTATCAACAATATTAAATTGTTGCACCTCTTATCGAGATGGTGGGGAAAACTACAGGGCTGAATTATCATTAACTTTACTTGTAAGCAGTTTGGATATAAATAAACTTAAAGAAGGCGCCGGAAAAACAATGAATTGTCGCTGCACAAGCGAACCAGAATTGAGTTGGCCTGGGCGCGAAATTAAATTTACTTGAAGGCAGTTGAAACATAATTTGTTTTAATTACTTCAATATTTGACACGGATAAATTACATTTATAAGTGGTTTAGTGAATACCTTATGAGTTGTTTTATTTGTAATATGTAATTGAAGTGACATTAAGGAAAGGATTAACCAAAGAAAAGGTAATTATTTTTTTTTTTTAATTTTGCGGACGCAAAATATTTTTAGAACAGTTTTGTCTCAACTCCTTTTGTTTAATTACATAACTTTGATTTTTGTTGTCTTTAATGTATATTGTATAGTGATTTTAAATTCATGAAGCCATTCTATTCAAGAAAATGTGATGAAAACATTAAAATTATAGTGAATTATACAGTATATGTATTAGTCGTTGTCCATTTAAAACATACTTTTGAATAAACTGAGATGAAAGACTTATTCTAATGAAATTGTGTACTTTCCGACGTAAATTTTACGAAAAAAATCCATAGTTGCTGAAAATCCAAAAATTGCAGTGTGCATTTATTTTTAGTTTTCAATAACGAGCAAAAAGTGTAAAAAAATAGTTAATACGCATTGTTGGAGTTTTCCGAAACTTGGAGTAATGGTTCTGACGCGATATTTTGCTTTAATTCATCTTTATTTCCTATTTCCTAAGTCCATTCACCTTCTGTAGTCCTAACTAAAGATAGACTTTCGCGTTCTTAAGTTGGCTGACGCAGCAGCTTGTAATTAACAACGCGAAAATCTACCTTTAGTAGTTAGGACTACAGTATGTGAAGATATAGCCTTTCGTTTTGTTAACAAATTTTTTTTTAAGTTAAGTAATGTCTAATGTCATTAACTGTATGACATAAAAAAACAGGACTGACACTGACAGCAGTTTGTAATTAAAACAGATTTATTTTCAAACTTAACAACATGAAAATCAACCTTAAATTAGGAATACAAAAAATGAATGGACTTAAAAAACTGTCAATCAGGAGATGCACGTATCATATCTACAAACCAACATATCCACCTTCAAATAACTTGTAAGTTGTCTGGACTTACTCTCAACCGTTCGAATATCTCCGGGCGATTTTTTTCCGGTAGTCTTCCCGTGGACTCCGACACCTCACGGGAGTCGCGCCGGCGCATTAACTATAGCCACTCCCCACATACCGCAGGGTTAGTGACTGTGAATACCAGAATCGTGTATTATTATTATTATTATTATGATTATTATTTATCCAGTGACAGCTCCACCAATTATTGTATTATCTTTTTCATAGTTGAACTTTGATGTTTGTATCTTATTTTAAACATAATTTTTAGTATTTTATTCGTTTTTAACTTCCAGCTAAAAGAGTTATACTGTGTGTCCCCTGATGGAGTTCACAATACTTGTAAATATTTTATTTAATTTTCAATTTTTCGAAAAGATTCATTCTTTATAAAGAGTTTTGCTTATTTTGAAAATTCAAAAGCCGTAATCAAATATTCGACAAATCATACGGGGTGATCAAAAACTTAAGAAATGTGAAATTTGTTCAAGAGTAAACTAAACCGGGGAAATTTTTTGGTAAGGGGTTTTTTTTTAAAAAAAATTTTTTTTTTTTTTTCCCCTTTTCCTTCTTGCACCATAAAATATTATTAACGAAACAACTCTTTAAATTAACTTTAACATGTTCACCGCATGACCAATGCGTGTTATGGTAATTATTCTTTTTAGAGAAAAATGCCATGAACAATTGTTTATAATTATAAAACCGACATAAATTAAGAATTTCGTTAAAAAAATGTCATGGAAGACCAATATTTTCAAGATAATGCTCAAACGCTTACACGATAAACTTAAACTCTATTTTTCATTTTAAAGAAAAAAATGCATGCTTTATAAAAAATGTTACTTATTCTGATTACGACCAACAATTGTTGAGGCCATTATTCGCTAAAAAGAAAATTATCGGTAGTTTATTCTTAAATTTCACATTTTTTAAGTTTTTGATCACCCTGTATAATTCATTGATTATTTGATTGCTGCTTTTGAATTTTCAAAATAAGCACTACAGTGTTTAGTGTTATTTTCCGTTTTTGTGGATATCTCGTATCAAATGTACTACAAGTTCTTGATATTACTTATCACATTCTCCATGAATAATAAACAAATTCAAAAAATTTTCGTGAGTGTAGTTTAAACGCGGTGGCATTCTTTGATATAAGAGAATGATTGACATTACTGATTGTTTCTAATCATGGCTAATATGATAAAATTTTAACTAAAAATTCTTGAATTTCAAAGAAAATCGCAAATACTTCAAAAAGTTGTAACTTAAACCCCCACAATGCTTATATCAGAAAAAAAAAGGAATTTAATTATACATAACCTGATGTAAAAAAATATAGGGTGTTCCATTTGACTTACGCAAGTTTTCGCGGTTTGAAGTTTACAAAACGGAACGTCAAAAATGGAACACTTGGTATACTATTATTGAATTTCTTTAAACTGTAGAGCGTAGCTCACCTTATGGTCTTTCTGCGTGCCAAAAAGCAAATGAGTATCTTTTACATGAAGAAAGTTATAAAGGTTATTGTAAACCATTACACCTGTCAACATTTTTTTAAAATGTCAAATATCTCTGAAACGGCTAGGTTTAGGCATAGGGTATCCTACTCTTTGCCTCATAATTTTATGCTCTTTTCGAAAACCCTAACATACATAGGGTATTCTATTTAAAATAAGCAAGTTGGTATCGACTTCCGGTATAACCGGAAATGCCAGATGCTTGTAATTATTTTAGTTGGATTGACCACACTGCTATTAGTAACGGCCAATTCATAAACTTGACGGCGGCTATTCTGTTTGCTGTTGGACCGACGTTTGCTGACATGACGGTCGTAGCATCAACATTCCTACCTTTCATAAACTTAACGCCGTTGTGCGGTTGTCCGTCAAAAACATAAACATAAACAGTGTCATAACATAACCTATAAATTTAAGATTTAAGAAAAACACAAGCCAAAAAAAATCAAACCCGAATCTCTCGAGCCACTCCTTTGGCGGTTTGCATAGATAAGAGCGGTTTGGCGTCATTCGTCATATGTCAATATCACGTGATAGGCAAAATCGGATTTGATTGGCTCTTAAAATCACTACGAACGTTGCTACGACTGTCCGCCGGAAAATAATAAAACGCCACGAACGGCAGGGATAAATGACATGTGTTGCGCAGGCGCAGTAGCCTGCCGTTCAGTTCGACCAGTAAACGGAATACCCAACGTCAAGTTTATGAATTGGCCTCTATTCCCTAAATTTTCTGGTGCGTACTTTTCTCTATATCGATCGATGCAGTTCCTGGAGAGACACATTGTATAGAGAAGAAAAACTCTACACAGAGAGGAGCCGTTTTAGCAAATTTTGCTAAACGTTGTGGAACAAGATCTTGTTGCATTTTCTAAACAATTGTAAAATTTCAAAACAAAACGTTATGTGGTTTTATTCATTTTAATTGTACATAATGCTTGTAAATTATATAAGCCCAATATAAAGTTGTTACAATGGTTTTGTTGGAAACGTGTTCTAACAAATTGGGGAAATTCAGAAGCAAATATATTTATTTTTACTCAATAAGTAATAGTAAGTTAATCTTAATTTATTGTTAATCATGCTCTCAAACGACATATTTCATTACCATTCTATTTAAAGCTTCAGACTCTATTTAAAAATTTCACACAAACTGTAGAAACTTAATCTGTTCCACGAGTAAAGTAAAAATAATGCATTTTTATGCAACCGCAAAATCCAGATTTGTAGAATTTAATTTAGTAGGTGATTTCTAAGTTTGTACAAAAATTTCAAATAATGTAAATGCATAAACTGTACCTACAAGATAATTACTCCAAAAATATATTATATATTTGCATAAATTGTTCCTGTCACTATTTTAGAGACCAATTTGGAATGTATTTTTTTACAAATGGGATAAAATGTCGCACACGTTTTTCTCTGTATATGGCCTATCATATAATATATAATAATTTTTGTCAGAAAGGTGCCGGTCGACGACGAGATTATTCCTTAAAAACGAATGAAGCTATTTAAATGCAATTGTATAGACACAAAAAACATACAAGGACAAAACTACCACTATAAGTATATCTATGTTAGGTGCTTATTAAATCTGGCTACTCATTATTTAAAACGCTTAGGTCAATTTCGAAACAATTTATACTTTCTTATACCTAATATATATTATAGTATTCGTGATTTTTTTTCGACCTCGAGATTTTGATTGATATATACGTTTTGAATCCTTCTGAATCCATTCTGAATATTTTCCGAATGACGTCTGTCGGTGTGTGCGTGTGTGTGTGTGTGTGTGTGTGTGTATGTATAACTAAAAAAATATTAATAGGAGACTTTCCAAATTTGGCAGTTAAGATTTTCAACAACATTATAGGTGACTCATTAAATTTGATGAATGTGGTACCACCAGAAGAGACATAATAAATGAAAGAAGTAAAAGGTACAATTTCGGGAAAAAAAAATAAAAATTTTTATTGCATTTCTGGACGAATCTGGAAGAATTATAATGAAAAAAACATAACTTTATGAAAAAAAATCTGTCTGCATGTCTGTAGTATTGCGATAGTAGCCAGAGTTTTTGAGATAAAGCTTTCAAATTTGGTACATATGTTCTAAAGGCTGAAGACAATGATAAATTCGATGATGAGCAAAATTGGCCAGCTTGAAGGAAGTCCACGGGATCCAAACTTTTATGTATCTGTCCTTACAAAAAAATATATTCTTGATAAAAGATTATAAACCATGTCTACTATATCAAGACAATAAAATATATTTTCCAATTACTTAAATAAAGCTGATTTAAACTAAATTTTTTTTACACATTTGATCTCGTAAAATGGGGTTAGGATAAATTTAACAGTTTGAAATTTGAAATGTCTAATTTAGTTACAAAAATGTCAATGTCAATAAGAAGAAATTATTAAAATATATGAATTATTATTGACAGTATCGAATGACGCTTATAATTAATTATTTAAAAATTTTAATGAAATATTTCAAAGTACGCTATTAAAATTTAATTGAGGTAAGTAAAGAATTAAATAGAATTATTTTTTTTAGACAGGATGATATATATTCTGGTATCAGAAAGTTATATGCTGGCCACATCAGATATTTTAAATATATTATTATACGTATACATTTGAAACAAAACACCCTAAATAATCCTTGAAAAAAATTATTTTATGAAAAAGTGCAGATTTCAATATGTAGGGACACGTCTTTTGATATAAAACTTTCAGCTGTCAATGCTTCTTCTTCCTCTGTAGAACCACCCTTTTAAAAATTTCAAACGGGCACATGGGTCGAGTGATATATCATTTGAAATGTCTTTTAACACTCATATCGACTGTGATTTGTTTTCGCATATTGGTATTTTGTTTTGAATGGAACACCCTATGTAATCAATTCATTGTTTTGCGATTCTCTATTATATACCTTTTTCCACCTCCTCACAAAAAGGACTTTATAAATAATGTTGAAAACTTTAGACCCATTTTCATTTTTCTTTTATTTTCAAAAATATTGGAAACTTTACTAAAAATCCAGTTAACAAATTATTTTGAATCTAACAATCTTCTTAGTTCAAGTCAATTTGGGTTTAAGAGCAAAATTGTCCACAAATTTGGCATAAATTAGCAGAAACAATAAATAATGGTTTTGACTCTGCATCGCATGACAATTTAATATGCAAACTAGGTTTTTATAATTTTGACAAAAGTAGCAGTAACTTAATAGTCGCATCTCACCAATTGACATCAGTTTGTCACATACCAAAATCCAAATTCAATTTTACTAAATGTGGAATATGAAGTACCACAGGGCTCGGTACTGGGGCCGATCCTATTTCTCATCTATATTAACGACTTAATTCACATTACTTCTTTGCGATGATACCACTATAAGTAAATTTTATCGCGAGCCTGTTGTAGCAAGTAAACTTAGTCTAAATAATTTTAAAACAAAATTTTTGTACAAGACATCGTTGAAATAATAACAAGATAGTGCCAAATTTCTTGGGTTTTACAGTAAATACCATGGAACATACACTTTTTCCAAAAAATTTCAAAAATATCACTCTCAACATCGACCATATTACCAAAAAGGCATTTAGTCATGTTGGCAGAATGATTTTAAAAAAATTGCATGTTAAAAATTAAACATATTAACTTCACCATCTGCTTATATATTGCAATGCCTGTTGTATATTCAAGAAAATCTAGTAAAATATACTTCACGTAATGAAATTCACAATTATTCGACAATAAATGTCTGTCCAAAACGCGTAATGGAACAAACTATTATGCTATAAATTTTTTTTACTTATTTACCTGCATCAGACAACTTGAGTATAATTCATTTAAGAATACTCTTAGAACATTTATATTAGCCAATGCTTTTTATGCTTTTGAGGGAGTGTACTCGTCAAATTTTGACAATTTTTAATATAGATTTAAACAGTTGATTGTTATCAGTCTAATATTGACTTCTAAGTATTGTGTCTTTATGTACATATTTGCATTTCTTTTATTATATTGTATGTTGCATTGTTGCTTGTCTGACATGTGTAAATACTTCAATCAAATTTAACAAATTTTGCCACAATACATAATACGAAGCCAATAAATCATCAGGTTTTTTAAAATTAATATATCCTTATTTGTGTTCAATAGTTATTTTTAAATTACATAATATCCTTTGATGAGTTTTAGCATATAAATTATTTGTAGATATTAGTTAATAAAAAGTGGGTAAAGATAAAGTGACAACGAACTCTACTAATAAATTGAAAACCGATATAATAATAATTAAATAAGAAATTAGCCTTGTTAACTTGGTAACCTTGGTAATTTGCATAAAATATGAATTATACAGGTTCGCACTGAAATATTTGATCAAATGCCGGCGTGTTGAAATCACCAGAATAGAAAAAAAACTTCGTATAAATACATACCCTAAAATGCTCCGTTTTCGTTGTCGAATGTGTCATTAAAAAAAATGTAAGATATAGTCTATAGATATAGTCATAATTACACAGTCACACAAAAGAAAAAAAAGTTCATTGCCATGAACCAAAATACATGGATCTAGTGTATTTTTCGACGCTGAATTCGAATACGTAGTTAAAAAAACAGATTTACCGTGTCAGTTTTGTTTTGCCAAAAACAGCCCTTGAAATGGAGTAAAACTATAGTAATAATATAATGACAATGACTCTTAATGAAGTGTGAGAAATGGTAGATATTTTATAGTCTAGAGAAGAGAATATGCATTCAAACCATAGCAAGCTATTTCTATTAATTAAACCAAAATCTACCCTTATAGGAGGGTGAAAACTACCCTGAAACTCAAATTCATTACCAAATGTTAACTACACAGCAATGGACTTTTTAAGAGACTATCCAAGACCAAATAGCTCTTTTTCTCTCAACCCAGTAACGGTTCTGGAAGTCCAGTACTATTAGAGCTCTGAAAAATTCCAACTTTACAGACATTTATGGAATGAATTCCAGAATTTTGAAAGAAATAATAGACATAATGGTTTAACCTTTTACTATTTTAGTTAACGCGTGTTTTAGTAAGGGCAAAGTTTTACCTTTCGACAATTACCAGCCAATATCTATCATTCCAATTTTTCCCAGGTATTAGAAATAATTTTAAAATACCAATTATTAAATTTTTTCGAATCAAACAATTTGTTAAATTGCTGTCAGTTTGGTTTCCGCAGCAAGTGTTCTACAACACAAGCTGTACTTAAAGTCATGCAAGACACTGTGGAGGACCTTGAGCAGGGCAAGCATGTAGCGATTACATTGCTTGACCTGTAAATGGCCTTCGACTGTATGTCACATAGCATACTCGTAGAAAAGTTGAGATCCTATGGTGTAAGAGGGGTCCCTCTCACCCATTTTCGTTCTTATCTATGTGATAAAAACATTTCGTCCGCCTAGGCAATGTTACTTCTGAATTAAATCAGGTTAAACACGGAGTGCCACAAGGCACAGTCTTGGGGCTACTTCTGTTTATCATTTATATGAATGATACATTTCGTTTCATGTTGCCCAAACAGTGCATTGCTTATGCTTATGTCTTCTTTGTTAACGTCTGATAAAAACCTTGATGTTTTATTACAACAATCTACTCTAATTTCTAATCAAGCAAATACATGGTTTGTCTCGACCAAATTAATGATGAATGTGGAAAACCCAGAGGCTCATTTTCTCTACGAGTAACAATGTGACTTATGGCGATAACGTAAAACTTTTAGGTGTTGTTTTAAACGATAAACTGAGCTGGTCTTGCCATATTAAACAGCTGAGTCATAAACTTGCAAGTGTAATTTTTTTTGTTTAGACAGATGAAAGGGCTTTTGGGCCTAGATAATCTAAAAACTAGTAATTTTTCCTTATTTCACTCACGCATTAATTATGCAATGACTATTTGGGGTAATTTATGTTATACTGTAAAACTTTTTATTTACAAAAAAAAAACTATCAGGATCATAAATAATGCAGGTTATAGAGATCCTTGAAGACCACTGTTCATGTCCATGGGTATTATGCCAATACCTTCTTTATATATTTATCTTAGTTTACTTGAAATTCATAAAAATTGCAATTCGCTTGAGAGGAGTTCAGACTTCATAACTATGGCACCAGGCAGGCAGATTTTCTAAGGCCTACTAGGTTTCAGCAGACAAAATTGTCAAAAAAATTTACTGAATCTAAAGTTATATCATGTATTACTAAACGTTATTAAAGTGTTAAATTATAATTCATTTATATTTTAAATTAAAAAAAATGTAATATAAAATATATATACTGTTAGTATTTCCTTTACTTACAATTTTTTTAATTAGCCAAAATATAAAACGCACCCTTAGGTACTAAACAAATCATTTAATTTTTGGTAAAACGCTTTATAAACTACACTATTTGACATTTAACTATTATGACACATTAACTGAAAAATAATGTGCATTCTCATACAAGTTGCTGGTGAAAGTATTTTCTTTTTTAATATTTTTAAAAATCAAGAACACAAAAACAAATGTTTTACGAGTTAAGTATTTTTAATATTTACATTCCATGTGCGTCATTGTTAAAATAACTAAAAATGAAATATACCATCAAAACAATCAAACAATAGGCAAAAACAGATAGGTCTTAACAATTTGCGAACTTATTTCAAATATGTGCACCCCACGTACGCCACTGGTAAAAAAAACAAAACAATATGAAAAACATTTTTTTAAGTTAATTAGGTATTATTGTATGAGTTATGACTTAAAAAATGTAAGCATCTTTTGGATACAAAAATATATGAATAAAAAAATAGATATGTACTTTTCATTCTATAAATACACGCTACATACCGTTAAAGCATTGTTTTAAGTACACCCTAAAGGCTCCTCTACACGTTGGCCAATGCATGTGCCAATATCGCTGGCCAATGCGTATGGCCATCGTGTAGAGGGGACTATTGGTCGTATTGGCGGCATTGGCAGAGCTGGTCCAAGCGTTGGCGACCGATCCGTCGTGTTGTCGGTTTTTCAAGACACATCAAAGGGTGTTGGCCTTGGCGCTGGCGGACGCTGGTAGCCACGTCCACACGTTGGCTGCACTGGCATAGCTGTGAAGTGTCCCGCAGGAATTGTAGATTAAGATTTTGTGCTGTGCTGTGCATATAAATTTGTATTTTATGGTACATAATGGCAGCGATGAGTAACGAAGAAACTTTTAAATTCATAGAACTTTACCAAGCCGAAAATTGGATTTGGAATCCTCAAAACAAATATCACAAAAACAAAAATATAGTAAGTAAAAATATAATAAGCACTAAATAAATAAATCGCAGCAGCAGCTACCTTCATGACATTCATTGTTGATGTTGATATTGGCCTGCGTCGAAACAAACTGAATGTCCTTCCAACGTGTGGACAGATTACCAATTTCCTTGCAAATAACGCCCAATACGTGCGCCAGCGTGTTGGCCAACGTGTAGAGGAGCCTTTAGAGGGACTTTTTGGGCTTAATAATGAAATTTTATTTTAAAAGGTTTTTTTATTTGATATTTTTGAAAAATTATAATACTGTCAATTAAATTTTATAAACATGCAGAAAAACAACAAAAGTGTATAATTTATCATAATTTTAATTAAATTTATATTACACAAAATGGAAGAAAACTCTTAGATTACGTTTTACATGATTCTTATCGAATATTTATTAAATAACGTACTAAAATTCAAGAAGTAGCAGTGGTACTGAGTACAGTATTTACTTTATTATGTTTCGCAATTATTGCATAATTTGCCTCGCGAAATTTGCGACTTGAAATATTTATTTCATGGCCATCTTTGTGTAACGAGATTCTACAGCAATATTTCCATAATACATAAATTCCAAGTGGCCCATATAAACGTACATCCTCTGAAGTGGATAAATAAACATCGGGGCTACAATTACAATGAACAAATACTCACTAGAACTATCCGACAGGTCTTGTTCACTTTGCATCTGGTTAATAAAATAAGATATTCTGTAATTATGTGCAGGTTATTGCAAAATTATTATACACTATGTTGCACACGGCATTTTGTAACATCAAATTTGCAAACGTAATAATTGAACCACGATGGTGAATTTAAATGCCATGATACATTGTTGCGCCACAAAATCTTTTATTTCTTTGTAATTCATTTAGAAAATCACTTGATGCATTTCCGATCCGAATTACGATATATACCGGATGTAACAGGATCATGGTACAACCCCCTTTCTCCTTTAGTTTTGAAGATAATTGATTGAAATTTGGGATATCCTATATACATAATAAGCGACACTTTTTGATAAACAAATGATTTTTTTTTCACTTCCGGTTTCGCCAGAAGTGACATTACTTTTGATTTTTAATTGAAACATCCTATATATTATTGCATTTTTGTATTCTGCATAATTTTCTGAATCCAACTATACTAAATAAGTGACATTTCAAACGTAAATATTTTCTATAATATAATTTTTAGTTTTCCATTTAAGTGTGACGGTTCCGATTTATTCTAAATGACCCGTGTAATGTTAGACAAATCGAAATCCCGTCAAAAATACTAAATTACGTGATTTATGAGCAAATATAGCTCATCAAAATGGTTTTTGAGGAAAAACTCAATTTTTTACTAATGGAATCATATTAGTACCGTGGTACCATTTATTAGTACTATTAATACGGAATTTATTCATATGTCGTAATAAAATGTGCGATAAATACAAACAAAATGACAGTTAAAAGAAAATAAGAAAATACAATTTTGTTCTAGTTAAATGTTGAGAAGTAACTAACTGAGGTGGCTTTGAAAACAATGAAATATTTAGCTTGTCAAACATTTGTTGGTTTACCGGTGTTTTTATTGTCTTTAAAAATTGTTTAAAATTCTTGTTAATTGTGTTTAAAATGCCGCAAATTTATACAAGAGATGAAATAGTGGACATGTTAATTATTTATGGGGAATGTAGAAAAAATGCCGTTGCAGCTAGACACGTTTATGCCGAACGATATCCTTTAATCGTCTTGAAAATCAATTCCGAAGTGAGCCTAACAATGATCCCGAAGAAAATTTCATTCTTGACGAACGAACGGAAATTAATGTCTTGTCTCGAGTAGAAGTTGATAAGACTGTTTCTTTAAGGCAAATTGGGTTTGAATTGGAAATCAGTCACCAAACAGTAAGCCAAATTTTGGACAAATATCACTATAAATCTTTTAAATACCAATTGCACCAGCACTTGTACGAAAATGATTACGAACGTAGGATGGAATATTGCAATTGGATTTTGCAGAATAACGTGCAGCCAAACAATGATTTTTTGGTAATGATTTTAATTTCGGACGGGTCTAGGTTTACAAATTAGGAATTATTTAACCGACAAAATACAAAATATTGGTCACAAGAAAATCAAAATTTATTACGGAAGGGTAACTTTCAAATGCGGTTCGGTTTCAATGTTTGGCTCTGAATAATCGGTAGTAGAATCATTGGTCCAATAATATTTGAAGGACCCCTGACTGGTGCCAGATACTTGGGATTTCTGCAAAATTAAATTGAGGACAGTTTAGCTGAATTACCTTTCCATTTACGACAGGGAATGTATTTCCAACAAGTTGGCGCTCGTCCCCATAATTCAAGGACAGTAATTGATTACTTTCAACGGAGATTTGGAGAAAACGTAATTTCGACGAATGGTCCTGTGAGGTGGCCTCCAAGGTCACCTGATTTACCACCGCTTGATTTCTTTGTTTAGGAACATTTAAAAAATATTGTCTACGAAACCGTTACAACTCGTGAAGACCTGGAGCTACGAGTAAGACGAGCAATTAATAGCATAACGGCCCAGCAATTCGCGAACGTTCTTCGAGAAACGGCTATGCGAGTGCATTAACGTTAATGGACAGCATTTTGAACAACTTTTGTAATGATTTGTGTTCATTTTTTGTATTCCAAAGCCATCTTATAAATAACAAAATAATTAGAACAAAATTGTATTTTCTTATTTTCTTTTAGCTGTAATTTTGTTTGTATTTATCATACATTTTAATACGATATATGAATAAACTCCTTATTAATAGTACTAATAAATGTATACAGAATTTGAAAGCTTTATCTCAAAAACTGTGGCTGTTATCGCGATACTACAGACATACCGAAAAATTTTAGATTCCTCCAGAAATGCAATACAATTTTTTTTTTCCCGGAATTCTTCCTTGTTTCTCCTTTCATTCATTATGTCTCTTCTGGTGTTACAACATTCACCAAATTTAATGTCACCTAAATTGTTGAAAATCTTAATTCCTAAATTTGGGAAGTATCCCATTAGTATTTTTTGAATTATCGCAGATACACACATACACATACATACACACACACGCACGCACACATGCACGCACACACGCACGCACGCACCCACGCACACACGCACACACATACACACACACACACAGCACCGACAGACATCATTCGGAAAATAGTCAAAATGGATTCAGGAGGGTTCAAAATGGATATATCAATCAAAATCTCAATGTCGAAAAAAATCACGATACTATACTATATCGTATATTAGATACGATTTAAGGCGAAAATAAGAATTAAATTATAATAACTATAATACAATTTTTTTCAAATGACCTCTACAACATTTTACATAAACTTGTTTTTTATAAACTCTTACAATGTGGGTATTTGGCAAATTATTTTTTCTACACAGATCCTATACTGAATAACCTTGACAAAATGATAAAGCAAAATTTCTTCCGCAAATTCTAGGTTACAATTAACATTTTATCCTTTATTTGCACAATAAAATAATGTATTTATATCCCATAAAAAGCTGTGTGTGTTTATTATGTAAATAAGATGTTATTGCCGTGAATTTCAGTAACGCAGAATTTATCATTCATGTCTTTAAAAAAACCTATTTCTTGTTGATTTAACTGTCGTCACTCATTTCGTGAAAAAAAATTGAGAATGTAATTGACAACACGTTTATACAACAGAATATACAGTGTGGCACAGCCAAATGGAATAAATTCAGTATCTCAAATTATTGTGCATATTTATAAAAAATTCCGAGACATATCGATTTTGGATTCGAAAATGACATCCTGAAACGTAAAAATTTCATACCTATATTTAACCCCCTTCGAGTGTCAGTTGCAACCCCTAAATTTTTAAATGGGAAGTATGGGCTTGTGATACCTCATTTGAAAGGTATTTTCATTCTCTATTCAAAAATGCTATGGTATTAATATTCATTGCAAAAATTAACGATCTGCTTGACGAAATTCGCTATAACAAACGAAAAACATAAAAACTTACAGAGTTTTGTTTTTGCAGGCTAGCAAAAACAATTTGTGTTCTTCTTCAACATTATCAACTAAAAAGAAGACAAAAACTTATCAAAATTGTTCATAGTTGGCATTGCCAGTTTTATTGAAAACGCCGTAGCTGCTTGCTATTTGATTGACAGCAATAAACAGTTATCAGTGTTTTGCATATTGTTTGAGTTTTGCTAACTGCAATTCCTAAACATAGTTTATTTAACAGAAATTTATAAAATACCAATTATACAAATGGTTGATTACGGAGACAGAATGCGATCACAGGCCGAAGTTGCTCGCCTATTTCAAGAAAAATTTCCTGATTTGTCGCCTATATCCCAAGGTACAATTAGCAAAATTGAAAAGCAGTTTCGCGAAAATGGACATGTACGGGAGATAAAAAAAAACTTCCAATGCAAATTAGATATACTGCTTGAGTTTGAAGAAAATCCACTTAGTACAAGTCGACAAGCAGCTTCAGCATTGAATGTTTCCCATTACTCGATTATTCGCCTATTAAAAGAAAATAAAATGCATCCCTATAAACTGATCTCAACTCAGGAGCTTAGTGAAGATTAGATTTTGATAGAAGAACGTATTTTTCTGCACAAATGATGCAAAGGTTAGATAATAATGTTATCCAACTAGAAAATGTTTTGTTTTCTGATGAGTCCGCTTTTACTTTTCACGGCCATGTTAATCGTCAAAACTGTCGCTACTGGGTTAATGAAGATTCTCACTGGATGAGAGATTTACTTACATACGTAAAATCTTGAAAAGGTTAATGTTTGGACGGGGATAACTGGAGACCATGCCATTGGTCCCTTTTTCATTCATGGCAATTTGAATGGAGATAATTATTTAGCTCTGCTCCAAAATAATGTCGTACCAACTTTGGCAAACTTATATCCTGCTCAAGCAAACCCACAAGTTCCAGCCGATGGAGCACCACCACATTATCGAATCGATGTCCGGCAATTCCTGGACGTAACATTTCCAAATCGGTGGATACGGAGGCGAGGATCGATCGAATGGCCAGCACGTTCTCCTGATCTTACACCCTTAGATTTCTTTCTATGGGGATATGTAAAAAGTATGGTATACAAAACTAAGCCAAGTGATGTAGCTGTGTAGCTGACTGAGAAGAAAAATAACGGTTTCTGTAAGGTCGGTCACGCCTCAGATGTTAGGAAACGTTAGAAGACATTTTTATTTAAGATTAGGATACTGCCAAGACATTCAAGGAACTCATTTTGAACATCTCCTATGTTGAAATTTAGTTTTTTTTTAATTTGCTGTAGCGAATTCGTCAAGCAGATGAATTTATTTTTTTACTGTTAATATTTGCAACAAATATTAAAACCATAGCATTTCTTAATATATAATGAAAAAAACCTTTCAAATGAGATATCACAAGCCCCTATTCCCATTTAAAAATTTAGGAGTTGCAACTACCACTCGAAGGAGGTTAAATTTAGGGATGAAATTTTTCCGTTGCAGGATGTCATTTTCGAATCCAAAATCGACTTGTCTCGGGAATTTTTATAAATATGTACAATAATTGAGATACTGAATTTATTCCATTTGGCTGTTTCACACTGTATATATATTTTTTTGAAATATTACAATTAATGTATTCAATTCAAAAATATAACGGTTCCAAAAAAAAAAAAAACAAACGGTGAGATATCTTTTTAGCAAACATATAGCAGGTATGGTTGAGATAGAATTTTCATCATACTGGCCAGATAAATAGATTAATTATTTTGTCTACCGAATTACTGATTGCTGATTTCTGAATGATTTCGTCATGTCAACGAACGATACCTGTTCTTGCAACAAAAATGTCTCGTTCTTGCATAAAAAATCCAAGGCCAGAAAGCAAATATAAATTAATCTTAAACTGGGTGAGATTTAAGATTAATAAAGAAGTGATCAATGAACATTTATTTATGTGCAATATGTGCGTACGTCATTGTATTCTTTGTGTATAACAACAATCGCACCTGGCAGGAATATCTGACGCATGTGATTTGTGATGACAGCGGTAACATTTTATTTCTAATTTAATTGCGATACAAATGGCTACTGATTTTAATAAATTTTGCGAAATACAAAGCTAAGGTTTAATGGTATAAAGTTGACTAAGTATTTAAACCAGGTTAAATATTTAAATTCTGATGAAATGGAAAACCAGTTGCATAAAGCATATTTAATTAATTATTGATTTAAAAGATATTCATATTCTAGGTTTAAATACAACATAATTTATGTTTATTGAAACATTGGGTAGCATTGAAATGCAATTTAGGTTTATACTAAGGCTGGGAAACGAATACGAATAATTCGAGTATTCGAATATTCGAGTATTCGAATATGAATTATTCTCTCTGGGAAATTATTCGAATATTTGCAATATTCGAATACTCGAATATATTCGAATATTCGAATACTCGAATATATTCGAATATTTGAATACTCGAATATATCCGAATATTCGAATACTCGAATATACTTGAGTAAATTTGAATATTAAAATATATTACTAAATTATGTACGAATAGGTATGCAGTATGCATCCAACCAAAGTAGGTAGATAGTAGGTATAGGTAGGTACCTATTCTAAAATCCAAATATATAAATAGACCACATTAGTGGCACGTTTTACTCTTAGTCAAACTATTCCATCTCTTTCTCGCCTCGACCTTATTCTTACTGTACTAAGGCAGGGGCAGGGGATGAGGTATGGACATCCGTTTAATTTCCGATATTCGATCAGTGAAGTTAAGCAGCACTGATCGAGTCCGGCAATTGGATGGATAAACGATAGCTCATCTAACAGTCGGTAGGCTGTCAACAGACAATCCCGGGAAGGCCGCTAGCCTGATGCAGGCGGAGAGGCAAGCCCGGGTGGAGGGTCGAAGAGACCTACCCAGGAGGTTTGCCACTCTGCTAGCGGTGCAGGCGGGCAGGCCCAGGCGGTGGGTTAGTTGACAGTCGAGGACCGTGGTTCGGAGTCCACGCTAAACTGTAGGTCCCTAGGTAAAAAGGGCCCATTGTGGCCTACTTGCCTAGTAAAATAAGTAGCTACCACCACCAAGGCAGGGGTTAAAATTAAATTATAAATTTTAGAAAACCTGTAAATATTTAACTATTGACTTTTCATGTATTTGTTTTACCTTCACAATCTGCGTCTTTTTTAAAAACATTCTAATTTTAGAGCACTTTTATTTTCTTCGAAAAGGAAAAATAGTTATGACACAGAAGTATAATAAACTAGCTCTGTTTTCTTTTTATTTACGCTTCAATAGTTAAATGTGAACAATAGCGCCTCAATCCTAAAATAAAATACTAACTAAATAATTCTGACCCTTAAAGCACAGGAGACATACCCTATTGTGGGTATGCAAATCAAATTGCCTGCTTAGTGGACTACGTCACGACTATTATTGTGGTCTATCCAACCAAATACTCAAATAGAGTATTCACTATTCACTAGTATTCAGTGCTATACCTATTAATAATGAATATTCGAGGATCCGGATTATTCGGATACCTATTCGAATAATTCGTAGTATTCGAATATTCGAATTATTCGAATAGGTATTCGA
This sequence comes from Rhamnusium bicolor, assembly GCA_029963845.1. Taxonomy (NCBI): domain Eukaryota; kingdom Metazoa; phylum Arthropoda; class Insecta; order Coleoptera; family Cerambycidae; genus Rhamnusium; species Rhamnusium bicolor. Next base: position 92,934 of record JANEYF010004391.1, on the reverse strand, counting down.
ATAATTCGAATTATTCGAATATCCGAATACTCGAATATCCGATTATTCGAATATCCGAATAATTCGAATACCTATTCGAATAATTCGAATAATCCGAATATCCGAATAGTTCGAATATTCGAATAATTTTTCGAACGAATATTCGAATACTAAAATCTGGAAAATTCGCAGCCTTAGTTTATACTATTAATTGGTACCTAACGTTCATTTCGTTCTGAGTTAAATATATCATACGATCCTTCATGGGCATTCTTTACAAAGCTACGCGTATTTGAACTGGCTCTCTTCATCATATTCATAACGCAAGACTAGTAGACATCGGCATATTATGTGAATATGATGTACAAAATCAAAATAAACACGAAAAAATAAATACCATTGCGAATGTCTTGTGTCTGGAAAGCAAATTAAACTAGCCATGTAAGAGATTTTGTTGTTAATTAAAAGCAGGCAAGATCACGAATTATAGCTAGAAGTCGCAAGACACAGTTATATAAGTATTTGTTGCTCATATCACCCCATTCTTAAAGAAGAAAATAAATGGAAGCCTGACTCTATTAACGATACTTTTACAAATGTAAAAAAATTATTATCACAAAACTATTGGATTAGCTCGTGTCGATGGGGATCTTGGGCGATCAACAACACAAGTTTTATCAGTGGCGGCTCATGATAATTTTACTTGGGGGACCCAGTTTCTTAAAAACATGAACAACATAATAAAGACTCACCTTCAGTCCCTCTTCAACTTTTTTTTAAGTTCAATACTGTCTGTATTTCTGGCTTGAAATTGATTAAATAATATGTCTACATGTGGAAAGATTTTGTGAAATAATTAAAAAAAAAAAAAAATACAAAATTGGGTTCTTCTAGAGTTTTTCGTAAACCGAAGGCCTCTTTGCAAGTAACAGATGTATTACAATTTTCCTCAATTCCTCGAAACATTCTATTAACTTTTCTCTGTTCTGAAAAATTACGTTTACTATACGAATGTTATAATTTTAACGTGTAGCGGCAACTCTAGGCAATTTTCGATTTACAATTTTTTCTAATACATCATATCTGTGAGTAGAACTTCAAGAAAAAACTAGGAATTTTGGATTGAGACAATTTTTGTTTCTGACAAGTTGCTTTCTGCATAACTAAATTTAATTGATGGGCATAACAATGCACAAAATGAGCCTGTCTATACTTTTAATTTTATTTTTGATTGAACTCCACCGTTAGCACCACTCATAACATTTGCACCGTCGTAAGTTTGAGCACTTAGCTTAGACGGCGAGTTTGACATTAATTTATATAATTCTGATGAAAAATCGATTAATTCTGGCAAAATCCTACGGTTTTGAGAACCGTCTGTTTCATCGTGCCCTCTTAATGCCAGTTCTAACTTTCCATAAAACTGAATACAGTTGATAATTTTATTTAAAATATACCTATTTTTTGTCACCTGCTCGTTGTATTTCATAATATTTTGTCTATAAACTGAATCTAACTAAACTACAATATTTACCGAGCCCAACAAAACCCAAATCTGTACTACACTTTATATGATATGTAGAAATTTCGTGCTTTTTTATTTTCTGATTTATATATTTTAAATCTTTAAATATGGCTCCGTGGTCTAGAGGTAACGTACTTGCCTCGAAACCTCGGGGTTCCGGGTTCGATTCCTCGTCGAGGAACTGGGATTGTTTCGGAAGGAGAAATTAATCCCAGTATACTCGGATATTGGATGTGTGACCATTGTCTCTTAATGTGTAACCCTCTCCCACACAGTCATTCCAGACCTTCAAGGATAAAGGGGGTTGTAATTACATGTTACATATTAAATCCTGTTACCAACCATATCGTGTCCATTCCGACAAAATCGAAATAAAATACAACACATGGAAAACAAAACAGAGCATTTACCTTATCACATCCACAAATCCACTGACATTTTTTTGTAAATTTCCTTAGAAAAATGCCTCATGAAAGTACGTGTCCCTACCTTGTCTGGTTGGTTAAGGGTCAATTCTGAAGTTGGTTGTCTGAGTTTCTTGATTTTTACTTTTTCTGCTAACGGAAGAGTTTTAAAATTCACTCTCAAAATTTTTTTTATACTATTTTGAGTCATTTTGGCATCAACCAACTTAAAATAACACAAAAACACTCAAAACAGTGAAACCACAAATAAATATCGACAGCAAAACTATATAGGCACTACTACATTACACAAACGTTAAAAGTGCACTGCGGCTCTGATAACTTGAGCCTTCTGTCGCATTGTAAAAACCGTTCTCCGCGATCGGCAATTTCCGTGCTCCGTTCGTTTCTTCATATATTTCATTATGCAAGAAATGGCTCATATGAGCTGAGCCTGCGCCTCCCATACTCTCTGGTTAGACTTATAAGTTTACGGTCAGTGCATTATGCGACTTTATTGTACACATAGCCGTTGCAAACGAGTAATAACTATGTTAAAAACGATATTAAATATAAAAAAAATGTATCATGCATTTAATTACTGTTACATTTTCCTAACAGTAACTTGGGAGGCTCGAGTTCGTGAGCCTCTATGGAGTAGTCGCCCCTGAGTTCTATCCAAAATATTCTACATGCCTACATGCTATCATTTTTTTCTTTATATTATCAACTTACCCACAAGATGTGTACAGACCAAATCACCAATCCCTTGAATTGGAATATGGTTCAATTATTACTGTTGTTGATTATAGTTCGTCAAAATGCTGTCCAGCATTTTCTCAAAGAAAAGCAAGTAATTCTTTTCATGTCAGGCAAAGTCACGTATAATCGTAGAAACCATTCGGTATCTGCTCTCCGGTTGGTTATCAACAATAATCTTTCTGAGTACATATTAATTTAACATAGGTCTGTACTAAGTTACTTTCTCCATTGTTATTTCCTGTCGTTAGTATTGTGTATAATTAAAACAAAACAATCAATGGGGTCAATTCCAAATCACGGTGTGGGGGGGCGTCGTGTGTGATTCTTCCTGTTCATAGAGTTTTACTACCTGTAGATTTGACTGCGGTTTCCCATTAAAATTCTCTAATTTATCCCAGGAGAAAAGTCCGACATGAGCCAGCGACTCTTCTAATATGATATTTATGTCTAGTCCCTGTTATTCGCGCCACTCTATCAAAACAGTACATCTTACTATATGATAGTCACGTAATTTTCAAGCTATATCACAAATTATAATAAACAAATACAACTAAAGTTTCTCAGCCCTTATTATCTACAATTACCGAGGCAATTACTGACTTCATTAATATGACGTCAATCCTTTGACAACCAATATTACTTCTATGTTAAACTAAGTTATATCTATAATGACAAATTGTACAAGTTGTAAACAGGTTAATGTTCTGGACAAAGGTTAAAATTTCACCTTTACATATTATAGTAATAATAATAATAATAATGTCTTTATTCATTACCCTACAAATTACACTTATTTATCAAAACAAAAACAATGCAATGAAAAGGCGAGGTTCGCTCCTACAATAAATGTAAACAATACTTAATGCATTCGTATGTCCAAATATTTTTGCGCTGGTGAGTTGAATAAATCTAACACAAATTTTTTTCACAGTTCTAACAATTACAAAACGTACATATCATTCTCAATGTATAATAATCAAAAGTGAATAAATAAGCTGAAGTTATCTAACAGAAATTAAAAACAGAAATTTAAAAACATGTCTTCAGGTACTACAAAATATGAGAAAAAAAACAGAAAATATACAAATCATTGGTAAGTAAAAAAGAAACAATGAGGAATATAAAAAGACAACAAAGGAAATAATTAAACTGTTTTGATAAATTATCATTTAACTAATTGATGTTTGCATTTTGTTAATCCTATTTATAAATTACTGTAATTACTTTGTTTGCGATTAAACTTTTTAGGCGCATGATATAAGTGAACGATTTTTAGTATTTAAATTATGAATGTCATCACAAAATGATATTTTGTTGTAAAAATATATGGAAATGTTATTTTTTATAATTTTTTATACATATACATATATCTAATAGTATACAAGAATTCTGAACACGATAGATACGCAATTGAACAGCTTTTGTTATAAAAGAAAAAATAAACAACGTCTGCAAAGTTAAACTGTGATAAAAAAAGTGAATCACAAAAAAATGTTTTAGATTTATTACTTAAATATGACCTACGACCATAAAGTAATTTTAAAATCCAGATTTTCTTATGCAGTTTGTATCATGGTGGCTATTCAATCGCAAAGATTACTCTCATAATCCTAAATTATGTGTGCATTCAACAAATGATAAAGGATAGTTATTTACACAAGTTTTTAAATTTTCCAAGAGAAAAAATCTTTGAGATTTATTACCAAGTATTATAAGTTGAGATTTACGAGGATAAATTGAAAGCGAATGGTTTTTCGAAGCAGCTGGCAAGGAATCAAGGTCAGCATTAATTTTTAAAATAGCATTTTGCATATCGTCTGATTCAAATGATAAATAAAGTTGAGGATCATCTACATAGCAGTACAGGTCATAAAAAAAGGTACATCAGAATGAAAAGTAGCAGTGAAAATAGTAATAAGAGTAGGTCCTAATATGGAACCTTGTGGTACCCCACTATATAGGCGTAACGGGTGAGAAAGTTGCCCCGCTGCCACATTGCTTTCAAATTTGCAAACAGTTTCGAATCATAACTATTGTATCATAACCAGAAGTAATGAAGAACTGCAAAAAGTAACCGATGTCGAATGCTTTGGAATATTCTTAATGAACTAAAGCTGCAGCGCAGTACCACAGCCATGATTTGGCCAGAGCTCTGAGTGGATATCGGGTAATTATTATTTTCCTGAAGATGATTTTGAATTTGCAATCTTAAATTTTTTTCTAATAATTGGGTAAAACACTAATTGGGCGTAAATCCTTGCAATCAGAAGGATTTTTTACTTTAGGTAGTGGTATTATATTTGCCAATTTCCAGCTATCCGGAAAATATCTTTTTTCTATACAACAGTTTATAATATGCGTCAGAAATGGCACAAGAAAAATAGAGCTGGGTAATATCATTTTTATATTTATACCATCAGCTCTCGCCGCTTCAGTTTTAATAAAAAATAAAGGACCTTTAACACTTTCATACGATGTTAATGTAAAATTGAATTCATTTACTGGACTTTTCACATTATTATTATAGGAATTTATAAGCCCATTACATTTGTTTTTACACTTATAATAACGTTTTTGTTAATACTCGTGTATAAATTAGCTACAATTGCATGCCGTCTTATATCAACGTTTTTATTAAAACTCATGTTTAAATTAGTAATAACTGCATGCCGACTCTCAACACCTTTTTGAGGTGGGAACATTTCACAATTTAATTTAAATCTAAAATTTACTTGTCCTCCAAGAAATTTCCGGGTATTCCATAGTATTAAAAGCTCGTATAGGGTGCAAAAATACATAAAAATCAACATAAAATATTAAGTAGAAACGATGAAGGGTGAGACCCGCAAAGAGATGGATTCCGCCGACACGTGTTTCTGACTTACTAGTCGTTATCAAGACGACTACAAGTTGTATGGATGGGAACAACAGGCAAAAGAACACAATGGAAGCCACTGACAGGAAGCCAGTCGCTCATTTGTGGCAGCAATTGAAAGACAACGTGTTTACAGACAATATTGCCATGGAGGCAACTATAGCTACCTGCGTGGAATTAACTACCCAAGAAATGTAAATAACAGAGGATGAAAGGTTACTGCGGGATGAAATATAAGTGGAAAGGAGAATGGGTGATGCCCGCAAAGAGATGGAATCCGCCGGCACGTGTTTCCGACTCACTCAATTGCAGTCACAAATGAGCGGCTGGCTTCCTGATTTCCTTTGTGTTGTTTTGCCTAAGTTGTGCCCATCCTTACAACTTATAGCCGTCTTGATAACGACTGGTGAGTCAGAAATACGTGTCGGCGGATTCCATCTCTTTGCGGGCCCCACCCATTATCATTTCTACTTGTTATATTTCATCCCGCAGTAACCTTTCATCCTCTGTTGCTTTTATATTCCTTGGGTAGGGAATTCCACGCAGGTAGCTATAGTTGCCTCCGTGCAATATTGTATGTGCCCTGTAAATACGGGGTCTTTCATTTCAGCCACAAATGAGCGACTGGCTTCCTGTCAATGGTTTCCTTTGTGTTGTTTTGCCTAAGTTGTGCCTATCCTTACAACTTATAGCCGTCTTGATAACGACTAGTGCGTCAGAAACACGCGTCGGCGAATTCCATCTCTTTGCGGTCCCCACCCATTATCATTTCTACTTGTTATATTTCATCCCGCAGTAACCTTTCATCCTCTGTACTTTTACATTCCTTGGGTAGAGAATTCCACGCAGGTAGCTATAGTTGCCTCCGTGCAATATTGTCTGTGCCCTGTAATACGGGGTATTTCAATTTCAGCCACAAATGAGCGACTGGCTTCCTGTCAATGGTTTCCTTTGTGTTGTTTTGCCTAAGTTGTGCCTATCCTTACAACTTATAGCCGCCTTGATAACGACTAGTGCGTCAGAAACACGTGTCGGCGGATTCCATCTATTTGCGGGCCCCACCCATTATCATTTCTACTTGTATTATATTATATTTCATCCCGCAGTAATCTTTCATCCTCTGTTACTTTTATATCCCTTGGGTAGGGAATTCCGCGCACGTAGCTATAGTTGCCTCCGTGCAATATTGTATGTGCCCTGTAAATACGGGGTCTTTCAATTTCAGCCACAAATGAGCGACTGGCTTCGTGTCAATGGTTTCCTTTGTGTTGTTTTGCCTGAGTTGTGCCCATCCTTACAACTTATAGCCGTCTTGATAACGACTAGTGAGTCAGAAACACGCGTCGGCGGATTGCATCTCTTTGCAGGCCCCACCCATTATCATTTCTACTTGTTATATTTCATTCCGCAGTAACCTTTCATCCTCTGTACTTTTACATTCCTTGGATAGGGAATTCCGCGCAGGTAGCTATAGTTGCCTCCGTGCAATATTGTCTGTGTCCTGTAATACGGGGTCTTCAGCCACAAATGAGCGACTGGTTTCCTGTCAATAGTTTCCTTTGTGTTGTTTTGCCTAAGTTGTGCTCATCCTTACAACTCCGTCTTGATAAAGACTGGTGAGTCAGAAACGTGTTGGCGGATTCCATATCTTTGCGGACCTCACCCATTATTCTTCCTACTTGTTATATTTCATTCCGCAGTAACCTTTCATCCTCTGATAAAATATACACCATTAATTAAATGTCCTCGCATTTTTCTTGAACTTTTAGCTTCATGTCGAATACATTTGATCCCGTATATCTTGATTTTCTAATGTAAAAGAAGTCCATTCCTACTTCAACGGTTCAGAATATGCTTCGATGAGAAAGGGCTACATATATTGTAGGTATTTACTACGCAAAAAATACATATTTATAATAATTATTGTATAATTCATTCATTTAAATACGAAATTTCGTAAAATTGTGTACTGAAAGTCAAGTTCAACAAGACACTATTATTTCTTCCTTGTCATAATGAACTTGAAAGAATTATATAACAACGTATCTAGGAAGTGTAACTGCTTAAACTACATTAATCGCTATACTCGTATAAAAAGCTTACAATTCTGCACGCATGTAAACCATTTACCATCTCAGAAGCAACTAATTTATTTAATGTATTTTTTTGGGGAATTATAATTATTTGTTTCGAAGTATTTTTTTAAAGAATTTTTTTATTCGTTAATAATCAGTTATTAACAACAATTTATGAAAAAAAATGCCGAGGTCTAATTTTTATTGTTAAAAGGGCTGTATCGTTGGAGAAATAGTAAAGCCAAAAAGACTTACCTCTTGACCAGCAACTGATTTATGTATGAAATTTCTTTCTGAGTATTATACGCAGTTACCTAAAAATAAAAACAGAAGCATTTAAATTTAAAAAAAAAAACCCGGCCAAGGAGAGTATTCCAGACCACATAGAAAACTTACAATGTATATTAAAATCTACAGATTTCATTTAGATATTGTTGCAAAATCAACCTACTGAAGGTCAATCAGTTTATTACAATTTTTATTAGAAATTACAACTGAATGACTTAGCCCAAATTAATTCTAATTATAGGAGAGGAATAGACAAATGACAGTCGAAAGTTGTGAATGACGGGAAAATATTTCGTATTCATTTTCAATTTGTTTTTACCACCTACCAAAAAACGAGACTTGATGGTAACAATACACGTGACATGAGAAAATCTTCAATCAAAACAGTCTCTCTAATATCGGTGTTCCTAAGATATAAGTTGAATCCTCTTTTACATAACCGATATGTTATTATTATAATTCTACATTGCAATAAAGTCTTACTTGTCAAAAAGTTTAATAATTAAAGCGATTAAACAGTACTCCAAAATTATTTTACAATGGAGTTAAATCTGCTAAAATGTAGTCCATATGAAACATATCTAGGTCAGAACAGATCCCATTCCGAAAACTAATGCTAGAAACAGGAGCTGCTTCAGGATTTGAGTTCTGTGGATTGAAACTAGCGTATACACACTCAGATCTGTGTTGCTTAGAAGAAAAGTTATGTTAAAATGACGTCCTTCCATCTTGACCGTCCGGGTTCAAACGTAGTTATTGGTCAGACTTAATGTTCATTTTGCATATCTACAACAGTGTCATATATTCTACTAAACTTAAGCCTACTTTGAGAATATTTAATTAAAAACTATTTTACATATTCTCTTGTCTTTTGGAGGAATAACAAAACGAAGATAAGACTAGCTGTGTTTTTCGGTCGACAATTTGCTTCGTTAATTAACAACCACTGATATGACTCATTTTTGTAGCAATCATCTAGGTAACAAGCAAAAATATACCTATATGTGCTGCATCGATAATACTTTATTCAATAACACCTTACAACAGGAGCAGGACAAACTGGTCAATCCTTAAAATCTCAGTGTCACTGTGTTACCTCTTTCTTTTTATTACTGAGCAGATACACAGAGTTTTCCAGAAAAAAGTCTTAGTTTACCGGTCTTCCTACAGTTCATTTGTATCACAATGCCATTGGGCTCATCGTTGAGAGTGAGTTTTGAGCGTCTAGATTTTCATATTTTACCTCTCTCTAACGCCATCTTATATATTTCGATACCACTCTGTATAATGTTTAAAAACATTTGCAATTATTTTTTTTTTATCTAATTATGTATTACAACATATAATCTTGTGGGGACAACCTCTAAGTAACATACACTATGAAAGTGGAAGAATTTGATATCTGTTTCAACAGCACTCTGACCAGTTCTGCATATATAAAATAATTAATACATTCTGTTTCAGATAAAAATTGGAGAAAAATGTATGCAAAATCAAGTGAAGGTCTAATATTACTAGCCCTGGCAACCCTCACAGTTCAGCAATCAATTTTGGATGGAGTTATAAAACTAGTTCAAGATGGAGATACCCAATTTTCAATGGAACCACGGGATGTACCAGATGACAAAATGAAAAAGGAATACGATTTCATTATAGTGGGAGCTGGTACAGCTGGTTGCGTATTGGCCAACAGGCTTTCCGAAAATCCAGCATGGTCGGTGCTTGTTATAGAAGCCGGTAAGTAAGAAAGGCATATTTTTTTCCTGTTGATTTGGTGCGTCCCAAGGTATTCACATTTGCCTGTATCGATCAAAAGCTTCTTAAGAACCTGCTGATTCTGCGACTTCAGAAGTGGTGGTTTCAATTTTGAGATATGTCAAAAATACCAAGCACGCCGACAGTTACCATCCTATGTCTTTGTTTTATGTCCATCTCCAAGCTTGTGGAAAAGATCATCCTAAGCAGAATAACCGCTGTTCGGGATGACCTTGATGTTGTCCATCAGTTCGGCTACAAGGGGCGAAATACCACACTAAAAGTCGTTAGGATCCTAAACAGTATGATGTAATCTAAACTCGGTAAACGCACTAAAAGCTCTTGGATATCGAGAAAGCCTTTAACAAGTCTGGTTTTCGGGCTAAACACTTGTTCCACTTTCCTGGTTTTCTAATCAAACACATTCAGTCTTACCTGAGTGGCAGGATGCTACAGGTTCGAGTGAACTAGCTAAGTACAATTTACAGCCACAGCAGACAATACGAACAAGAAATTTAGATTTTGATGCTCCTCATAATAAAAAAATCATCGAATATCTCAAAAATAAAGATTTCATGGGTTTGTGTCCACTTTAACGCCGATACACTATAAATTCTTTTGTCACAAATAAAATAACTCCATGGCTGATGCAACTCCAATATCTAAAACCATAAAACCTCTTTTTATTTTCCAGGTCGTTCAGAAAATTTCCTCATGGATATGCCCATCCTTGCCAATTACCTCCAGTTCACCGAAACAAATTGGAGGTATAAAACAGAACCCAGCGGAAAATTTTGTATGGGTATGGACAACCAACAATGCAACTGGCCACGCGGGAAGGTGGTTGGAGGTTCAAGCGTTCTAAACTACATGATCTACACGAGAGGGAACAGACGAGATTACGATAATTGGGCCAACCTTGGAAATGAGGGATGGTATGTATAATTATATCTACAGCGGACATTTCGGTGATAATAAGAATTTTGTACCACAAAGGATTGGAAAATGGGCAATATTGAATGGTCACCCCGATCTCCGGATATGACCTCTCCGGATTTTTATTTCCGGGCTAACTCGACGTTTTCCAGGTTCTCTTTTTGGGAAAAATGGAACTGATAAAAGTTCATTTCGACATTTTTGTAATTTTCGAAAATTTCAATTCCGAAATTTTCGAAAATCTTTGCTTCTCATTATATTACAATTAATAATTTACAACATTAACGTTCAAAAATACGATAAAAAAAGATCTCTATTCCTCTTTCGTACATTTGCAAACAGATGAGTAACAGAGGTTTATTTCTGACGTAGTTTTCCACAAAACACCACATACTGCCCTTGACCCGCGTTTCGCCAACTAAGTTGGCATCATCTGCATAATTAAAACCATATGCTAACAATGTATATTATTTATACCTAAACTAGTGTCACGATTCAGTAAATCGTGACTTATTAACCAATAAAGCGGACAATGAAATTGGCCCACTGTCATTATTATTGAGCCGGTATTATGTACACATCAGAGGTTCCAACCTACTTCAATAATAGAGGTTTTTCAAAAATGTGAAGAACAAAATTTATTTATATCTTTATCACCTTCATTGTTGTCTGACCTTTTCTGCCTGGTATTTTATTGTAATTATTTCAAGCAGTCAAATGCCACCAAACTCAAATAATAATTTGGTCCATAAAGTTCTATACAATTTAGACAACAATTCGTTACTACTTGTTTTTGATTTTTGAAATACATTTTTGAAATCAAACTACAAATTGAGCTACAAATATCAAAATTCTAAATTAACGACACTGACTTTTGGAAAATACAGGAGAATCTTATATTTTTTTGTTGTAGGTCCTATAAGGATGTATTACCTTATTTCAAGAAAGTCGAAAACTTTAGCGTACCTGAATATCAAGATCCCCGTTATCACAGCAACGATGGGTATCTGTCGGTGTCATATGCACCTTATAAAACCAAAATAGCTGACGCAATACTGGAGGCTAGTCAACAAAATGGACTCAATCTGGTTGATTACAATGGACCAACCCAGGTAAAACAGTAAACAGTTTTTAATTTAAATCTTGTTTTTTTTTTTTGAAGATTACAATTTGAGAACATAAAACTGAAAAAAATTTGGCAACTTTGCAATTTTTCATTTTCGCCGTCGGAAGACACGAAACGCATATCTACAGCGCATTAAATTGGAATAAGATTAAGACCTACTTCAAGTAGGTTTATAAATAAAAAATCTTTGACAGGGATTCTGCTATGAAGAAATTTTAGTCTAAAGATATTCTTCAGAGCCTTCTTCAGCGTCACTAGCAGTGTCTTCTTCAGAATCTTCTTTGCTTGCTGTACTTATTCCAGTTTCTGCAGATAATAGCAAGGCCACAACTTCCTTGTCGAACGGTTTTGCTTTTCCCCCTGGGCGTGTTCGAGGATTTGATATGTAAGGATCTGAGCACAATAAAAGTCGATTAAAAACATCTTCTAAGGTCTTTTTGCGTGAACATTTTCTTGATTATCCCTCACGATATTTCTTTATTTAATGCTTCTGGGCCTCCTCCGAAAGCTGCCCAACTGGTTGTATTGCAGACGCTATTACAGCAGGGCTGTGTATTAGAATCTTGTATACAGTTGTTGGCATACTATACCAGGAATATTTTTTTGGAAATAATCTGGCTGTCGTCAAAGCATAGTTTTCAAACATTTGTATAATTATACTGTATCTACTTGATATTGTTTGTAAAATTACTTTAAATCTTTTGATAACCTCTATGTCTATTTCTGTAATGGCGAATGAAAGTTCAGAATTTTCAAAAAATGTGATACACCGGCAACTAGATAAATTTTCCCAATTTAATGAATTTTTGTTATTTCTCGATTTTTTTTCAAATAATAACATATTGAAAATTTTATACGGTCGGAACCGGAATAAAAACTACTACCAAAATCAATAATAAAAAAATATAGGTTGTCATTTAAAAAAAAGTCGATGATGTCATAACTTAAAAAATAAATGACATAAGAAAATGAAAATAGACTGAAAATATTTGCTGAAGTAAAATCGCTATACCCCTTCGAGATTTTTTCCAAAAAATTAATATCAACGGAATTACTGAATTTATGCGTTACTTAATTTCCAAACTGTATAAATATATCAGACTGTGTATTATGCAAAGGGCTATTGTTGTTCGTGATGAGTACCATTATATGCCAAATCTATATTTCTAAATGTCTAAAATTTGAATTATGGAATCCTATTCCAATAACTATTTAACTAAAAAGAGGAGAATATTAAACCCACTTTTTTCTTCGCTGTTAGTCTGCGTGAACTCTGGTGCTTAAAAATGTTTAGGCCTAAGAAAGGAGTTTTTTTTAGAATTCTGCGAACGTGACTCGTCGTTTCTTGCTCATATACTTGCAGAAACTATTTTCATAACAAGTTAACGATGGACATTCGCAACATGGGGTCAAAAGAATTTTGTTGATTCCTTTGCATACCAAATGAGTAAGGGGTACGTGACAAAATAAACGTTTATAGTGAGAATAATTGACCCCATATTTAAATTTTGGTAAACAAACCAACGTTAGAAATAGCAATATATTACATATTTTGGAAAGCTATTCAGTAGAAAAACATATTGTGTAAATACATCTATGTATATATCGGATCGGTGTTATTTATAATTAAGGTGAATAACATAATTTATTTGAAGGTAAACGTCATTGAAAACCCCTTGCCCACAAACACTTACATGGAGGTTTTATGCAAATTTCGGAAAACACTATTAAGGTCTTTTAAGGTTATTATCTATTTATCACTAAATCGACAAAAACTATTCTCTTAAACCGATGTACAGGGCGATTTTGTGAAAATTCCCACCCTCCTAATTTTGTTATTTTTATTTTCTCATCTATCTATACTGATAGAGAAAGTATTGGCGTCGTGAGAAGAACTAAATTCCAGATTATTTTAAATTGCAACATTTTGAGACGGCAAAATAGAATATTTATCAGAATTGTCTGTGTGTCGCTGATCATTTATTGTGACTGCATTTTCTTAAACACGTCTCAAAGTATAAATCTGAAATTTTACATATAAATTATGTGTGGTCTAAGGACGAACCCTATTGAATATCAGTGAAATTGGTGGTATCAAGGGGGGTAAAATTTTTTTTGCATCAAATCAAAAATTGTTTCAAATAAATTGTTCATGAGAAAATGTGCTGAAAAGAACTCTTGAAAAATTAACCGTTACTAAGAAAAAGGGTTTAAAATTAATTGCATTCGATTAAAAAAATAAAGTCGGTGTCGGAAGCATTTCCTCGTCATATCCAATTTGAAATAAATGAAAAATAAATTATGTTTTTCTTCGCTTTATTTCGTTTGCCACGTTTGTGTCGTTTATCTTATTTGTCCTACTGGCCTCATTTGTCTCATTGTCTCATTTGTCTCGTTTGTCTCATTTATCTCTTTTTTACATTTGCATAGAACGCTTTCTCACGAACACAATAATAATTATAATAATAGAGATAGGCCCATCAACCCCTATATCATTATGTTCGTCTGAAAGCGTTCTACAAATATACGGGGTGTTCAATATAAAAAAAATAGAATTAATAATTGTAGCCATTTTGTGTGAGCTTTCATTGTTTTTCTGATATAATTTTCAAAATCTATATATAAAGTTGCATAAATTTTGAATTTAAGTACCATTTTTTCGTAATAATAAAAAATAACACAATTAGGGCGTGGTGAGTATTCTCACCGAAATCACACTGTACCTTTAATATAACAAAAAATTTTTAATTTTCCCAAAATAAAAGTATTTTTGCAAATTGTGTAATGGTATTAATATAACTTTTTGTTAAATTCTATTTGAAGGATTATTTAACATGAAAACCGAGTTGTTAAGGCAAAAAGGGCCATTTCATGTCAAATTAACCACACCCGGATACTAATATTTGGCACAGTAGTACCAGTTGGTTGTATGAAATTACCAATATTTTAATTTTTTACAGTTACTTGAAAATCAAAATTTTACAAACTTATGAACACATCATATCATTATTTTAAGGTTAATACAGGATACACATAGACAAAAACATTCTGAAGATATAATTGTTTACCTCATAAATGAATTTTTTTTTTTTTGAAAAAATCTTTGTCAATTTAAAAATTTAGGTCGCAGAAAGAGAAATTTATTTTATTCGAAAGACATACTTTTGAAACACAATTTGAACACATGATTTGACCGATAACCGATAAACAAAATGACGATTTTTTTGAAAATTTTTACTATGCCTCTTGAGAGAAACGGGTGTAATTTTGACATTTATTGTAACTTTGTATGAAACTAAAATTGGATTTGTTTTAGAACCATATAAAAGGTCCATTAATAAGTAGGTGTACAAAATGTTCTCACTTCAGACTAGAGATATTAACGAAAAGTTGGTTGTAACAGCAAATTTATAAATTTTCATTTTAAATTGCTATATTTCAAAATATACCTGTTATAGTTTTTTAAACTTTTCGCATACAGACTCAACACGTATATGAAAAATAATTGAAAACGGAGTATTAAATTTTTTCGACTTAGTTGATTTAGTACGAAATGATCAATAACTAGTAAAGATAATGACATTACGCTTAGTTTCTACATCAAGAAAACTGCAAATCAACAAACTGAAACCTTCCATCAGGTATACCACAGGGGTCAGTTTTGGGACCTCTATTGTATAACGTGTCCACAAATGATATCACATTCAGCCTAGATATAAGATATCTACTACACATGAAAATATATTGCTCAATTTCTAGCAAAGATGACTGTTTTAACTGACAATATAATCTTGACATTATAAATAACTGGTGTATAACAAATGATTTAGCTTTGAACATTAACAAATGGAATGTTATGTCGTTCTCTCAAGAAAACAAAATCCGGCAAACTGCCTGAAAGACATCTGCCTACATTTAGGAGTAATTCTCGATCTACATTTGAACTTAAAAAAAAAAACATCCACGCAATTATTGCAAAAGTTAACAAAACTTGGGGTTTATCATTCGTAATTCAAAAACATTTTGCTCTAGGGATGTACTAATGACCTTTATTACACCACTGTTCGCACTTAGAATACGCATTTACAGTCTGGTATACTGAATACGAAATCCAAGTGAGAATGTTCGAAAGCGCACATATGTATATATAACATATACAAAATTTTTAATTCAATAATCGACTGGTCAGAAATAGCCAATTTAATTTAAAGGTCCTCGTCCAAATTCTAAACATCCTCAAAGTTTTAATCAACCTGCGTCTCGAGCACAGTTACTTTCATCGTCACATGTCCCCACAATTACACAATTATTTTTCTATCCAGGACCACACGTACATCTTTAATACTAGCCTACAAAATTAAAATTGATATTTAGTATGTGATACAGACGAATACGTGTTGTAAATATTCTTGTTTTTTTTTAAATGTCTAAAATTGTTTCATGTTAACATTTCTCAACTTCTAATTATCTATATATTCTATCCTAATAAATAAATTACCATTTTTTTGGAAAATGGCGACACCAAATCGAATTTGAACTTGCCACGTTAGGTTTTTAGCATTTTATCTCTCTTTATCGCTACAGCGTATATTTATTTGCAAAAATACTTAAAACAATTTATTTTTTTTCCAGACTGGCGTATCAAGACTGCAAGTAAGCATGAGAGATGGTGTTCGAGAGAGCGCCAGCCGCGGCTATTTACATCCAATCAGCCGCCGACCCAATTTACACATGAAAAAATATTCTATGGTGCAAAAAATCCTCATCGATCCCAAAACCAAAAAAAGCCTATGGAGTGGAGTTCGTACGAGCGGGACAAACTTACAGGATCTTAGCCAAAAAGGAGGTGATTGTATCAGGTGGAGCTATCAACTCGCCTCAACTTCTCATGCTAAGCGGAATTGGCCCCAAGAAACACCTGACATCCCTAGGGATACCAGTGCTCAGCAACTTGAAAGTCGGGTACAATTTAATGGACCATATGGCTATGGGGGGATTAACTTTCATGATAAATAAACCATATTCTTTACGTACCGATAAGTTAATAACTAACGAAAACTTAAAGCTGTACCTGAATCACCACAAAGGCCCGATGTCTGTCCCAGGAGGCTGCGAGGTATTGGTATTCCATGATTTTTCCAATCCCAATGACGTCGACGGTTACCCGGAGATAGAGTTGCTTTTCCAAGGGGGTTCTATTGTGTCTGATCCAATACTAAGGAAGGATTTTGGTATAACGGACAAAATATATGACAGAGTGTACAAGCCAATCCAAGACGCAGAAACTTTTATGGTGTTTCCGATGCTGCTGAGACCCAAAAGCAAAGGTAGAATAATGTTGAAAGACAACAGCTACAAGACAAAGCCTATGATATACCCAAATTATTTTGCCCATCAACAGGACATGGACACTATTTTGAAAGGAGTAAGGCTTGTTTTGAACATAACCTCACAACCAGCTTTACAAGCACTTGGTACCAAGCTGCATGACATACCAATACCTCAATGTTCAGACAAAGCCTTCGGCAGTGACGATTATTTCAACTGCATGACAAGATACTTTACTTTTACCATTTACCATCATAGTGGTACTTGCAAGATGGGCGCTCCAACCGATAAAACGGCTGTGGTCGATCCAAGACTGAGAGTGTATGGAGTTAAAAATCTGAGAGTGATCGACGCCTCTATAATTCCTGAAATACCTGCAGCTCATACCAATTCGCCAACATTCATGATAGCTGAAAAGGGAGCAGACATGATAAAAGAAGACTGGGGCTATAGAAATTAACCTTAAACTGTGATAAAAATAGACGCAATTTGTGTTATTTAGTTATAGGTTCTTATCTAGTTATAATTTTGTAAATATATTAGTGTTAACAATAAATATTTAATTAAAATAATGTGCTGCGGAATTTTATTTATAATTTATTATGTAAAATATAAATCGACTGTGAATAAATGAACAACTGCGCTGCATTGGAATCGAAAGGAGTTTGTCAACCATTTGCCTTGGACTCAATTCAACTCTATATGCATCAACAATAGTGTTGTTGTAAATTATGCTATTTACACGACATATTCTGAAAGAAATAATACCAAAACCTTGGTCGTATATTCATAGTGTTTACGTAATAAATAATAGGATATTTTTCTATCAAAATGCAATAACAAAAATTCAATATCCCAATCATATGAAGTCAGATTTCATTTCATCTCGAGATTTTGCAAAGCAAGACGTAGTAGACATTTATTTTTGATTATTACAAATATTTAAAAAACATTTAAAACGGTTTAGGGACTATATTAAAATATAAATTTTTACTGGTTAATTTTTGTTGTAATTAAAATTTGTGACATGATATTCTAGTAATGAAAATTTCATTTACCTGTCAAACTGACATAATCGACCATTCAGTTACATTTTAGAATCGAATTTATTTGGACCAACTGAATTACTCGATAATATAATTCCGTCAAGGAAAACCCTTTAATTCATGAACGGCAATTTAATTGAATTTTACGTAAATCAAAAAAAAAGCAACTGAATACACAATTATCATAATTCATTAAAATAAGAGTATTTGAACTAGAGAGACAGGTCGGCCAAAGAAGTTGTTTCAGTTAGATATTTCTTACTGTTGTACTACAGACATTTAGGGCCCTTTCCCCGCAATTTTCTACATATCGAATGAAATTCGGCATCTCATTGCAAATACGGTTTTATGGAATTCACGTTTCCTAGGCCAGTCAATTTTGGATAGTTTTAGCCAAACAAATAACTGCAACTGATCTATGAAAATGGTTGGTAAATTTACTGTTGGATATCCTATTCCACCTTCTCAGCGGATTGTCCAGTCCACTTCGATATTTCGTTTAGTTCAGCAGGAATATTTTTAAACCAAATATTTGTTTCCATACCAGCAAAGAGCTCTTCTGGATATTGGTTCCTTCTTTTCAGTCGCTATTCATGCTAGTCAGAATGTTTCCTTTTTTACCTTTAATTAACCCCATTTTCGCTGTCTTTTTTGTGCAAATTAAAAATATCGTATTTTCTCTCTAATTCCTCTGTCTCACTGCATTTCTCTGTTAACCATGACACCTTCGCGTCTCTTCTTTGCTTCCTTATAATTTTTTGAACTTCTCCATACTGGTCTTCATTTTTGTTTTTATACGTCCTTCCATAGGATCTAAGATAGCATCTATCATTCATCTTTTATTTGCTGTTCGTACTTTTGCTTTAAATTTCTCTCTGTTAAGCCGTATATGATTACTTTATTTTGTACGATTTCCTTCTAGTGTATCGATAACTTTCCTTAGTTCATTAACTTCTCTGTTTACTTGATTCTTTTACTGCTGCCTTTGTATCTTCCTGTTTTAATTTATTTAAGTCAAGAAGTGTCTTCCTATATTCTATTCTCTTATATTTTACCTTCAATTCACTTGTAGAAGTTATTGCATTTCCAAATCGTCTATTGATACTTATAAAATCAATTTAGTACTTATGCTATTGCAAACAGCCTCTCGCATTTAAAAAGTTTGACCCATGTAGATAAATCTACAAGTTAGTGAAAAATTCGTTTTTCAAAAGGACTTGGAAAATAATGTATTTCTTCCTACTTGCTTGGCAAATAAACGAGATTTCTGAAAATTCTAAAAATTTTTACCTAAAGTTGAAAACGGGAAAACGGTAAAAGATATCTAAATCAACTTTCCAGAATCGGTTTCTCTTGATAACCTGCTACGCATGTGTGTAAACTTTTTCTGTTATAATTTCATGAATAAATAATATGGATATATGGGTATAAAATTTTAACATTATTTCTAAATCGTTTAGGTGTATTTTACAGGGTGCTTCCTATAAACATGGGCCCAGAAATGCTTCTTTGCAGAGTTATGACTCTTCAAAGATCACTTAGAAAACACCCTGTATAAGATTTGAAAGCAAATTGTAACATTCAACACACAGTAAGGCTTTACTTTTTGTTAATCTACAAAGCCTTACAGTTCTTTCTAGCGGGACCTAAATTTTGGAAGGTGTCTATTCAAAAAAAAAAAAGAAGGTATCAGTATGTTAGGTTTAAGAATAGAATACAATTTAAAACACTCTTATCATGTACAAGACATGTATTCTAATTTGTCTAAAATATATGCTCTAGCTGTAGCAACAAAGCAATCTACTAGGTGGTGTAATGGACTGCGGCATCTCCCACTACCTAGATGATTCTGGTTCAAAACTGGACCGAAACCTGCACGTATCACTTTCTTTCGAAGGGAATGTAAAAGTTCGGGATCCGTTAAGCATCCCTAACACCATAACAAAGTTAGGTTACGGCAAAATTTTTAGATTAAGGATTCTAGTGCCAGAAAACTTATATTCTGGCTTCGGTGATTGGCTTTGGTAGTGGAAACAGATGATGTTAAATATGAATTAAAAAGCAAACTCTTAATTTTAAGACAACTACATTAGTGAAAGTATATCAATGATGCAAATTGTGATAAGAATATCCCATAGGTAATTTAGCTTATGGTTATACAATGAAAATAAGATGAGAAGACAGCCCCAAATGATGGGTATCCAATATATTTTTAAATCATGGTCAAGGATTTAATTTTCCTTGTCAAAAATAGTAAGGGTCAATATTGGAAGACACAAGGGGACGTTCCTATCGCAATTTCAGGATTTTACATGTGTGGCTCCTATTTAAAACAATAAGATCGTTGAAAAAAAATGTGCACATAAGCAAAATAACATTACAGTGAAAGTGGATGGCGGTACATCAGGGTTGACACAGGATCTATCAGCACTAAGACGTTGGCTAGTTACAGGACCAGAAATCTGTCGGTTAATACAAAATGTTCCTCAACGATATTTCAACTTTTGAAAAAGAACAAAATTCCCCTCTTCAGTACTACTGCAAAGAGCACTAACAAGAAAAAATGCTACACCGAACACTTTAAAAACAGATGTCCAGCCGTTTTTCAAACTGTTAATAGTTACACGGAATCGTCAGTTGGATATGAACAATTTTCCTGACCTAGCACACATTCTAGAGAACACTGTAGACAAGAATGACCATGCACTCCTAAGAACATACGATGCTATAGTTTATGATCGTACAGCTTCTTACTAACATTTTCAACGCATTTTGACGCCACTATTATATGAACACATTTCACTCTCACATTTGTAAAGACATCGGAGAATTGGTTTGATTTGGGACATATACAGATTCTTTTACATTTATTCCAAATAGGCGTGTATCATCTATGGCAGTGTTTATTCGTTTTTCAGTAAACTGCATATTAATAATATTGTTTCCGTCATAATTACACCCCATTTAATAGTAAAAGTAAAGATGCCTTACGAAAATTACGAGAAATATGACATGCTAGAATGCTTTATTCAAAGTAATAACAATTGTGATATTGCATCCGAAATATATTTCAATCGCTATCCAGAAAGAATACAACCTAATAAGGCTATTTTTAAGAGGTTAAAAGAAAATCTCATTAATTCTGGGTCCTACAACAAGCCAAGGCCAAAAAATTACAACATTGAAGATGCTGAAGAAACTTCTATAACTGTAATTGGAATGGCGGCGGTTGCAAATCCTTCAATTTCAAGTCGTCAAATTGAAGCTGAATCTGCGATGTCAAGACGTCAAGCTTTGGGTATTTTGAGGACACAAATTCAGGCCTTATACAATAAGGAAACAACATCACCTGCAACCAACTAGTCTTCAGCGACGGTTGGAGTTTTGCATATGGTATCGTCAAAAAAGTCAACAAGATCCATTCTTCTCTAGAAATGTAGTTTGGACAGATGAAGCCTACATTAGCAGTGTAGGAATTTCAACATGCATAACGAGCACTATTGGTCTGATACCGTTTTAGAATAATTAAATACCAATTTTGGAAATAAATAACTTGATGGGAAGTAACGGACCAGTGAGGTGGCCACCACGATCACTTGACTTAACGCCACTGGATTTTTTCTTTTGGAGTCACATTAAAGACAAGTTATACAAGAAAACCAGTACCGACATAAATTAACTCAGACAAAATTTGATAGACTGTGTGAATTCCATTTCAAATCTTCATATTTATAATGCAGTTCAGAGTGTTATGAAGAGGTGTAATTTATGTATCGAACATAACGGACATCAGTTTGAACATTTCCTTTAGTTTGAATTTTTATTTTTTAATTGTAATGTATTATAAAATTAGATATAAATATCTGATTTTTTGGTCTTGGCTTGTTGACGGACCCACAATTAATGAGATTTTCATTTAACCTCTTAAAAATAGCTTTATTAGATTTGTCTTGTAATGAATCATACGCATGTTCATTACTATAGTTTCGGAAATTCCCGTTAGTCTTGTGCTGTCGCGCACTTCCTGCCGACATATGATGAATCACGCAGATGTTCATTTCTAGAAGTTTCTGCAATTACCGTTTGGCAGGTGCTGCCACGTACTTCCTGCCGCCATGAAATATTGACGTCACCAAGGCCAGGATTTTGGTATAAATAGTATGGCCGTAGCCGAGGAAAGGCATTCAGTTTTCTGCTGACAACTACCTTCAGCGTGTTGAGCTGGGTAGTTGAGGAGTCTTAAGCGTGTTGAGCTTGACTCCATTTGGTTAGAAATCAGAATCCGACGACGACGCCGCCCGGCTGAATGTCTGGTAGCATCTTGGGGTTTTAAGCGTGCTGAGCTTGACCTCCTGGTGTTGGTAGCCATTTTACCGCTCTGCACCGCCGTCACCAGTCTAGTAATTATTTATCGCCGTGAGTCTTCAGCGTGTTGAGCTGGGCCCACTGTCGGTACATAGTTGCTAAACCAACCGCCGTCACCAGTCCCCTAATTATTTATTACCGTAAGTCTTCAGCGTGTTGAGCTGGGCCCGCTGCCGTTAAATAATTATCGAACTTACCGCCGCATCGAATCCTAGATGTTTTACTTCAGTACTTGGAACTGAAGACCACCGTCACCGTGCATTCACCAATTCCTCCCCTAAATTCTACCATTAAATTTTTTTTTAAATAAAATTGATCTACTATTCAAAAAAATTTAACCCCAAACATATTTATATTTTGGCGCGACAACATTAATCTTCTTTTAATTTAAATATATTTTAATAATAATTTAATAATTTAATATTATTTATTTTAGAATCTTACTTTTAATTAAATGTTAATTAAAGAAAAAAATTATTAATATGACATTTTTACAAAGATAAAATTATAATACACCTAATAATAATATAAAAAAAAATAATTATAAAAATTATTTTTATATTAAATTCCCAATATATAAATTTAAAAAAAATCTTTTTAAAAACCATAAATATAATCCCATTTAAAAAAAACTTTATACCATATAAAATTCATTTTTTATTTTACCATTATTATAATCTAAATATATTTTTTTTATATTTAAAATAATATTAATTTCATCATACAACTATAAAAAAAATTTATTCTTTTTAATTATTATTATTAAAAAATAAATTTAATTAAATATTTTTTTAATATTAATATCTTGTTTAATAATTTAATTATTAAGATAATAATTATTTTTATATCTATTAAAGGAAAAGTATATTTATTAAATTATAAAAAAAAAAAATTATTTAAAAAAAAATTTTTTAATATTAATTATATATTTTAAAATCCCAATAAAAAAAAAAAAATTCAAAATAAAAAACAAAATATTCATTAAAAATAATTAAAAAAATGATATGATTTTTTTAAATTTATTTTTTTTAATTAATTTAAAAAAAAATTAAGAAAATTACTAAAAGTAAAATTTTTTTATTAATAATATAATAAATAATATATATTTTAAATAATTATAATAAATCTTGTATATATTACATAATAAAATTTATAATAATAATAAAAAATTTAAATTTTAAATTTAAATAAAAAATATAATATAAAATTTTTGGATTTTATAAATTATAATAAATTAAATAAAAAATTTACCTTATTAAAAAATATTAAAATAATAAAAAAAATTTAATGGTATTAATATAAAAACATATTACTTTTCCTTCCATCCCAGAAAACTAAACTATTAATTAAAATAAAAAATATAAACATAACATTTTCTTAAAATATATATAAATTTAAAAAAAATTATTAAAGTTATAATTTTAATATTATATTACTTTTTAAATCTAATTTTTTATTATTTTAATAATAATTAAAAAAAAAAAAAAAAATTTTAGAATTTATTTATATTTTATATAAAAAATACTTTTTATAAAAGGAATATTTAAAAAGAATATAATTTTATTTAAAAATAAATTTATTAAAAAATTAAAAATCCCCTTTTTAATTAAAAAATTTTTATATAATTAAAATTAACTACAACTAATTTGGTCTGTATAACGCAATATATTTCAGACATTTTAGATAGTTAAGGACAAGCTGATGTTGTTTATACGGATTTCTCCAAGGCCTTTGATCGCCTAGACCATTCAATTTTAATAAATCGCTTAGACCAATATGGAATATCGTCAGATGTCATAAATCTATTTAACTCATATCTCTCCAAGAGAGTACAATATGTGTAGTATCATGGTTATAAGTCTAACAATATAGATGTACTGTCAGGAGTCCCGTAAGGTTCCATTCTTGGTCCCCTTCTATTTAATATATTTATAGATGACATAACATCCTCTCTCAAAATCAGTTTTCTAATGTATGCTGACGACATGAAATTGTATTCTAAAATCGACTCATATGGTGACTGCGCTCGGCTACAGGATGTATTAAATCAAATTAATGATTGGTGTTTTGCCAATAATCTACCTCTTAACATTAAGAAATACAATGTGATGTCGTTCAGTAGGCAATTAAACCCTCTGACCTTTGCTTATCAAATAGGCAATGTATTCTTGGCTCGTCCCTGCTTTATAAAAGATCTGGGAATTATATTTGATAGTAAACTGTCTTTTAATGAGCATGTTAACGTAACACTAAAAGTAGCCTATACAAATCTTGGATTTGTAATAAGAAATAGTAAAGATTTTGCTGACCCTAGCACAGTGATACTCCTGTATAACACATTCATAAGATCACGCCTGGAATATGCGTCCATAGTATGGTGTCCAACATATGCCGCATATATAGACAGTATTGAAAATATTCAGCGTAAATTTCTCAAATATATGTATTTTAAGGATAACAGAATTTACCCCACTATTGGTTTTCCCCATGATTTGCTATTAAACTTATATAATTTTGTGTCACTGAAGGGAAGAAGATCCATGCACTCTATCGTTTTTCTGCACAAGATAATTAAATACGATTTTGATTGTCCACAAATTCTCCAACACCTTGAATTTAACGTACCAAGATTAGCCTCGCGTTCTCCTGAAACATTTCATCTGTCCACTCCTCGAACTAACCTATTAAAAGCATCGCCACTCTTTCAAGCTTGCTCTAATTATTCAGAGGTTAAATACAATATTGATATATTCAATTGTAAAATAAAGGAAATAAAGACCAAATTCTTAATAAATTAGCAATTTACCTAATAGATCTGGACTATTTAGTGTATTAGTAATCTGTTTATTAATTTTTTTTTTTTTTATTTTTCCTCTTTTTTTAGTATTATTAGCTACTAGTCACTTTGTGTTAATTTAATTGTTTTTTTTTCTAATTTTGTCTGTCAATCATTTCTGTATTATGTTATATATTGCTATTTTAAAACTATGTTTTGTAAAATAATGTATTTAACTGTTGAATATTGTGTAACTATCGGCAGATATTTTGTTGCACTATTTGTTTATAGTTTGTGTTCCTATTCCGTAATTGGTAATTTACTGTGGGATGGTGTAGTTAAATAAATAAATAAATAAAAAATAAATAAATTATAAAATGTTATCGTCGTACTGTGGATGGACAACTGAAATATACAGCGATATAATGTATGCAACAAAAGTTTTGGCAAATTTTTCAAACGTTAATAATAAAAGAGACATTACATATCCTTAAAATTATATTATTTAGGGAAATTGGTACATATAATAGCAATAACATTAACGACTTGTGTGATTTGATGGCACGCAATTTTGGACGAGCCTATAAAATCATTTTAAATGCATGGAGCAAAGTGGGGAATTTTTGCCAAATTTTTTGTTACATATGACATATGATATATCGAGATGTACGTGTGATAAAAGTATTTACTGTGAACTCTGTACACTGTACATGGTTATGATATAACTTGTTTTGTTTATAAAAACAATATAATACTAGATTGCAGCGTAACTACACCGTCAGAAAAAATGATCATATTTTACCACCAAAACAGCTTTATATTAGAAAAAAAACTGGTTTTTTCCTCCTACCAATTGTTGAAATTTAAATTGCCATTAAATTATTCCTTTTAGCAAAAACTATTACATTATTCAAGGTGGTATATTTGCATATTTTTTTTTTGATTGTTGATGTTTCTATATACTCATTTTATTTACAATGATTTTATTTATCAAAGGCATTGTCATCCGTGTGTCATATATTATTTTTACCGCCCGACAAGAATTTGTCGGTCTGGTACGAAAAGTAGTCATCTAGCAATCATGATAAAAATTAATACTTTAAAAAGGTTGTCTTTTCGTCCAAATAACCTAGTTAAAAAAAAGGTGATTTATAATTACGGAGCAATACTTCAACAGCCGATAGCTGATTGACAGAAATCATCGTTAACGATTCACAATCTTTCCAAACAATCAAAAAGTGTTGGAAGGTAATTTATTCATTGGAGAAAAGAATAATGTTATATACTGACGAGGACGGAGTTGGGCAGTTGCATTGATTAATTGATTATTGAATTATGTTTGTGATAAATTTTTTAATTTTTTTAGGAGAATCGGCAGGTTATCTAAATTAGCCGAGTGCAGGAATAATTCCCAACAAGCTGGAATTAATTTCAATCTATTAGGTTTCAGAAGTCACATACTAATTTTGCAACTCCTGAGAGATTGACCATCTTGCAAAAAGGTTAAAAAAAACAAAAAAATTTTAAATACACACCCCACAAGAATTATCGCATCACCATAAATTGACATTAAGTTTGATATTAATTTTCTTCTGAATCGTTTGATTGAAGATAGGTTGTTTCTTCGGGAATGTTACTGTCTACTGATATTTTACATATTCAAATTTTTTAAAAAAAACCAAAATTTTTGAGGTTTTTTGTTTTTTCCAAAAATTGTAACACTCTGTGGTGTGCACCAGCAACAATAACAAGTTACAATTAATAACCAACTTTAGCCTCATCTTTTCGTAACATTCCCTTTTATGATTCACTTTTTTTATCTTTGTTATTAGGGGAGATATACAGAATTAACAAAAAAGCAACAATATAAACAATTTTTATAAAATTTTTACAAAAACAAACAACAACAAATCAAATTTAGGGTGCCATAATTCCCCATTACGGAACTGAATAACAGTACAGTAAATTCTTCAAATTCATTCGAGGAAGCTGTGGCTGAAGCAAAGGAAAGATTGATACGATCAAAAAACATAGTAATTCTCGAAGTACCAGAGCACAATGGACCAGTCCAGGAACATATCAGACACGACAGTGCCATAGTAAATGAAGTACTGCGAAAAATAATACCCGAAAACGAAGTGAAACCTATTGAATTATGCGCCTTGGAAAAAAAAGAACTGCACCTCGGTTACTAAAGGTAAATCTATCTAATGCAGATGTAGCTCGGAATATCTTGAGAAATAAAATACGTTTAGCTAATAGTCAATATTCTCAATTAAAAATTTATTTTAAAACGCCTAACAGATAGAGTACATGAAGAGATTACAAATCGAACTGGAGCAAAGGAACAATTCCGGTGAAGATCTCACCATAAAATAAATACACGGTGTTCCAACAATCGTGCCAAGAAACTACCAAAATTAACTCTTAACTGACTCCAAGAACCTACTATATTTTTAAATTTATTATGACATGCCACCTGTACATCTATTTGTATAAATTAATGGCTAATAAATCTACCTATCTATCTATCTATCTGTTTGTCTGTCTGTCTGTCTGTCTGTCTGTCTGTCTGTCTATCTATCTATCTATCTATCTATCCATAGAGACCACTCTGTACTTCCAAGTTTTAGAATGACAAATTAGGTCACTTTTAATTTTTATGAAGCGAAAAAGTGCTAATTCATAGAATGAAGGTCTTTGAATAAAAATTAAATAACTTGGAGGCAGATTATTTTACAGTATAGCAACGAGAAATTTTTTTTAACGTATTCAAATACATAATTTTTAGTCCTAATTATTTTTGATTTGATAATATAAAAAAAATATTAATTTTCTGGTTCTTTTTAATTATAACTATTTTTATTTCAGATTTTCATCAAGCAGATACATTATTGGGATACCTTTTTTAAGTAAAATATTTAGAACCTTAGCACACCTCGATCTTAATATGTTTTTTTCAAAAGCACACTACTATTGATGTTTTTTTTATGTTTTTAGGATTGAATGTTAAGAAAAGTTAATGTATCACACTAATAAAATAATAACAAAAAAAAATACATAAAAGAACTGGTGTCCATGAGAAAATGCATCATTGTGATGGGTCTGATAGAAAATAAAATAAAAGCAAAACAAAAAAAAATTAGACTTAGATTTTTCAGACATAAAAATTAAACATGAGAACGAAATACCAGTTGCTGATGCCCCAAAACCTAGGTACAAATCTATTGAACCTTTTTTTTTTAAATAATAATATATATTTTCTCAAAACTGTATTTTGTTGAAAAGAAAAATTACGAACATGTAAAAATTGATTCACTATTAACCAATAAATTTTGGACTCGGCGCGACAAAAAATTTAAATTATATTCTATTTAAAGAACTATATATCCTATTATCTAAT
Source organism: Rhamnusium bicolor (assembly GCA_029963845.1). Lineage (NCBI taxonomy): Eukaryota > Metazoa > Arthropoda > Insecta > Coleoptera > Cerambycidae > Rhamnusium > Rhamnusium bicolor. The sequence goes on along the minus strand of JANEYF010004391.1, from coordinate 64,291 downwards.
ATAGTTTTAATGAACTTTCTGTAATACGTGTACTTCAACGATAATTTGTCTAGGCCACATTACGGAAATATCAGCTATCAACATATGAAAAACCAATTAGTTTTTAATATATTTATTGTCTAATATTACTAGCTTTTCAATATAAAAGGAGAAAATTTGGTGAAAAAAATCATCATTCGCTTCAAAATGTTCTCCAAGTCAATAGTTCTTGTGTTTGTTCTAATAAACGTGTACTACGCACATTGCCGCCCAGGATCAATTCCGGAAAATGGAAATGCACCGCCACTAACCGACGAAGAACTGAGAACACTTTTCAATAATCCAAACTTTGCCAGTTACCTTGAGCAGTTGTTGACATATTTTAAACCGCAGGTGAGATATTCAAATTTATTTCTTGTGATTGTGGGTAAAATTCTACACCATTATTATTACAGTGAACTGATCCTGCGGTTGACTCCTTGTGAAACATTATTAAATATTTAAAGTATATGAAGGAGACTTGCTTTTCAATGTTTCAAATTTTTTTTATCAGAAACTACACGTGTTTCGGCTTTTTAGGCCTTTGGCAAAAGTACAGGGGATACTGCACAGTAAAATTTGTATTCATTGATTATACAACCACATCTGGTACCTACTATAAAACTATTGTAAAATATTTTTTTATAAGTTGGACATTATTCTTTAAATCTTAAAATATGGTGACCGGTAAAAATTTATTATTCATTCGTTAAATTTTTATTATTTTTAACAGCCTTACTTATTTGTAATTGTTCTAATAGATCAATTTTCTTGCCTTTCTTTTCCGAATGGAGTAATTTAAGATTATTTAAATCTATAAAATGACTATTTTCTATGCAGTGTGTTGACATGCCCGTGCTATATATATTGTTTACAACAGATTTCTTGTGTTCCTTGAAACGCTTTTTTTACATTTCGTCCAGTTTGTCCAATGTTCCTTTTAACTCATATACTCTTGTGTTTTGTAACTTTTCAGTTTTGTCTTTATTAATTATTAACATTTTAACTAAATTATTATTATTAGTTATTTGAGGAAGTTTCCTACAATTACTAATTTTCCTAAACATTCTATCATCTGCTTGAAATGTTTCATTAAAATTTTTAAATAATTAATTATCAGCCTCATTCGATACTGCCAATAATAATTCATTTCATATATTTTATTATTTTCTTCTTATTGACATTGACATTTTTGTAACTAAATTAGACTTTTCAAATGTCAAACTGTTAAATTTATCCTACCCCATTTTATGAGGTCAAATGTGTAAATAATTTCAGTTTACATCAGCTTTATTTAAGTACTCACAAAATATATTTTATTGGCTTGATATAGTAGACATGATTTATAATCTATCATCAAGAATACATTTTTTTGTAAAGGCAAATATAATAAAGTTTGGGTCTCGTTGACCTCCTTTCAGCTGGCCAATTTTGCTCATCACCGAATTTATCATTGTCTTAGGCCTTTAGAACATGTGTACCAAATTTGAAAACTTTCCTCAAAAACTGTGGATACCATCGCGATACTACAGACATGCCGACAGATTTTTTCCATAAAGTTATGTTTTTTTCATCATAATTCATCGACATTCGCCCAGAAATGCAATAAAAATTTTTATTTTCTTTTCCCCAAAATTGTACATTTTTTCTTCTTTCATTCACTACGTCTCTTCTGGTGGTACCACATTCACCAAATTTATTGTGTCACCTAAAATGTTGTTGAAAATCTTAACTGCCAAATTTGGGAAGTCTCCCATGCAAACATCCACAACTACACACACAGACGCACCGACAGACATCATTCGGAAAATAGTCTGAATGGATTCAGGAGGATTCAAAACGTATATATCAATCAAAATCTCGAGGTCGAAAGATCACGATTATTACACTTCCTTATATTAGGTACAAGAAAGTAATATTACTGACATTTTTAAGACAATATTTAGAAAAATAAAATCTAACTTTTCAAAAAACTCATGTCGTAAATTGTTTATTTAACACAGAGATAAACAATCATAATCAAACATACATGTACGATAGTATTAGTTTTGTGGCAGATACTACGTTGCCTGTGCATGCTAAGAATAAAAAGTGCAATCATTTTTCATTTTGCGCAAATCTAAATATCGTAAATTTTTTACAGGGACAGCAACAAGGACCAACCACAACAACACAACTTCTCCAGTCACAGTCTAATTCACAAGCTACTCAATCCGGCCAGTCAAGTTTAAGTTCTTCGACACTTTCTAATAGTCAGCTCCAAGTTGCCCAAGCTCAAGATGGACAAGGTATCCCAGCTGCATTACAAGTAGCCCAAATAACATCCAGGCAAGGACAAATTGGATCGTCAGCTGAGAAACAGGTATCATCCGTTACTCAATCTCAAGCATCAAGTGTCCAAACGCAATCATCTCAGTCATCTGAATCATCTGTGTCATCCGCTGTCCAAAGTGAGAGTAACCTTGGATCAAAAATAGAAAGTGGTACAGAACAGGCAAATATAGTAAGTTCTAATTCATTATCAAGTGAACAAGCTCAGAATATTGCCAGTCAAACACAAAGTAGCTCAGTAAGCTCAGTTAATAAGATAGCTCAGAGCAATGTCAACCAAAATGTTGCCTCTCAGTTAGATCAGAGCATATTCCAACAAGACGCAGCAAATCCAGTATCCAATCAAGTAGCTAATCTAGTTCACCAAAATCCAGGTAGCCACAATAATATTCAACAAAATACAGCAAATTTAGCAACAACAAATCAAGTAACCGATGTAGGTAACCAGGTAATTCACAGTAATAATCAACAACTCACGGCCGCTCAAATAGCGCAGAACCACCTTCAACAAAGTCTTGCTAATCAAATATCTCAGAATACGTTCCAACAAAATACTGCAACTCAAACAACTCACACCAACAAGAATGAAATTTCCAACTCGCAACAAAATACTGGTTCTGTATTATCCCAGAACATTATTCAAGAGAATTCGGCCCAACAACAAAATATTGCGTCTCAGACTCAACAAAATCTAATAGCTGAACAAACCAACTTTCAACAGAATACTGGTTCTAAGACAGCCGACAGTAACTTCTTCCAAAATGGAGTTAAACAATTAGATAGTGCCATTCATAATGTTATTTATCAATCAGGAAGGCCCGTACAGGTAAATTTATGAAAAAAATACTTATAGTATTATTTTACGACCTTCAAAACTAATATTTCGTTTCATTTCCAGAATGTACCGGTGACCAATTACGATCCAGAAGAAGCCAAGAGGCAAGCATTAAATGCCCAGTACGGATTCGCATTGTCGGTTGATGATAACATTAATGGTAATTTCCAGTTACGACAAGAAGCCAGAGATAAGGGAAAAGTTACAGGAAAATACGCATACGACGATGGTAACATTATGAGAACTGTTGTTTATGAGGCTGACGATAAAGGATTCAGAATTTTAAAGTAAGCCATGCACTATTTTTTTTATATAGTCCAACACACACATAAGCCATAGCCATCTTTGCTACTAAAAGATACAAGGAGGTACCACCACCCTTTCGGTACAGAATAATCACGCTTTCGGCGTTGTTTTACATGTTAGCTGCAAGCACGCTTCATAGTTTTTTATTTCGCGGTAGGAAATTTTAGGTGTGGCGGTCGCTTTGAAAAAAAGATTTATGTTTTTACAAGTTTTTCTTTAATCAAGATGGCTATGTTATATTGGTGTGTTCAATTATCGCCATATATCATATCTAGACTTAGGGAATTTGGATCTCATAACGTAAATAATAGGGTCAAACTGCAAAACAGAAGCAGATGTACTGTAAAGAGTATTTTACTTCTACATGACAGCTCCTACCTGTTTCACCGCTTTTCTTTGTCTTACCTTTTAAGGTGGGTTTTTCATTTCTTTTATTATTGTGCACTAGAGTGGGCCGAAAAAACACTTTATTTTTTTTTCTATCGCTATACCTCACAAAAGTTGCATATTGCCTAGCTAAGCAAAATGAAAAAAAAAAAAAATTCAAATAAAAAAATATCTTCCGTTCGCGCATGGCGCTCAAAGTTTTAAAAAATTTCGAAATTTCGTTTTCTTTAATTATTTTTTTATAATTGCTAAACTCAATACTAACTAAGCGCTATAGGTCCTAATGTGAAGTTTGGGGTATAGGGAATACGAAAAAAAATTAAAACCCTTAAATTGAAAATATTTAGTGTTTGCACAAAATGCTCAAAAAACTGGAGTTTTTCTAAAAACGACTGTATTTCGTAGCTTATCTATTTTATGTTCAGTCTATATAAACGATAAACATATTTTAATTTTCCACTTCTTTATTCAATAAATCATTAATCAATCACTTTAAAGTTTGATTTTTGGGAAAATTCGGGCATAATACTTCGTGACAGGAGGGTAGTTCGTATTAATCCGTCTCTTGCGTCAGCGCCACACACTTTTTGAGATACTTCAGTCACAAGTTTGACACACCGTTCAAACCGCCTGGGTATGACAAGAGAAACTTTGGTAATCTTGTTGCGGCGATGTGTCTGTCATTATCATTTTTATATGTCCTCATCCGTGATTTTTCTTAGTAGTGGAGGAGGAAAGATTTTAAAACTATCCCACCAAATTATATTGACGTAGTATGTTGCTTCAAAGTTTAGTTTTGGCGTGGTGAAATTTCGTATGGTATTTCCCTTGTAATGTGATCAAGCGTTCAGTAGTCTGCGTAGTCCCAGTTCTCTGATAGTTCTTCTTTCATCCACTGTCATTGCAAGAATCAAATTTGTTACATGCCTCTGTGGTTCAAAATCAAAACCAGCAAACGTTTCACAGATGGTCCAAAGATACTTTTTGAAGCTATCAGAACATCACGGTACATAAATCAAAATTTATTGCAAGTTATCAAGCTAGTAATGGAGCGAAACGCTTTCTTTGCTCATCCCGAAAATTTGATTCTTGCAATGACAGTGGATGAAAGAAGAACTATCAGAGAACTGGGAGTACGCAGACTACTGAAAGCTGGATCACTTTAGAAGGGAAAGACCATTCGAAATTTCACCACGCCAAAACTAAACTTTGAAGCAACAGACTACGTCGATATGATTTGGTGGGATAGTTTGAAAATCTCTCCTCCTCAACTACTAAGGAAAATCAAGGATAAGGACATCATAAAAATGATAAAGACAGACCCGCAACCAGATTTCCAAAGTTTCTCTTGTCATACCCAGGCGGTTTGAACGGTGTGTCAAACTTGTGACTGAAGTATCTCAAAAAGTGTGTGGCGCTGACGCAAGAGACGGATTAATACGAACTACCCTCCTGTCACGAAGTATTATGCCCGAATTTTCCCAAAAATCAAGCTTTAAAGTGATTGATTAATGATTTATTGAATAAAGAAGTTGAAAATAAAAATATGTTTATCATTTATATAGACTGAACATAAAATAGATAAGCTACGAAATACAGTCGTTTTTAGAAAAAATCCAGTTTTTTGAGCATTTTGCGCAAACACTAAATATTTTCAATTTAAGGGTTTTAATTTTTTTTTCGTATTCCCTATACCCCAAACTTCACATTAGGACCTATAGCGCTTAGTTAGTATTGAGTTTGGCAATTATAAAAAAAATAATTAAAGAAAACGAAATTTCGAAATTTTTTAAAACTTTGAGCGCCATGCGCGAACGGAAGATATTTTTTTTATTTGAATTTTTTTTTTCATTTTGCTTAGCTAGGCAATATGCAACTTTTGTGAGGTATAGCGATAGAAAAAAAAATAAAGTGTTTTTTCGGCCCACTCTATTGTGCACCCTCATTTTTTTACTGAGCGTTTGAGTGTCCCTCCTACCAACTTTCAGGTGAGCTTAGACCAATTTTTAATAAATGATATTCCATTCTCACGGCGCTTCATCAGCCCGTCGAGCAGCACACCACATTTCGTAGTACTAAAAAAATCAATAAAATTTTTCAAGCGTTCTCCCGATGGTTAGACCATGCCCGGAGGCCTTGTTTAATTTGTACTTACTACTCTCATAAAGCACTAATCCCTAACTAGAACAAAAGCCACCATACAATTTTTCGAATTTCGTGGTGGTTTTGAATTCTCCTCTGTGACTTCAAAGCTTTAGGGTTTTCTTGCATCCCATCGGTGAACTGCCCAGCATTCAATAATTCCCGTTTATTTGCAGTTACACCACTCAATACGAGCCGATCACTAAGCAGGTCGGTCTGTTCTGATTTCACTGCAGTTTCTAATTTTTCAAGCTTATCACACATCTCTAACCCTCTCCTATATATTCTGCTATTCACACCTAACGTCCTGCATGACTTTTATCAATTTGTCAGCATCACAGCCACAATTAAATTATTTTTTATACCTACTTTCCAAATTTTCTCGTTTTAAAACGAGTGGCACCCGACATTATTCAACAACTCCATTTCTTCTCTTACCCATCATCTAATCATCATCAGTACTCCGTCTCTCCGTACATTCTCCAGCTAATGGAAGCCAATCAACGTTTGGTGTTATGTTTCATCACAGCGGATTTACTAATGATTGATTTTACATACAAGAGTTAATTAATTAATTTAATTATTGTGAAACTATCCCGTTAAATATTAAAATTTAATTTATTACTATTTTATTACGCGTTTTTTCGGAATATAGTATTAGGTTTTAAAATCCATCTCTGGGATGACATCCAAACTCCCTAAGTATGAAAAAAAATCATTACATTGGGAGAGTCAATACAAGACTGGAAGGAGGCCACAAAGAGGTTTCAAAAAATGTTCTGGTATATATGGCATTTTATTTAAAAAAAATTTTAGTTGACCCTGTAGAATCGTCTTGGCTCACCGTGTATATGCGAAAATAATTTCCAGTTATAGACTTTTTTGTCTAGTTTACGCATGTTTTTAAATCAAGTTTATAGCTATCATAGAACTAGACATATCGAAGTCGGATGCACTATTGCCTCACCCTGTATAAATTCATTATTTCGCTTTTTCTTGCAACAGCGATATTTTACTTTTATTAAATGACATCAGTTGTTTGACAGAATTAAAACAAAAATTCATAGACTACTTGGTGATACAATTTTTAAATTATTTCAATATTGCGCAATGAATTGTGGCAACCTTTGCACCACTCATTTGTAATCGTCTTACTTGCTATACTTTTGATCGACTGGAAAAATAAACTAACCTGCTTCTTTTAAACTTTAGGGAGGAAATATTACCCAGTGGAAAAAATGTGGCGAATCTAAATGGCCATGCAACCGTAAAAACTTATCTTAATGGTGACGTATTGAATTATGAAATAACAAGTGCAGACATCCATGATCAGAGACACTTAAGAAAAGTTAATCAACAAAATATAAACAAATCTATTATAATTTAAAGTACAGATGATACGACCTGTGAAGTGATGCACGACCACTACCAAAAAAAGAAAGTTTAATTTTGGAAAAGAATCCGACTACGGAAACTATTATTTAACTTTATTTTATTTCTATTTTTGTACATTTACAATAATTAATAAAATACTCTGTTAATTATTATTTATCATATGTTGCTTTTTTTATTTCGCTTGGATTTTGTGAGATGATCTCAAACAATAGTTTTAAGAAATTAAAGTAGTATCAACTTAACCTGTTGTTCTTCTACGTGTTTTTTTATTAATGTTTGCAAGTGATTTGTAGAAATCAAAGATTAAGATGTTGTAACAATAATATTAAAACGATCAAAACAAATTTACAACCTAACTACCTACAATTTCTATTAAGGAATTATTTAATACTTTTATTACAGTTTGTTGTGTTAGACACTTCAAAAAATGTTAGAAGAATCCAAATCCTAGAGTTCAATTTTATTAGGAGGGAATACACTCATATATGTTTGCCTTAGCTAATTACTGGACATAATATCAAACAATAAATATTTATACAGGGTGTTTCAAAAAACATGTAATTGCGCTTAAGCGGAGATTTCTCACCTAAAAATAAGACAAATAGTTCCTATCAACATATGTCGACTCTTGCTTCATTTATGAGATATACGGTGATAAAGTTTTCTTATTTTTTTAAATTTTTTCAAAATATCTCCGAAATGACTTTAACAATTTGAATGATATTTAGATTGTGAAAAGTACTTAAAATACTACATATTTCGGTACTAAAATGGTGTGAATGGCTTCATCAGGGGAGTGCGTACGGGCTTGCAATTTAATAATTTTGATAAAAAATATGTACGCCACTGACTTTTTATTTGCAGTTATGTATACAGGTAAATGCCTAAAAAAATTTACCTCTTAATATTTTTTAGATTTCGGCTTTGTTAGGAGGTAATTGATATTTCATTATGTGGGGTGTTTAAAATCATATATTTTTTTTTCATGGGACTTAATAAAAACGACTTTACTTTGTAAATTACTTATTTTACCCATACAGGTATAATAAAAAAATTTTGTGTATCGCCATAATTCGTCGAGATTCGTCCAGAAATGCAATACAAATTTTCAAAATTTTTTCACGAATACATAACTTCCTCACTTTGAGGGGTGAGGAAGTAATTAAAATACCAAAGCATTCACAGAGAAGGTAAAAGTTAATTTACAAAATAGCAGTAAATACTAGAAATAATACCCAAATGTGTACCAAAGTCGAAATCCTCTGAATTTATTTAATTGAAGATTAAATAAATTTGCCAACACACACTTCTTAATGTTTTATAAGTTTGTATCCATAGTATGAGAAGTGATTAAGCTTTAGTTGCGATTGCCCACTCAGTAGTAAAGGATTTTTACCACATAAATAGAAATCCCTCTTGAGGCCATCGTGCATACCATTCGCAGACCGGTTTCTGGTTTTTGCCTTCGTCAGTGCGAGGTATGTACGGTATATATACACAACGACAGCAAGATAAATTTCAGAATCACTAGTCTTTACATTAAAGCAAAGTAATGAGTAGAGCTGGCAGACATGTGCGGCGGGACATAGGTGTATGCATCATAATGAGCGTAATAAAAGAAATTACCTAGTAACAAAAGCAATAAATTGTTACAATTTATAACAATGTATTCACAACTTACCCTCTTAACTAGCTTAATGAACTATCTTGGTTATCACAAACTGGAGAAGATCTGTAAAAACTTGGCAGCATCAGGTATGTTTCTAGGGTTGTCTCCGTGGTGAAAAAATATGCTTATACATATTTTGAGAACGACCGTTCGACATCTATTGATGCAATACAAGCACACTTAAAATAGTCTTTGAACGCACTTCACGGATCTGGAGATGCAGATGTGTTTTGCTTTAGCACACGTGCAATCTTTTCTTTAACGCGCTCATTTTTTGACTCACCTACAGCGTGTAGCAGGCGATTTATTTCGTCCACTATTTGCAGTGGCTCTGCTAACGACAACGCACTGTTTTGTAAATTTTTTAGGGCGTAATGTAATCTTGTAAATAGTTTTTAAAGCGGTTTCAACGGAAATATCTTCGAATTTTGTCTGGCTTTCCTTAATAGCTGCAGCCTAGTCAGGATTGAATTTTAGCATCACAGCTTTTATTTGTTGTAAATATTCAGCATAATACCAAACTGCCTTCAACCATGTTCCCCAACCTGTAAGAATCGGCTGTGGTGGTTCGGGAATACCAACACGCTTGTTGTGAAATGCGCGAAGACAACTTTTAGGGGATTTAAGAAACACTCTTTTTGTAATTGCTATTAATGCATCTACCTCTGGAAAAACCTTGTCGAATAGTTTCTGCCACAAGATGTAAAGCATGCACTTTACACGTAACATGTGCCAACCTACAACCGTGTTCTTGAAGAGAAACCAAACGCATTGTCGCGGCACCATCAGTCACAAACATCAACACTTGTTGACTGGTAAAATTTTTCTAACGCCTCCAGTACCACCCCCGTAATTGTTTTGCCAATACACTCAGTATCTTGCTACCTAGTAACACGTATTATAACAGTTACAATAGAATTTTTTTACAATCTGTCGTCTTGTCAACACATAACCACAACCAACTCTTAGACGTTGGGGAACATGGTTCAAGGCAGCTTTTTATTATGCTGAATATTTACAACAAATAAAAGCTTTGATACTACAATTCAATCCTGACGAGGCTGCAGCTATTAAGGAAAGCCAGATAAAATTTGAAGATATTTCCGTTGAAACGGCTTTAGAAACTATTCACAAGAACTATAAACGATTACATGACGCAATGAACAACTTACAAAACAGTGCGTTCTCGTTAGTGGAGTAACTGGAACATCACTCACGGAGACAACCATAGAAACATACCTGATGCTGTAAAGTTTTTACAGATCTTCTCCAGTTCATGATAACCAAGGTAATTCATCTAGTTAGTTAAGAGGGTAAGTTGTGCTTACATTGTTATAAATTGTAACAATTCATTGCTTTTGTTCCTAGTTAATTTATTTTATTACGTTTATTATGATGCGTAAGCCTATATCCCGCCGCACGACTTGCCAGCTTTATTCATGAGTTGAGGTCAATTCCATCTACCAGCGTTAATGTAATATAAATTAGAAATACGCCCGACAAACGATATCTACTCATAAAGGTAAAATTGCAAGTATCTCCTAAATGAAGTTCAAATCGAAAAATATCAAGAGATAATTTGTTTTATGCATTTACCTGTCTATCGAAAAGTAAAAAATTCCGTGGCGTACATATTTGTTAAGAAAATTAATCAAGTTACTAAAGTCGTTTCGGAGACATTTTGAAAAAAAAAACTGAAAAAATAAGAAAATTTTAACACCCTGTACCTCAGTAATCAAGCGTTTCCGGACCCATGTCGATACGGACTATTTGTCTCATTTTTGGGTGAGGAACTTCCGCTTAAGCAATGGCACAAATTTTTCGAAACACCCTGTATAATGAAGGACGGCAATGTTCAGAAAATATTTGGAGTTAACATGTGAGCTGGGATAACAATCATTGGACCGTGTTATGTGCAAAAATTTCCATAAAACCAATTAATCCAATCAAATAAAACCGGTATGGCAACTAGATACACAAGCTATAGTAATGCGGGTTGCGTTAACAATCGACCGCAGATTTTAATAATTTTCTGATATACTTTGTTAATTTAAATAGTATCCTCCGCATGGATTGTGTTGCTCCTTGTTCCTTTTCCTATTTTTTTATCCTGGACGGACCGTAGCAAGGATTGAAGGTACCATGGCCATCTTGAGGCGTTATATTTTACAGAATAATAAACGCCCTTCTTTGTCTGTCATTTATCTCGGGGGTCAGAAAATCGCGAGTGACAGTAAATTTCAACCAAGAACCGCAGTTTATGCGTAAGTGTTTAAATTTGTTCTTTTGGGGCTCTCTTTTTAGGGATATTTCTTTACTCTTACAGGGTTCTTCTTTTTTTTTTTTTTGGTTACGAAAGCTGCTTGAACCGGTTTTATTTTGTGCTCTGCCTGGGCATACTTCCCGTCCGGAAGTCCAGGCTTATATAAGATTGTTTTTTGGTCGGGGCTGCCTTGGTCTCCTGCTACGCTGAGCGACGTCCGTCGCTATCCAATCGTTCTCTAGTCACCTCCAGTCGGTTCCTGTTACACAACCGCCGTTTGACCCAGATAAGTCCCTAAATGCTTATTTTAGGAAAAAAATATATATACTGAGTGTTTTATTGCCTTCCTCACTTATTTAACCATCTCATATTCAGAGTTTTTTTATTTAAGACATATCTATAACCTCTTATTTCAAAATAGACAGGTCCAGGAATCATTTCCTGAATTTTCTCGATGTACTTATAAGGATCACCTTGTCCTGTAACCAAGCACTGATTTCTGGTGTTTAAGTCTGCCTGTAATTTATTACAGTCGGATATACTATCAATTTTATGGTAAATTTTCAAGTTATCTGTAAGCTGGCCGAGGTCACCTGGCCGACAGAGCCAGGTGACCTCATATGTTTACATCATATCATAATACTTGAATAAGTACAATAAATGGAAATAAATTTTAACAATAATGTTACATTTTATAAAAATTTGTATAAAACTCACCCTTTTAAGCAGATTTATGAAGTAGTTTGGTTGTCGTCATCACAAAGTGGGAAGATCTATAGTATAATAGCATCAGATATGTCTCTACAGCTGTCTACGTCAGCGATGTTCGCTTTGGTGAAAAAATATTTGTATTTTGAAAATGACCATTCGACATCTACGGATGTAATACAGGCATAAGTAAAACAATCTGTGAAATCACTTAACGAAGTTGTAGATGCACCATCACAAATTTGTCTTAATTTGCTAAAATTAGGATCTTTCTGTAATACACACTCCACTATTTGCAGCGATTCCACTAACGACAACGAACTATTTTGCAATTTTTCTATTGCGTCGTGTAGTCCTCTATAATTGTTATTAATAGTTTTTAAATCTGTTTCAAGGGAAACGTCTTGAAAGCTTGTCTAGCTTTCCCTAATAGCTGCAGCCTCGTTAGGGTTGAACTGTAGTATCACAGCTTTTATTTGTTGAAAATATTCAGCATAATAAAAAGCCGCTTTCAACCACGTTCCCCAACTTATAAGAATCGGCTCTGGTGGTTCAGGGATAACAGGACACTGTCTGTGAAATGCTCGAAGCAGTTTAGGAGATTTGAGAAATACTTTTTTTGTATTTGCTATTAATACATCTACCTCTGGAAAACATTTTCGAATCGTTTCTGCCACAAGATGTAACGCATGCACTTTACACGTAACATGTAAAAACCTACAATTGTGTCTTTGAAGAGAACGGCCTACCACGCGCATTCTCGCGGCACCATCAGTTACAAACATCAATACTTGACTTGTTGAAAGTTCAAATTTTTCGAATGTCTCCAACACCACACGCGTAATTATTTCGCCAGTACACGCAATTAGTCTTTTACTAGCTAGTAAAAGTGGAAATGTTGGTTTTTAAAAGGGTCTAGTACTCGCACTACAATATTTAAAATAGAATTTTATTTACAATCTGTCGTCTCGTCAATACATAACGAGAGCCGCATTTAATCCTATTTACAATGTCTTCACGAACAGCTGGAATATATCTACGTAACGATGTCCGACTTGGTAAGTTCACCTGGGGATTGTATTTATTCCAAAACTCCCGAAATGGTTGTTTATCCAGTATGTGTAGCGGAATATTACAGGCTATTAACATTAACAATAAATCAAACATAAACTGAGTTGTCAAAGGCATGCCATTTTTTTTTTTTTGATGTTGCACGGTATTGATATGACGACGACAATCTGTTTTGTGCAAGCACATTAAGTCTTGATTGCAAACTTTACAAATTATTTTGCATCCGTCATAGAATAAATCCGGAAATTCACCGATAAATTTATTCACTGTGTCCGCGTACGGTCGTTTTTTACCCTTTGGCGCGTTTGACATTATGTATAATTTATAGGTACAACCTCACGCATTAACCTTTCAAATAAGACTGCAGCGTAAATCACTTCTAAATCGGCACGTGTGACGCCAGCACAAGACCGTGGCTGTACTCCAGCCACCTTGGCCGGCTTTAGTTATCAGCATATAAGGGAGATGGACATTGGAGGTCAAGTACGATAGCATTTATGAATATGATAAACAATAAGGGGCCCAATACCGAACCTTGTGGAACGCTTGATTGGGATATAAATTATATAGATCTATGACCCTGGTATTATACATATTGATTTCTGTTACGAAGATAGGATTCAAAATAAATAAATTAATTCTAGGTTAAACCCCAAGGAATATAATTTTTTAAATTAAATACAATGGTATATTCTGTCGAATGCTTTAGAAACATTTGCATAAATAACATCGACCTGTCCACCACCATCTATGATTTCCGCTAAGTACTGTGTTAAGTAAAGTAGGTTCGTAGTTGTGACACAAACCCATGTTGATTAATGCAGATGCCTCCGATAGACTTGCGGACAAAGCGTGTTATGTAAGACAATTTCGAATAACTTACCAAAATTATTTATAACTGTTATAGCGCGATAGTTTTGTATCAGATTTACTGCCTCTTTGTGAATTGGGCAAATTTTGTACACTTTCCACTTATCAGGAAATGTATTTGTTTGCAAACATAGGTTAAAAATACTAGTATATATATATATATATATATATATATATATATATATATATATATATATATATATATATATATATATATATATATATATATATATATATATATATATATATATATATATATACTAGATGTCTAAATGGTTGTCTGTTTTAAAGAAATTACATAATTAAAAATTAGTAATTTTGAAAATTGTGGTAATTCGAAAAAAAATTACGATTAAATTTTCCTCCACTAGATTGATTTGAGTGCGTTCACGGCACTCTAGATGCAAAAATAAAAATGACGTTAAAAATCAAGTTGGCTTAATATTTCTTAAAAACAGTGCAGTCTTATTGCCCCTTTCAGATCTTATATCTTGAAATGATAAGTATCCTACAATGTAAATTCATTGATTTAAGCATCGGAAATATTTGCCGTTTTTCAGAGCCGGCAGTTACATAAAAATCTCATTTTTTAAAGAGCCTTTATACAATTAAAATACTTAATATGTATATGCGTTTATTTATACACCTATAACATATGCAACCAGGATCTATGCGGGAAGTCTGGATTTGTCGTTTATAATTTATAGGCACGTGTTCCCATTTTCCGCAGTAGGCCTTACCTTGCAACTGCGTAGGGTTAGTTAGTTTTGCACAACGGTGTTTGGCATATAATTCGCAACACAGTAGAAATATTAAATCATTTTAATACTCGCCAGTGTGGATACGGTCTAAAATGCTCAGTGTTTTTTTTTTGTAATATTACTACATTACAAAAGGTAAATTGACATAATAAATATTAAATATTAACAAGTAATCAAATTTGCACATTCATATTTTTTTGAAAAATATTTGCAAAATTCCAAATTGGCGATGATTTTTTTGACAAAAAAGAATCATACATAATTTTCCGTGTCAACTTATTTGCTATCAAATACCCATTGTCTCACCGCATTATCTCTGAATTTATTTAAAGCGATTATTTTGTAATTAAAGAAAAATATTTTTTTTATTTTTAAATTCAACGACCTGTATCTCAGAAACGACGCGTTCTATGTCCCATATTTATAGAAATTTTTATTCTCATAATGAGGTATTTAAACAATTGTTGAAATCCCGCTAATAAAAAGTGTATATGCCATCGACACATTTTTTTTCTATTTTAATATTACTTAACATAAGTATTGTATAGGTGGATATGAAATTTTTCTGCTAGGTATTATTATTGAATAAATGATTTACTTTTGTTTTAGGACTTTATAATTTTGTAATTATGTAATAATTAAGTATATGAATATGTGTATATGCGATCATGAATACATCCACGTATTGTGAGTTGCCTAATCTGCAGGTAAATTTGTACAATATATCAAATTTTACTTTTTGCTTAATATTTTTTCTTCATTGTCTGGATACACTTTTCACCATTCATTTAGTTAACTCGTAGACATATTAAATCAGTTAAGTAAGTTCAATTTTGGTACTGTTAAAATGATCCTGATTTGTTTTTATTATAATCATTTACTACATTACAAAAGGTAATTAACCTAATAAATATTAAATATTAGCAAGTAATCGAATTTACAATTCATATCTATTGAAATATAATTTCAATTGGTAATGAAATTTTTTGCACTTTAACAGAATCAATCATAATTTAATTTCAAATTGGTACAGATAAATTGTTTCCGCAATACATAATTATTTAAAGTGATCACTTTGTAATTAAATAACTTTGTTTTTTTATATCTAAAATACAAAACCTTAACTCAAAAGAAGAAATTTATTTATTAACGAACTTAACTTATATTCAGACTCAGATTCAAACTTTTTCGTGTAGGCTAAGTACATAGTGTATATAGCATGAGTCCACATCTTTCTATTTTCAATTGTCTGCCCTAACTTTTGTCTTTTCCTTTTATTATCTACTTGATTGTCTGGAACCCTGATTCTTTTGTTTTGCTTTTATAATTTTTCATTTTAATGTAACAATTTTGTCTGAATATTTCCCTTTCAAAAACTTTTCACTATTACATTTATCTTTACAATGTTTATTTACATGTTCTTTTTTGTTTAGCTTCCTGTAAGTTGTTTTTATTTACTATTCTTCAAATTCAAAATCATTTCATTATTATGACTTATATAAATTTCTTTTTTTTAGGAACGGAATTTGAACGTGAACTTATCTTCAAATCAGAAATGGAACTTTTACCCAGATTTGTTTACTTTTTCCACAATAAAGAAAACCAGGTATCCAAATTTTTTAGTGACGCCTAACGTACATCTTAACTTCACTACAAACTTTGATCTACGGATGGATAATTTTCTTCCATGACATGGGCCTTCTCCTATTCTCATCTTCTCAGTTGCGAACTTTAACCTACGATATCATATCCTTCATCCTTTTAATCAAAACGCTTAATCGTCGTGCTTTTCACAATTTATGTAACGTTCTTTAATATATAACCACATCCTTGCAATTTAATTACAATGTTTCATTTAGGCATTTCACATATAACGTTTAGCTTCTTGTAGCTTCATTATATTAAAACACGTATACTATTTAAACAAATTCAAAATCTTCCCAATATCGATTATCTTCGAACTACACTTTTTTTTTTTTAAATAAGAAACAACTCAAATTACCTTCAAAACCCATTCTGCAACAGTACGGATAACTTGCCGTACATGATGTATCCATGCATCCACGACATACAGAAAAACAACTACATATACACGATATGGGTCGCCACTTGGTCAACGACCTGTACGCACATCCTTAGCCACGCTACAATTTCTGTATCTTTTTGCTATGCCACGTTTTGTGTGTTATTGTATTTGTTTTAAACTGTGTTGATTCATGTTGCCTTGTGAATCATTTATTTATTTTAATTTTAATTTAATATAACGTCTAAATACTATATTCCAAAACAATATATTTATTTGGATGTATGTAAAATTGTGAGATAATAAAGTTTAATATTAGTATTATTCATAATATGTTTGTTTATTAAAATTTTCTGAACGAATTTCTGAAAATTAATGGCATACTACAAACTACTACCGTTTAGATATTCAGATTACCTAATTTTTAAAATATTTCATTTCAATTTATTAAAAATAAATGCAACCTGTAGCTAAACAAACCATATTACATCAAGATGTATTCTTGGTTGCTTAAAACAACTAATGTGGAATTTCTGCATTGCAAACTCAACTTTCAACTTTTTCCATTTTAATGATAATTTAAATCAATGTAAATATTGTTTATATACGATCAATAATGATTAATAAATAGATAAAAATAAGGGTTTCCAACTAACAAAAAAGAACAGAAATACTGACTGGGTGCCGGTTGATAGTTAATGTGTACTTGGTTTCCTTTGTACCGTTCGTTTTTCTTCCTTTTTCATTTTCTGAAAAGTTTCAAAAAATTCGAGATACATAATTCTATCTCGCGTATCCACGGCAGGCTAAAATTTAGCAATTTTGCGATGTTGGTTTTTATTTGTAATGACTTGTTCCCCCAATATGTTAATTTTGACGATTACTAAGGCATTTATTATTTTCTTTAATATAACAAACAATTAATTTGCATCAATCGATAGCAAAAATACAACTTTAAACTAATATTAACTAAAAGCCCATTTGGACATTTACAATATAACAGATTGAAATGGAGTCAAGAACTTGTCCCTATGTCGGGCAAAAAATCGAAAATCATAATTTTGTTTGAACCAACACAAGTCGACACTGAAGAGGTAAAAGATGAAACATCAAAATTATTGTCATAATGGATATTTACGGAGTAACTACTATGGAAATTAACTATGAAAGATAATAAAAACATTTTTAACATATAGAGAGAAAATGATTTATTTTCGAATATCAACACCCCTGTATTTCGAAAATGGAGAGGTTTAGAGGCGATTTTCTTTTTTAATCCTTCCAGGTCCTTCAGCCTGATATAATCATGGTGATACTGCAGTCAAGGCGACTTATTGTGTTCCTCCTGGTTATCTATACCCTTCCAGTGATTCCTGTTTTGCTGATTAGCCGATACAGTTCTATGACCGGTCTATAGGCAAGTATTCTCGGATACGTTTTTGTTTCCTCCACAAAGTGTTATCTCTTGCGATCCAGCGCCTCGCACTTTGGCACTGCCAGTGCTGGTTTTGGATCAAGGAATGCTGTAGCTGATCTCTGTTTGGCAAGTTCGTCAGCTTTGTCATTTCATAGTATCTCACTATGTCCTGGCACCCTGATCAAATTGACTGTTTTTCGTTCTGCCAGGGCCTAGAATTCTTCTAGGCTTTTCCATACTAGTCTTGACGTCACTTTACTTCATTTTAGTGCTTTCAGTATCACCTGACTCTCTGAGACAATATGGACTGCTTATTTGTGGCTTTCCTTAAATTTTCATGAATACACTGTAGAATTGCGTATATTTCGGCCTGGATTACTGTACTGTGCTTCCCAAGTGCATAGCTAAGGCTTGCTCTTGAGTTTTCACTATGTATACCAGACACTATTCCTATTTCATTAATGCACTCGTCTGTGTACCAGGGCAGTCCTCTGTTACGGAAGTCTGGTGTATCTCAATAGCACTCGATCTAATATGATCACCTCGGAAGGATTGTGAAAGGAGTATTTGGGAGCCATGTAGGCTGACAACATCTCACGGATGGGGTGTGCCACAGTCTCTTTAATTCTATTGAGGGCTATGACGCATTTGCACCTCGGACTTTTTACAGCCTGAGGAGTCCCATCCTCACCTCCTCTTGTGTTACTATGTGGAGTGATGGGAGATTTAACAGGGTCGAGTGTATTACCCTGTTATATCGAAGCACGCCAGTCTTTCTACCTGACTTAGTTTATTTAAAGTTGTTGATTGCAGCATCTTAGGCCATCATGCCATTGCTGCATATATAACTGAGGATCTTACAACCGTGGTATAAAGTCAATGCACCATACCAGGCTTGAGTCCCCAGGTTTTGCCACAGATTCATCTAATTACCGTTTTTCCGAATTTCGTTACATTTTATTAATGTGCTGGTTCCAGGTAAGAAAATCATGATTCTAAGACACTTTACCAGCACAGACATTGTTACCTCTTCACATAGGAGTTATATACCCCTCTAGGTTCTTTCTGTATATGCTGATAGGAATTTTCTTTCTTAAAACAGAACTTGCATTATGTTAGTGAGGTTGTGTTCATTAAATGGTAAACACCCCGTATAACATTATACTCGTACATAACAAACAATATTTTTAATTTATCATTCTTTACTACAGTTCACCTTGGTACATACTATTTCAGTTTCCCATATACGTTGTTAATTTGAATTTAATGCATTTCTGTTTCTGATGCCTGATATGTTAATGACTTCTTGGCATTCATTAATAGGGAAAAATCCGAATCGCTTTGTTTTATCTTGATTGGTAAGTCCATATCGAAAACCGATTATTTTTTAATTTTCTTTACATACAACTGAAACTTTCTTAACATAAATACCCGGACTTCCTAAAAACACTCTATTCACACCAAAATGTTTTTTCTAAATCGGTATTTCTGTTATTTGTGTCAGCTAATATTTTTTATGTACACTCCGCGCCACGTAGCCAAACAACAGATGATAATCTTGATCTATTGGTGAGTTCGTTAATTGTATAATTTCAAGAAATAACTATTAATTATGTAACAATTGAATTGTGTAAGTTGTTACTTTGTGATAATTAATAATGATGATATAACAAAAATACATTTTTACTACATAAAATTTAATTAATAAAAACAATTCAAATTTGCTTCTATGGTATTTATTTGTACATTAAAAACCACAACATGAAGAAAAATGTATCTTTGACATACTTTGATACCATTTGAGAAATATTGCTGACATTTTGTCACAACATAATATAAAAGTTAATTTTAAATCAGAGGAAAATTTTCAGACATATTGTATAATATTAAAGGTAAAACTAGTATATTGAAGAAACTGGGAGTTTTTAAACTGAAATGTCCGAATTGTAATGCCTTTCATGTTGGTCAAACTAGTAGTTCGTTCGAAATTAGATATAATGAACACCTAGGTACGTTCTTTTAGACCCCAAAAAACAGATTAAACTTTTTCAAATCATATTTTTAGAGTCAGGCCACAATTTCTCAAATTTAAACAATTCTAACATATTACATGTAAAATAATAAAGTTTTAAATTAAATTTACTAAGTTTGTTAACTTAGTACTTCCATTCATATGTTTTATAAAATGTAGTAAATAACCCTTAATATTATAATCATAAAAATATCACCGACACTACCCTTATTTGCCTAATTTGCATTCATAAATCAAAACTTGAAATTTCCATCGTTAGCGTAGTAATAAACATGACCAGTTTTGATAAAAATTAGGCCGGACTGGCTTTAAAAAAGCACGCATCTTGGTCGACAAATGAAAAATTTTGTTGGCGAAAAAAGCCATCTACGGTGGTCAAGTACCTGACAGAAAACTTCGACACTGATAGAGACTTAAAATAAGCCCAAAATTCACAACTTATCCTTGGCAAGATACAGGATATTTAAAGTGGAAAACAACTTTAATAACTCTAAAATTACATTCCTAAGTTTTTGGGCATGATATTTTTAAGTCTCATTTCTTTGTATGCCTCCCGGCCCCCATGAATAATCTTCAAGCGAACTATATTACGATTTGGAAGGTAGTTTCGAAACGTTCTTTTTTATATTATATAATTTTCGGCTTTCCAAAAAACATTATATTTATTTCATATTTTTTTTATTGGAAGACAAAAAATTTATAAAAAATTTAAAATATGCATTTTTGTACAATACGTGCGTTCTTTCCATCCAACATATCATATCAATATGAGATTAACTGAGATGAGATTAACTAATATTTCAGTAACTTTAAAAAAACATCAGATATTTTTCCTCCTATTTATCTATTCGTATTCTGTTGTTGACGGATAAAAATATAACGTAACCAACATTAAACATTAAAATACCAAATTAGAGATAAATGAGGGCATTCCTAACGTTTTCAGGAATAACAAGAACCAGCTTGGCGCCACTGATCGAGTAAGGTCTCCTGGTATTCAAAAGTTATTGTTAGGCGCGGAAAGGTTTATAGGTAAAGATTCCTACCACTATTATAACCTTATTCTAATGTACAGATTCAGCAAAAAACTAAAAAACCTTGTTAATTATTCCTAGTGTTGTGAGTTCCATTTTGTACGTTGGAAACAAAAGGCGGACATAATATGCTTTCGAGAGTACCTAAACGTTCTAAGCCTACAACAGTGGTTGATAGAGAGGATACATAAAAAAATATTTTAAAATACCTTTAGAAACATTAATCCTGAACAGTCGGTTTGTTTGTAGTGAATATTTTAATACTGACGATTATGCGCTTACCAAAGGAGTCTGATTACAGATATATTCGCATGGGTAACTGGCCTAAAATTCATGTAAAAAAATATACAGTAAGTGCCACATATTTAACATACTCAATATTAAAGATATAATGCCAATCTAAACTTTAATGACATAAGACACTCTTGTGTCCTAAGGATAAGTAAGAAAAATAAATATTTAGTGACGTCCGAGTACGAAAAACGTATGTATTTTTACAATGAATGGAATAAGATAATAATTTCATTGCAAACATATTTTTCACAGACGAGGCTAATTTTATTCTATCTATTATTTAATAGAGTAAATGAGCACTTTTGATTTCTAAAAATCATCACCAAGTAAAAGAGATCAGCGCAACAAGGTCGTCAGTTTATAGGGGTTTGATGTGGAATATTAAATAATAAAATTTTAGAGTCGATTTTTACGAAGGCGGTTTAAATTGAAGAAGATACAAACAATTTCTGAAAATGAAATAGTGGACTTCATAGACGATCTTCCTTTAAATATTTCTGAACAAATAATCTGGTAGTAAGATCCCTATGTCACTCAACTAGGGAGGTAAGTGATTTCTCAAATCATAAATATCAAATGTGAATAGGCAGAAGTGGCATACTATAGCCTCCACAAAGTCCGGAGTTAACACTCCTCGATTTTTATGGATACAATTAAAAATGGAATATATAAAATAGAAATAATTTTGAAGAATTGAAAAAAAATGTACAGGGAAGTTAGGGATTTAAGTAATAATCAAGAAATATATAAAAAAATTGAATCTTTGTTTAGAAAATAATAGTGGAATTTTTGAAAATAATATTATAATCTTGTCTGGTTTATATGTACATTTTTGTACGACCTCAAAACAGGGAGTAAAATGAGCGTTTATTCCCTGAGTGATTTTTCCCCCTCGCCAGGAAAATTTAAATAGAGTCTACACATAACGTAACGTCAAAATTATTATTAAGTCAAACTTTTAATGACAGAAAAACAACAAATTAAGATTCAAACGTATAAACCATGAAAGTAACAAACCTATTTCAAATTAAAATTAATATTAATAAGGTAAATTTCACAGTTCGTAATATTTGGTAATTAATAATATTTATAGGTTTTTTTAATAATCTAAACATCAAATAGAAATAAAAAAAATAGTGTCAAACAGACAATTAAATACAAGGATCCCTAGATAAATGCGAAATGAAATACCAAAGCTTGTGGTCAATTATTATTGTTGGTTAATTTTTATTTCTATTTTTTTTTGTAATAAAATTTGTGATCGTTCGTACAAAATATTGTATGCACCTCGGGGGTAAAGTGTTTTAGTCCCTAGACACTCCTTTCCACAAGTGCATAAACAATATGTTATTCTTATAAAAATCTAATCATTTTTTTTAATTTGTGTATTTAGACGAGATCAAATGTTAATCATCGGTGTCGTTTTTTGTACAAACTTTAACAATACTTTTTATAAAAATCAAAACTCTAACGCTTCGTTCAATGTTATATTTTTTTACTCTAGCCCTCTGCCGGACAAACTTATTTTTTTAAAAGCTATTCATGTTGAATGGGGTAAACAAATATTTATTTTGCTACATTGGAAAGAGATAAAGAATAGAGATTTCGCTTTTTAGAATCCTTAACAAACCATATTTAGGTAGGTTTCGTTGAAAGAATTAAATATTTAGCCATAATTGATAATAAATAAATACTTATTTAGTATCACATCATACACTAAAAATCAAATAACTCGAACGCAGTTCAAAAAAGAAGATTATTTTACTGTAAATAAATAACAGTTTTATTTTTTTAGTTCTGTTTAAAAATTGCCCCTATCCGCCACTGTGTAAGTTTTTGAACTAATTCGTATCACTTGTTTTTTTAATTAATAGGCGTTTCCCAAACTGAAATATAATTATAATGAAAATTCGAGAAAAAAATTATATTCACACCCTGTATCTCGAACTCATATGTTTATAAGAACTTTCTAAAAATATGTTCTAAAAGTTTGCGACAAAAGACCACCCTATATGTTTTTCAACGGGGAAAAGAGCTATCCAAATATGCAGGGTGTACCATAAATAATGTGACAATGTGGCGCCCCTGTATAATCATTAAGATAGACACAAACTCATAGCACATATTCAAACAGTAAAAAATGCTACCGATTTATTTTTTGTTTCTTTCTTGCTACGATTGTACGAATAGGAAATGGGTTTAAAAATAGAATTTTCAGCAGATCACCCTGCATAAAACAAAAATACGAGATTAAATATCTATGAAAAAACATTAAAAAAATAAAAACAGTCAACTCTTAATATAATATATATAATGATAATATTTGTATTGTTGCTTAAAGAATCGATCATGTTCTCGGTATTATTTTATAATAATCGTTGAGTAACGCTCTGGGAATCACTAAGGTGTTGGGGCGCCTGGGGTTAATAGGCGCAGCCGGTAGCGCCCCCAGCCCAGTCCGGCCATGGTAAAATAGATCATAATTGTTTTATTTATTCATTCATTTCAGAATCGTTTGAAAATGGCACGAAACTGCAAATTACAATAAATTAGTGACAAACAATAAAATAAAATGTATCTTTTTTTATATCATCATTAAGGACCGTGAGTAAATAGCACATGACGTAAAAATCAGGGGCAAGGACATTGCGCTGATATGTATATATAAAGATATGATAAATGATATATTATCTTTTAATTGGCGATTTAGTACTATCTAAAATAACAGGAGCAATAAATATTTAATTAAACACATTGAATGTACTATTTACTCGAGGACCTTAATCCACATCATTAATTATGTTGCATTAAATACTGTTTAGATGTGTATTACATTAGCTGAAAAAGAAAACATTAGAATATGTTTCTAAATCTAATGTGCATATGTATGTACTCAAAATTTTTTAATCATTTGCATTTTATATTACATTACATTTATGAAATATACACAAATCTGATGGACAATTTAAATAAAATTCTATAAGCAATTTTTGAAAATAATTAATTGGTAATAAAAAGTAATATATTGAGGAGAGTTGTTCAAAAATTAATAACTTCACATTTGGTTAAAATCAGTTGTTTAATATTTATGGATAATAAAAAAATTTGGAAATTTTCAAAAATATAGTTGTCATGGGTTAAGGAAAACGCTGGGATTTACAATAACCAGATGCCTATATGATTTGTTTGAAAATTTGAAAATTCAGTATCAATCTAGTTTTTTATTTTCTAATAATATTTGGCTGACTAACTAGTATACAGTACAATAAGAAAATTCAGGATATAATTCCTGAACGTCTTTTGAGACGAAAAACTCAAATAAAGTTGTGCCCTTATATCAGTTCTAAAAGTTTTTTCGAAGTCAATAAGAGCAACCAGGTGAGATTCTTGGTTGATGTTTTCTCCTAAAAAGTGATACATCACTGTTTTGTTTTTACCTTTTAAATAACTTTTCTACATCGATTAAAAATACGGACGCGTTAAGTTGATCACACTGTGCAAGGGATTGGTAAGAACACCAAAATAAAGACTCTCACCAAATTGTAACCTATTACTAATTACTTATTTACAATTAAAACACTCGTTATAAAAAACGATTCCATCTTCGAGAACAAAATACTCCTATTGAAAACTGCACATTCTTAATTTTTTTTCTCTTAACTTTTTGAGAGTCGACTAATATTTTCTGGAAAGTTGTAAAACAAAATAAGACAAGGCCTGATTCCCGGTATTGCGAGGGTCGCCAAAGAGCATTCAGTGGAAATAAATCAAACCCTTCTACCAAATTGTAGATTGTAATTCTAATTAGTTTGGTATAATTGAGCTAAACAGAACAATTATTCTTACAGGTAGACCTAGAAGCATCAGAATATATTACTAATCAAGATGCCAACTACGGTGCATCACGCATAATAAAAAGAAGTTATCCCAAACACCAATCTAATGACGACCACTACAAACCAAACTCACACGACCAAACGGTGGGTTATGAAGAACATATCTTAGGTAACTTCGCACAAGATCCGCACCATCATCTTTCAAAACCTGACAACATCCAGGGTGAATCACAACAGGGTAAACATGGATTAGCTTCTCATTACGTATACCCTGAACCAGGACACGCCATAGTACATGAAACATCGCATAATATACATGCTCAATCAGTACACGTCGCAGATCACCATGAAATATCTCATAATGTACACCCTGATTCAGTACACGTCGCAGATCACCATGAAATGTCTCCTAATGTACACCCTGAATCAGTACACGTCGCAGATCACCATGAAATATCTCATAATGTACACCCTGAATCAGTACACGTCGCAGATCACCATGAAATATCTCATAGTGTACAACCTGATTCGGTACACGTCGCAAATCACCATGAAATGTCTCATAATGTACACCCTGAAACAGTACACGTTGCAAATCACAATGAAATATCTCATAATGTACACCCTGAATCAGCACACGTCGCAGATTACCATGAAATATCTCATAATGTACAACCTGAATCGGTACATATCGCAGATCACCATGAAATATCTCATAATGTAGACCCTGAATCAGTACACGTCGCAGATCACCATGAAATATATCATAACGTATACCCTGAATCAGTACAGGCCACAGAGCAGCTTACAACATCCCCTAAAGAGTTGGTTAAAGAGATAGATCATGCCGCAGACAACCTTGCAAAAGTCGCGGATAATAATGCTGCTGCTGTTGAACATCTTGGCGATCAAGTGGAACACATTGAACACGAAGTAGAGCAGGAGTGTAACTGTCCACATGACTCTATTATCAGCCAGATAGTTCGTGCTGTAAAAAAGAGTGACTGATCCAGTTATTGAATTATTTCGTCATTAATTGTAGATCATACTGTTGCAATTTGTAATAAGTTTATGTATTTATAATAAACTACTGAGTAAATTTATGTTTTTCTCTTTTAAAAATATAGTTACAAGAAGGGATGATCAGACCAAAAAGTATTAAATACTAAACTTCCCAAAACATTTAGAGGATCAAAAAATTGATTTACGTCTAATATTTCATAAATGTATTAATCAAGTCTATCATCCTAACTTTTTTCGCATGATTTATTTGTTGTCATTACAAGCGGCAATGTTCTAAGTGTGAGAGTAGATAACAATCAGTGCGATTTAGTAAAAATTTTAAACAAAAACTGTTATTAAACATACGTTACATAAGTTTTTCTAATTTGTTATTCTGTATTATTGAAAAATAAACGCTAAAAGATACCATAATAGGCTATATGACTCTTAATTTTAAATTGTCTTAAAATGTTCATATCGTAGTTAGTCCACAGGAATATTTATTTCGCTTAAATGAAATCGCTTTATAGGATAAAGTAGCATTGAAAATTTCAAATATATAAATTGGCGCGAAAATACGAGCCGCCATGTCATTATCTACTATGACGTCATTCTTGTAGTAAACAAACAAGCGCAAGTAACGCTCGGTATCGTTTATTTTATTTATCATAAAAAATAATGAGTTCCCATCGTTATACGTGGTATTTGGTGCCAAACTTCAAGAGTACAAGTGTAAAGACACCACAAAAGTTGTTTACAAAACTGCCAGATGATATTAAAATCAGAATGACATGGTTACAACTTGAGAGGAGAGACCCGAAAATTATTATCGAGTAAAAGTATACTGTATTTTTATGAGAATCACATTGATTTAAGTACTATTTTGTCTTATATATTCAGTAGCTTTGAACTTTACAACTAATATATACAAGTGAAGTTCACATATTATGTCATGTTTGTAATTTTGAGGTTATGTTGAAGATTGTCTAATAAATAATATTATCTAATTACCTACATTATACACAATTTTATAAACATAAGTACCTAATTAGCTTTAAAATTAGAATTAAACAAATATTATATACTTCCAATGATGTTTTAATGTTCCTAAATTCGGCAGCACAGAAATCGGGATAAGTCACAAGAATTTAGCCACCATTATTGTGTCAATTCTTGGCAAAT
This sequence comes from Rhamnusium bicolor, assembly GCA_029963845.1. Classification (NCBI taxonomy): domain Eukaryota; kingdom Metazoa; phylum Arthropoda; class Insecta; order Coleoptera; family Cerambycidae; genus Rhamnusium; species Rhamnusium bicolor. The sequence continues at coordinate 36,715 of JANEYF010004391.1, read as the reverse complement.
TCGTACTGTCCGCTTTTAAAAAACCGCCCTCCATGATTAATTAATATAAAGTTGAAAAAAGAAAACAGTCACGATAAGATAACCGTAGGTTTTGCTTACTACAAGAGTGACGTCACATTTAAAACCATCAGCGATTTGTGACATGTCGTTCACAGACTAAAAAATTGCAATTTTAAAATTAAAATAATAAATCAACCTTGTGCTTTTGTGAATACGAACCGATAATTTCTAAGTTCTTATTCGATAATTATCGTATTCACACGAATTTAATAATTTGTTTTTCATAGTGTCAAAGACCCTATTTCAGTGATGTGACACGAGCAGTTACGCTTTTGCAAGGGCGCTGAATGTGTCTGTAGTCTCTAGATTCTGGAGACGGCATCAAGATATACAGGACTTGTTACAAGAAGAGCTGGTCAAGGTCGCCACGTATGGAACGAAGTAATCCCACAATTATCTGACATGATGCATGTAGAATGGTATAAATTTACTAAAAAATTGTAGGAATTATTGGAAAATTAAGTAAGCTTTTCATTTGTACTTAGAACCATATGCAAATATAGTAAAAATTTCTAACTTATATTCATTAAACATACGGTAGAAAACGTATATATAATAAATAATCTTCAGTTTGTGATTTCAAGGTGTAACGAAAAACATAAATTATGGCAAATGGTTACCGTAAACCGGGGCTACTTGAACATCCAGGGGTAACTTGGACACCGAGTAACTTTTAATTAACAAAAAACGTTTTCTGATTAGTTTTTGATTTTTTTCGCCGCGAATGACACGTTTTTCTTTCCTTGCAGGTTGTAACTATTGGAAAATGGTATGAAAGTATGAAACGATCCCAGGATCCAGAAATTATCAAAATTACAAAAAGGAGGATTTGGAAAAAGCGCTAGATAGCATTCGAAGTGGCATGTCAAAAAAATTAGCTGCAAAAACTTACAAAATACCTCAGGCAACCCTCATACGTAAGATTTGTGGTATGCATTTAAAAGCTATAGGGCGACCAAACGTCTTTAGCGACCAGAAAGAGGCTAAAATTGTGACAACTTTGGGAATTGTTGCCGATTGGGACTTCCCTTTAACCAAGCGGGATGTTTCGGCTGTCGTCCAAAAATTTTTGGACAAACAAGGAAAACGAGTTCCTATATTTAAAAACAACATCCCAGGAGACGATTTTTTGAATTCTTTTATGACCAGAAACAATTTATCCATACGGATTGCTTCCAACATTAAGCGGTCGAGGGCTTCCGTAGATCAAGAACATTATGAGTTTCTTTAACAACATCTGGGAGGTTTTAAGTGACGTTGAGGATGTAAATCTATATAATTACGATGAAACAAACATTCAGGATGATCCAGGGGCAAAAAAGTCGTAGTACCACGCAGAGCCAAAAGAGTTGAGAGGGTACAAAATCACTGAAAAACATCTATGAGCCTGATGGTGTGCGAAAGTGCCAACGGAGACTTGCTTCCACCTATGGTGGTGTATAAAACTCAAAATCTGTATGAAAACTGGAAAATTGGGAGACCCGCAGGACCGTTTATGCAAGCAGCCCTTCAGGATGGCTCCACATGAACCTGTTCGAGGAGTGGTTTTTCCAGATCCTGCTACCGCATATTGAAAGAACCCGAGCACCAAATGCGGCCACTGTTGTCGAGGGAGACAATCTAGCGAGCCATTTTTCTCCTAATGTGATTGCTGCATGTAAAGAAAAGCAAATTTATATGACGCCATTCCCGGCCAATGCGACGCATTTAATGCAGACGTTAGATGTTGCTGTCTTTGGGCCTATGAAGAGGAAGTGGAGGGAGATTCTTGATAGGTGGAGAAAAGAAAGCCGTTTTCCTGGATGTCTCCCGAAAGAGCAATTTCCCAATCTGCTTAGTAGACGTTGGAATAGAATTTCTGCAACTGTTGGACAGAATTTAATATCAGGTTTTAAAGCTACAGGCCTTTTCCCACTGAATCCTTAGGAGGTTCTTAAAAGAATTCCCGGTGGCATTTTCGATGTTGATGAGGCACAAATTGAAAGACAATTGGATGCGAGTTTAATAGAATGGCTGCAAGAGCATCGCGGAACGGGAGCCTCGAAGACAAAAAGGTAGAACCTGGTCAGAATCTATCAGCACCTATAATAGAGGAGATGGCATCCGCTTCTGATTTGCCAAAGTCAATAAGCAAGGAGATCCCACCACCACCACAGGAGATGGCATCCACTTCTGGTTTATCAAAGCTGAAAAGCAGACGCAGAAGAAGAAAAGAAATCCCACCCGCAGAAAAACGTCAAACCAGCAAAAGGTCAAAAAATAAAACAAAAGATTATTCCTCTTGCGGAATTTGCTGCGTAAACTGGGCACATTGCAAGGGGGGGTTTTTGGTGATGAGTGGAGCAAGTGTGGGAAGTGCCATAAATGGATTTGTGCTTCCTGTAATGCAGGCAGTACAGATCCATTTTACAACTGCGTTCGCTGTGAAGACTCTTCAGATGAGGAAATTATCGACGACAGTGACACCGATAAGGATTATCAGCCATCAGACTAATTTCGTACTGTGCCTTAGAATATTTCTCTTTAGTTTTTTTTGAGAAAACTGTGTTTTAGTTTTCATTTCATATTTTTATAAAAATAGATTTAATATTTATTTGTTTTGTTTAGAATGTATAATTTTATTGATAAAAATATATGATACTGCATATTGTTTTTATCGATTTTTTTATATAAAAAAAAATTGCCCTATATTCCATAAACGGTGGGGTAACTTGAACATATTAGCCCATTCGTGGGCAATTTACAGTTAAAATACAGAAGGTGTTCAAGTTGCCCCAACACTGGGGCAACTTGGACACACAAATTTTTTTTTGTCAAAACAGGAGAACTTGGGTAAACGATTGTAGTCTAAAAAGTTGGCTATCGTTTCATATGGTACGCTACAACCATTTTCCACCCAATTTGCAGAGTATTTAGGACACTGTCAGTAAGAAAACCGTCAAAAACGTGTCCAAGTACATGATTTACGGTACATGATCCTAATTAGGATCATACGGAAACTAAGTTTATGGCGCTATCTTTCATTCAATAGTGAAATTACCGGAAAGATGCCAGAAATATTTAAAGTAGGTTGCAAAAAAAACTCTCAATTCTGAGCAAAATGTCACTTAGAACCTCATGGTTCTCATGCGATGATATATTAACGAGTTCCTTTTAAATTCTTCGTTACTCGATATTTTGGAAGACAGAGTTAGGGACGTTTTCGTCACAATAAATGCAAACACTCTCAAAAGAGTAACCAGCTCAGTTCGGCGTAGATGCCAAAAATGTATTCAACTAAATAAAAGTCATATTGAACAGTTTTATTAAATCTTCTTACTTCTTTACTATCATTTCTTCTATTATGTTAATTTGCTATTATTAAAAAATTTTCTCCATATCGATTATGTTCAGTATTTTAACAGAAAATTGAAATTATTTAAACATGTCAAATTTAATATTACTGTTATTTTTTATAATGGTTGGTATTAGGAATATCCATGAAATCAAGGTAACTTTTTGATTTTCCATGGAATATTATTTTGTTTTGTTAAGGAATGGATAACTTTTCTTACATTAGTCGTGGTTTTCGAGATCGCAATGGTGAGCATCGAATTGGGTACACACGGTATATTATGTGTAAGTATCATTATGATATTACATAAGTAATAATAAGTAGCTGATTATATTAGCTCCTCTCTCTTTTTTTGTGCCTGCAAATTATGTATGATTTAATTTTCCTTTCGTTATTATTTCTAAGAGGGCCAGTAATGGATGGATTTAGTTGTCCTCGCACCGTGGTACATCGTTAAACTTGTTCCTGGTTCCTTTGCGAGTGCTAATAGTAGGTGATAGGTTCGTGAGATATTTGACATGTTATTGTTTTTTTAAACTCTTGGACAAGTGACAGTCTCTGTTTCCTGCTGTTTTATTTTATCCTGAACAAAATATATGTACTTATGTTTCACACATAAACAATCTTAAACAGGTAAATTGGGAAACGACGACACATGTACTTGCTACTGAAACGCTTTTATTATAGTTCAAATACCAAGGTAGGTCTGTTTATTTTGAATCAAAACTGTAATTATTTGCAGTATGTTTTGGTAATTATTCTTTAATTATCACCATTAAGAAGTTGTGATACCACTTACTGTACTATGATTTATTCAATATTATAATTAATTACTTTAATTATTATTAGGCTTATTTTGGTAATTAGGCACAATTGGCAAGTCCTATGATGCCAATGACGGATATTTATTTTATTTCTTACTATCTTAATGAATTTATTCCACTCAAGTATTTCCACTTTCACTTAACTTACGAAAGACTAATACATTAGGTCATTATATGGTTATGTGATAAGCCAAACCTTTCTTTCTTTCATTCATGTCTATATAAATTAATTTTAATACTTAATTAAGAATTTTAAATTCGACACAAACGGTTAACCTTCGGTTATACGATTTTTTAAAAATACATTTTTTAAAATGTGCACCTAAATAAATTGCCACAGGCTTCTCGTTAACACAGTTATTGCATCTTAATAGTTGGGCAACTTGTGTTTTTTTTTTCGGATACTTTTTTTAGGTGCAACATTTTTTGAAAATGTTGCACCAAAAAAAATTGCCACAGGCTTCTCGTTAACACAGTTATTGCATCATAATAGTTGGGCAACTTGTTTTTTTTTTTCGGATACTTCATAAACTAAATTGGAAAAAAAATTACTAAAAAAATGTGGCAACAATTTTAGTCCTTTCAGCAATGGGTTTAAATTTTATTTATTTATTTATTTTTCAAGCACAAATGTTTATTTTTCCAGTATCATACTGGGTAACTAATTGTATATTTTAGATAATCAAGAATTAATCATGTTAGTAAGCCTCAAGAAAGAATAAGAAAAATTTAGAGAATGCCACAAATAACGTTCAGACAATATAACCCTTTTTATGCCAACTAAATAAACATGGTTACATACTGGATGTTGTTTTATGCTCTTTTCTAGAATATAAATTATATTTAAGAACATTCATTTATTACTAATTATGGATAAAATGTGCAGTTTTATATATTTATAGTTTTTAATACTTTTAGATGTTAATTTACTAATAATTTGTAAATAATAAACCATGACTTGTTGACATCTTCGTCAAAATCTGTCAGTTTCAAAGCTAACCTAAAAGTAAAAAGAATAAACATGTAAAAATGCTCTATAAGATATCCTCAAATCTTATTTCTATTACTATTTATGAACGTAAAGAGTCTGGAAAGACATACAACTGATTTAAAATTCTCAAGTTTTAATGAATTATGGAAATCTTTATTCGTAGAGTATCTGAGTATTATACATATAACGATACTTGGTTTAAGATAAGCATCATATTAAAACTTAAAAGGTAGACACAAATACTTTGAACGGACGTTCTGTATTAAATGAATGGTAATGGTAATGGTGGGGAGGCTGCCTCCTGACAAGTAGGCCGCAGACGGGCCCTTTTTACCAACCCCTAGCTGTCCCCTCAGCAATGTCCTTCTCTTGCTCCCTAGTCGAATCTTTCCAACCTTCTAATGAAGGTCAGGATGTCACCCATTGCGAGGGAGCTAATCTTTTCTTACTTACAAGTGCCTCAGAACCGAGGATACCATGTCTCAGGCGCCCAAAAGCTTCATACGTCGCAGCAAGTAGTAAGATGTTTCTTCACTACTCCTGCATCCTGGACATGTAGGGTCTGCCTCAATACCTATCAATGATACGTGCCTCCTAAGTCTGCAATGGCCTGTCAGAACTCCGACCGTATTTAATGAAGTAACGGGTGATTATAAAGTAAGGGATATATTTCAACTTATTATATATTCTTAACAAATCAAATCAATAACAAAAAGTAAATGGAATCTTGTTGCTTACATAATGGGATTTCTGATGTCAAACACTAGTTACCGCAAATGCTCGATATGACCTCCATTTTGTTGTTGTAAAATTACCAACCGTTCCTCCAAATTGTATACAGTACTATTAAACATTTCTGGTTGAATTGCACTAATTTGCCCTCTAATACTGTCCTTTAATTCCTCCAGCGTTATTGGCCGTGTTCTAAACACCAAATTTTTTAAATAACCCCACAGCCACTAATCCGCTGGGTTAATATCAGGCGATCTTGGTGGCCATGAATTTGCAATATGTCTGCTTATAACATGATCTTGAAAAACCACAGTTAACAATTCTTTAACTGGTCGGTAAATGTACGGAGGTGCTACATCCTGCATAAAAATCATGTTTTCAATTCCTTCGTGCTCGTTTTGCAACTGTGGAATTGCATAATCCCTTAACATTTGCAGATATCGTTCACCAGTAACAGTTACAGATACGACTTCCCCATTCTGTATTTAGCTGTGAAACCGCACCAAACGGTGACTTTTTTGTCATGAAGGCCTTGCTGAACGATTTCATGTGGATTTTCTGTTGACCATATTCGACAGTTTTGAGTATTAATTAATTCCACCATCAAGAGAGAAATGGGCCTCATCTGTCCATAAAATATGGGATAACCATTCGGGTTCAATTTCCATCTGAGCCAATACGTGTAATGAAAAATCGTACCTGAGAGCAAAATCTGCGTCCTTTAATTCAAACAGCAGTTGCAGTTTATAGGAATACATTTTTAGGATTTTCCGTAAAATTTTCCAAACCGTATGTATGGCATTTGTAATCATTTAGATATCGCATTCACACTACTGATTGCTAGCGGATTAGTATTGGCTACGTTTTGATTTTCCTGAAGAACTTCTGCAACTTGGACATCACTAATCCTAGGTCTTGCTGACCTCGGAAGGTCTTTTACAGACCCTGTTCTTTCAAATTTGCTAATCAAATTACGATACGTCTTCATTTTGCACGACCCTGCTCTCAAACCAATTTTCGTACGAAATCTTCGTAATCCAGTAGTGTAATTTTTACTGCCTTCATAACAACATTGCACTTAACCAATTCTTGTTTGCAGATCCATATTGAAATAGTTACAATTTACGTTACGCGAATTTTATTTTGAGAACAATTCTCTAAATTACGATTATTTCGTTTGACACTTGTATCAACAGTTGTCACGACAATTCTTTTGTTTTCCATAGATATACTAAAATCCAATTATTGAGGCAACTAGATTCTGTTCACTTTCTGCTACTAGCATAATTTCTTAAAACTATATAAGAATTTAAAATAGATCCCCTACTTTATGATAACCCCATATATATAAATGTAAATAAATCTGTTGCTACATTCCCTTGATCCACGCATGATATAAATATATGGCTGATCGTTATACATCACTTGACCGTTAGAAATAATGGTGGCTGTACGTATAAACTTTATTAATTTTGAACTATTCTGTTTCAAGCACGTTTTGTCTTAAAATTATCAATTATTGCGTCTTACTTATGTCGATTTGTTCTTTAGAAGTATATTTTAAATCTATTTGGCCATATTACACTTCTTAAAACTTGTAGACTTATCTTAAAATCAGTTTTAAACCATTTGAACACATAACTAGCGCTGTCAAAAATGTTCCGTGGGACAGTGGCGTACGCGAAATTAATACGAGAAACAATAAACTGTTACAATTTATAACACTGTATGTAAAACTTACCCTCTTAACTAGCTTGATGAACTAGCTTGCTTATCACAAACTGGAGAAGATGTGTAGCCATTTTGCATCATCAGGTATGTTTCTATGGTTGTCTCCATAAGTGATGTTCGCTTTGGAGAAAATGTATTCATATATTTTGAAAACGACCGTTCGACATCTATTGATGTAATACACGCATACGTAAAATAGTCTTTGAACGCACTTAACGGATCTGGGGCTGCACCATCACATATTTGTCTTAATTTGGTAAAACCGGTGTCTTTATTTAACACACTTGCGATCTTTTCTTTAACGCGCTCATTTGTTGCGTCACCTATAACGTGTAGTAGTAGATTTACTTCGTCCACTATTTGCAGACTCCGCTAACGACAACGCACTGTTTTCTAATTTTTTTATGCCTTCATGTAATGATTTATAGTTTTTCGCAATATTTTTTTAAAGCTGTTTCAACGGAAATATCTTCGAATTTTGTCTGGCTTTCCTTAATAGCTGCAGCCCATCTGGATTGAATTGTAGTATCACAGCTTTTATTTGTTGGAAATATTCAGCATAATAAAAGGCTGCCTGCCACCATGTTCCCCAACGTGTAAGAATCGGCTGTGGTAGTTAAGGAATATCGGGACACTTACTATGAAATGCACGGAGACATTTAGGAGATTTAAGAAAAACTTTTTTTGTACTTGCTATTAATGCATCCACCTCTGGAAAACCTTCTCGAATAGTTTCTGCCACAAGCATGCACTTTACACGTACAACCTTGTTCTTGCAAAGAACGGCCCACCAAACGCATTGTCACGGCGCCATCAGTCACAAACATCAACACCTGACTTTTTGACAGTTCAAATTTTTCTAACGTCTCCAGCACCACCCTGGTAATTGTTTCGTTAGTACACTGACTTAGTCTGTTGCTAGCTAGTAACAGTGGAACTGTTGGTTTAAGAGGGTCCAGTACTCGTACTATAACATTTAATAGATTTTTTTTTACAATCTGTTGTCTCATCAACAGATAACCACAGCCGTGTATTTTTTAATTCACATTTCATCTTATTTACCATGTCTACGTGTACAGTTGGTATATATAGTTACATAACGTTGTGCGACTTGGTAACTTCACCTGGGCATTGCATTTATTCCAGAACTCTCGATATGGTTGTTTATCGAGTATGTGCCGTGGAATATCACAGGCAATCAGCATTAATAGTAAATCAAACATAAACTGTGTTGTCGAAGGTACGCCATTTTTTTATTTTATGGTGTACTTACACTATTTACGTGAAGTCCACAATCTTATTCCAGCACATCAAATCTTTCTCGCACACTTTACAAATTATTTTAGCACCATCATAGAATAAATCCGGGAATTCACCTATGAATTTATTCACTTTGTCAGCAAATGGCCGTTTTCTACCCCTGCGTACGTCTGCCATGCTTATTAAATTAATATCAACAATACAGTACAACAAATAAAATAAAAACACAAAAACAATATGCAATACGCCCAAGTGACTTAACGTGTACACAACTCGAAAGCTAATAATAGACTGGACTGGAGAAAGAGTTTCGCGGTCAAGGTGAATACCGGCGACAGTAAGTACATTTGTACTCTACGACCATGATACACAGAAACGATTTGCAGCTTTACACATAACACAACCGCTTTAAAATCTATAGAATTTATGGTGCCCGGATATCGCAGCCTAAAAATTCAGTTCTCCGTGACGGTACATACATCTATACTGCACATTTCCTCGTTTTTTTTATCCAATACGTTGCTTTTACTAGTAATATTTTATAACAATATATTCTAGGCTTAAGACTGATTTATTATATATTTTTGCCGGCTTCATTAAAACTCTAATAAGTAGTTAGCTTTATGGATGTTCGACTTGAAACTTAGCAATCTCGAATCTCAATCTATTTAACAACCACCTTAAAATAATTTAACGCAATTATAAAACCACAACATGTCCTAATTCTCTATAAAATTCAATCCTCCTAACTAGGACTTAAACAGCTATCAAGTTTTATTGAGGCTTGACAAATGCCTTGAATGATAAGTGAGTGATAAGCCAAAAAAGACTAAAAGATAATTTAATTTTAATGTAAGTTCTTGAATTCTTTTTTTAAAACTTTAAGACAAAACTATCTTTAAGTGCATATGGCATATAATAAATCTGGCATAAATCACTAGCCTATGAGCTGACCACTATAAAGCCCTAATAAAACCTAAATAAATCTAAAAGGTATTTAAATTGATATTTGGGAGCTATCTTTTAATTATTTAATTTTTAGGTATTACCCGTGAAAGTAAGTAATGTCTTGTTAAAATTGTTAAAATATTATTATAAGTTATATTTTGGCTGAGGGGGTTGGGCATAACTCTTTTAGGAAGTAGAAAAAAAAATTAAAATTGTCCGGAAACATTTCACTTATAGTTAAATTTCACACGAATAAGGTTCATCCCCAACATCCTTCACGAACGGGTAGTCTGTGGGTGGATATACTGATTTATTCATTATACATTTTTCTTAATAGTGTCATATGGAAATTCCATGTAAAATTGAAGATTTAAATAAAAAAATTTCAAGCGAAATATGACCCTGCCTCGTCAATCATAATTATAAAGTATTTCATGAAACGTGGAATTTTGTTTTAAAGAAAGTTCTCGAAAATTTACAGTCTTATGTAAAAGAAAAAGCGCGAGAATGGCTAGTATTTTTAGTCTCATCATTTCTTGAATTTTTTCGATCTCGCTTCGACTGATTTTCATATCAGGGCTCTCGACAAGAAATAAATTGTATTCAACACTATTTTTTTTAATTCGACTAATTTCTTACAGGATAATTTTGAACTTTGAACCCCTAATAACAGCATGGCATTACCTGGGAAACCATCGGTTGAAAAAGACATTAATTATTAATATGTTTACAGGAAAATGATGTCACTTCAAGCTTTAAGATTAATAAGTCTTCTGAATCTTATACCCTCTGGCTTATTCCAAACTAATCCAACTGATCCAAATATATCAGGTAATTTTCAAAATATAAAAGATGCCATAAAAGGTATTTTTAAATTAGGGGGGACTGTGGAAACTTTGTTGGCATGAATGACACATAACGGCTGTTTTACTTTTTGAGGTTATGTTGAAAAGTCAAAAATAATCTTGCAAATTAGTATCAAATTGTTACCTGAACAACTCTTTTTTTAGGAAACATATTTTGTAATAGTTATTTATAGTTAAAAAACACTAATAACTTATTATAAGTCAATTTAAAGTTTTATGAAAAAAAAGACTGGTAAATAGCTTTGCATTTTAACTGAGTGATGACAATTTATCTCTATGAAAAAGTACTACATATTAGTTAAATTTTATGTCCACATAATTAATATTTATATCTGATAATTTGCTTTCAGCCAGAAGATAGTAATTTTGCCAGAATATCCAACATAATAAAAAATTCCAACGACTATTCTAATTTAAAAACATCTAGAATGGATTATATACATAAGATGTTTCATGTCGAATTATACATACTTCTAGAGGTAATAGAGGATTCCTTGGCTATTCAGGAACGGCTATAGAAATTTTTCCATTCCGTTGAAAGGAATTTTGACCAAAAGTAGTATATCACCATATTTCTCGGGAATTATCTGGACTAGACAAATTTCTAAGATATTCCGAATAACCAGGGTGATCCTCTATCGCCCCTAGATGTATTTACAGTTCGTTATGAAACATCCTGTATATGGTTTTCACTTCTTTTTCACTGTAAAGTATTTTTATTCAAATTACTGACACAATCGAGTTATTTATAAAATAATGTAAATTTTGTAATAACAATAAATGTAACAATATAGTCTAAAGGTACCTTAAGCCGGTTTTTTGAAACTAGATAAACAAATAGATAAAAAAATTGACAAAAGATGTGGTTTCCTAATGCGTCATATAAATCAACATTGTTGACATTTCCATTCAAAAATACTTTCCTGTACTGCTTTCTTTAATGAGCTTACTAAAACGTCTTAATTAATAATTTTAACAGAATAATGGAAAGGAATAGTTCGCTTGATAGCGTAATTGGAAAGAAAAATGACAATGAAAAATAAAATATTTCTAACAGTCCTTGTAAAAAGAACAAACAAAATCAGCAACCAATATAATTATCGCAACTTCCTCTCCTTCTTGTTCCATTTATTTTATTTTTAACCTAATAAATTTCTTTTTATGATACAACCAATATACATTTACTTAATATAATTAACACAACGCAACATTGTCCTGACTATTTCTTTTCTTTTATTTCAGTTTTTCTGTTAAACCAATTACATTTACGGCCTCAACGTGTTATTTGACGTATACACCTACGTCACAATCATTCCACCATAAGTCCCACATTATTTTCTATTTGCACTAACTTTTAAAATCATTCCATTAATAGCATACACATCTCAACAGACAAATTTTTTTTTTCCTCTGAGAAAAAAATTAAAAACTAATTTTAGCCACCATCTTTGGATAGACGTAACTCTTTAACAAAATGTCCGGACATACATCCATAGGAATTTTTTTCTATTTTGAGGTCCTGAATTCAGATTTTAAGTTCATCCAGTTAATCCTGAATCATTCTGTATACTAACACCATTAAAAATATATATATTTTTCAGAAGACATAAATGGCGAAACTTTCGATTTCATTGTGGTAGGATCGGGACCTTCAGGGGCCGTAATAGCTAACAGATTATCAGAAATACCAGAGTGGAAAGTACTTCTCATCGAAGCTGGGACGAATGCCAGTGTAATCACTAACATCCCGTTCTTAGCTGGCACTCTTGAATTTACAGACTACAACTGGGGTTACAGTGCGGAAAGACAAGACGGCTTTTGTAAAGGTAATTTACTTTCTCCATATTTCAACAGACAACAATATGTAGAATATTATCTATAGTAGTAATATTATCAATAGTTCAATTTCTCTGATAGTATTCCACAGGCATCCGCACTGGGCCTGATTATGTGTACCGTTCTTATAAATGATATTGTAACAGTTTTATGTAATGAATTATTACCAGTTTTCCTGACCTCTCACGGCGCGATACATACTTTTCATATAATTGCTAATTTACAAAGTGTAACGTAAGACTTCACTAGTTCTTTATATTGGGATAACTAAATTTATATATATGATATACCAAACTCGTAGAGTCGAAATATGAAATATTTTAACTTTCTACTGGACCTAAATTACATAGCTAGTAGTAGTAGTAGTAGTAGCTGCTTGTTTTACTGGACAACTAGGCCACAATTTGCCATTTTTACCCATGGACCTACAGTTTAGTGTGGATCTCGAACCACGATCATCGGCTATCAATTAACTCACAACTTGGACATAGCCATTCGCTTGCACTGCTGGCAGAATGGCAAGCCTCTGGGTAGATCTCTTCCGAGACCCTTTCCACATGGGCTCACCTCACCACCTGCTAGCAGGCCTTCCGGGTTTATCTCTGTTGACAGCCTACTGTTAGATAAGGTATCGTTTATCCATCCAAATGTCGGATTCGCTCAGTGTTGCTGAGCTTCACTGATCAAATATCGAAAATTAAACGGATGACCATACCTTATCACACCTCTCACTTCTAATTATTTATGACTTTGATTCTTTAAGAAGTTGAATCTACACCTGTCTGACTGTAGTCAAACCGCTGTAGACTGTAGATTGTTTGTTTGTACGTTCCCCTCTGCTTTAGGTATTCGTGTAATCAAAAACCTCCCGGTTGGTCAGAAACTGTACCACCATGCGACATTCGTTGGCATATTGTTCCAGTTGAACCAGAGTACAGTTTTCGATCAGCACATTCACATTTTTCAAAATGGAAAAGGGCTTTTTACTAGCACAGCAAAACATTTTAAAAATGCTTTTGATTTGATTTTTTAAAAAACAGTTGCTGTTCAGGTTGTCCAGACGGAAGAATGCTGTGGCCGCATGGAAAAGGCCTTGGAGGAACCACCATAATCAACTACATGATCCATGTCCGTGGTAACCGAAGGGATTACGACAGATGGAGAGACATGGATAATCCAGGTTGGTCGTACGACGACGTCCTACCATATTTTATGAAATCCGAAGATGCTCACATAGAGAGGCAAGATCCTGAATACCATAACAAAGGGGGATATTTAACAGTCAGTGATGTGACTCAGAGGACGCAATCGGTACATGCCTTTGTGAATGCGGCACAAGAAGCTGGGTATTCCTATGTGGACTATAATGGCAAGGATCAATTAGGAGTAAGTAAATTATACAGGGTCTTTTCTAAGTACCAATCAATAATTCAAGGTGTTTTGCGAGTTATTTCGCAAAATGTAATTATTGGGTGGGGGTTTTTCATTAAGGCAAAGAGATTACTTATTTTTATTTTCAGTGTTTAAGAAATTTTTTGATTTTTTAAATTTTTTTTAAATTTTCGTTATTTGTTTTTAATTGTTTTACATTTTAATCAACAGTTAATTCATAATAATTGTGTGTATATATTTTGTTAAAATCATGTAAAATCCTATATCAATTATATCCAATAATTTTTTAACTATACAGTATTGTAATGTTTAAATTTTATTTTTAGTTCTGAAGATGATTAAAAAATTAATCGAAACGTCGACAAGTGAAAATAACCGTCTTTTATTTATTATCCGATCATACCGACTATTTATGGACTAATATTTACATATGGATACTATTGTTCTATCTGCTTATATAACTTTATGTTCAGGTGTCATACGTACAAACTACCACTAGAAATGGAAGACGCTGTGGTGCAGAAAAGCCTTCATCAGACCTGTCCTTAACAGAAAAAACCTGAAAATTCTTACCAAATCAAGGGTAGTACAGATTCTCATAAACGCAAATACTAAAGAAGCGTATGGCGTCAAGTATGTCAGAAATAAGAAATACCATACAGCTCTTGCCAGAAAGGAAGTAATTCTTTGTGCAGGAGGTCTAAATTCTCCTCAATTACTAATGCTTTCCGGTATTGGTCCCAGAGAACATTTGGAAGAAGTAGGTAAATGTGAAAAATGCATTATATGTAAAAACGAATCAAATAATGAAGTTACAGAAGATAATAATTTTATATGGTTCTTTCAAAGGCTATTTATTTATCCACCGTGGAAATATACAGGGTTATTCATTATAAATTACCCACCCCTTATCATCGTTATTATTGCCTATAGAAAAAAAGTTTTGGAAATAAAAGTTGTTTGGTTATGACTGAATTTTGTTAAAATGCTATCAAAAGTACAATAGCGTGCAGATTTCAAGGGATACAAAAAATACTATTATTTTTTTAAATGGGATACCCAGTATATTACTGAATTTTTGGAATGATCCTTTGTTCCTGATATCAAAAATATACCATATGTTACCCCTACCATATACCGAGTTATTAAACGTCGAATATCTTAATTAAACTAATTACTGTAAATATGGAAAAGTTAACATTATTAAAGTGAGCTATGAAAATGACAACTACTATGTGTGATAAGTGACATTTCTTTAATGAAAATGGTTTACAGTGAGGAAGAAAAAGTCCAAATATTTACTTGTTATATACAAAATAACAAAAATAAACATGCAGCAAAAGAGCATCTAGGGTGTTGTATCTAAATTGTGCAACACCATCAAAAAAATACGTTCAAAAATATTTACCGAAAGGTGAATAATACCTGCAGTTTTAGTAGAAAAAAGCGTGTAGCTCAAGCAAACCAGGAAGAACAGCTAGATACACTGTTTCATTTCGAAGGTAGGGCCATCTATATTTATTCGCGAATAGACTTTTTTGAAACATTGTATTATTTTTTAGAAAATTCTGAATGTAGTATAAATAATGCAGTCGATCAATTAGGTAAAATTATTCCAAAATCCAACGTACGTTAAAAAATAACTACAGACCATATAAAATTTTACCCGTACAAGTTTTAACAGAGGCTCATAAAAGTAAAAGGCTGGACTTTTGCCACCAGATGATTCAAAAGTTAGATGAAGATCCCGATTTTTTTTACTAAAATATTATGTACTGATGAATTATTCTTTTCTACGGCAGGAGTTTTTAATAGGAAAAATCGAAGGTCGTGGAAAAATAGGCTCAACAGCAAAAGATTGGTAAACCAAATAAAAAAATCAGAAAGAAAAACTGTTAGCGTTTGGTATGGAATATTCAGAAACAAAATTGTTGGGCCTATATTTTATGATTATACTTTAACTGGAGTTACCTACCTGGGAATAATTATCCCAGAAGCAGAAAATATTTTTTGCAGAATTTTCCGAAAGCCGAACTTGATGATATGATTAGGATGCAGGATGGGGCAACTCGCATAGTATTCCCAATATGGATAGGGACCTATTAAATGACCACCTAACAGTCCGGATTTGACCCCTATGAATTCATTTTTTTGGGAATTTCTAAGACATTGTCAACAATAATAATAACAATAATAATAGTATTTAAGTCAGTAAAGACAGGATTTGACTTGAATTAAACAATCTGAATGTAAATAATGAAGCTATTTCCGATGCAAATATAAATATAAGAAAACGTTATCATTGACAATAATGGTGGACACATCGAACATCTTTTATGAGTAATCATTTATTTATATTTAAATTTCCAAAATAAATCTATGTTATCTATTTTGTATAAATATTTGGCTTTTTCTTCCTCACTGTAAACCATTTTGATTATTTCAGAAATATCACTAATCAAACATAATAGTTGTCATTTTCATAGCTCACCTTAATAATGTTAACTTTTCCATATTTACAGTAACTAGTTTAACTAAGATATTCGACGCTTAATAACTCAAAAACGATGTATAGTAGGGGTAACATATGGTACATTTTGAAATCAAGAACAAAGGATCATTCCAAAAATTTAATAATATACAGGGTATACCATTTTTAAGAAAATATTATTTTTTTTGTACCCACTGAAATCTGCACGCCACTGTATTGTTGAGAGCATTTTAACAAAATTCAGTCATAACCACACAATTTTTATTTAAAACTTTTTTCTATAGGCAATAATAACGATGATAAGGGGTGGGTAATTTATAATGATTAACCCTGTACAACATATACAGTTCCTAACATTTAAAATATCAGCACCAAAGTGGGTTTTACAAATTTCCCACTACACTTGACGCTCATTTCGCTTATTAAGTTGACATCATGTGAAAATTATTAAAAAAACAATTATCTGCAGGTGATGCTAACTTGGTTGATGAAAATAGTGTCAAGTTTGAAGTAATTAATTCAGTGTTAGTGTCACCACAAACACAGATAACCAAACGAAAGGGCTATAACGAGGTTCTTATTATAGACCAGCTGCTGTAAGATTGCAACTTTTTTCTTAAAGGCTCAAGGCCATAACCAGTTTCATTCATTTCAATTATCAGCAGACCAGTCGTTGTGCATAGTTATACGCATAAGCTACTAATTTACATCTACTTTGTTGGATAATTGTAGCGTAGGATTGAAACGAATGAAATTATTTATGATTTTGACTCTTTAAGAAGAAAGTTGAAATCTAAAGTTCGCCACTAACATTCCAACGTGATTTTGTCGAATGCGATTGCAGTACAATTTTGTTGGAAATCGGATGGAAACACACACATAACGATCTTGAAATACGAGTTTTGCTTTCAAACGATAAACATGTCAGTTGAAAATATACTTTTAGCGGCTCTTGCGCGTTGTATAAACAAAAATAAAAGAAAAGAAATACAAGAAACGCGGTGCAAAAAATTGATTACTGAATTGACATACATACAGTCACCTTCATTTATTAGAAGAATTATGATTGTATCCAGACGATTGGAGAAATTACCTTCGAATGAATGAATCTACTTATAATTATAATTATAAATTTCCTCCGACCCTGCATGGAGTTATTTACTAATTTTAATTCCCTTTTGCACGATGTTCGAAGATTAATAATTAATATCCATATTTCTTTTTCTACCAGTTTTATCATGATATAATGACGATTTTACTTTCCAAAAACACTCTTGTTCATTACACTGTTCAAAAAAATCTTAAAAATGTCTCGCTGTCTCGCTATAAGCCATTTTTAATGCAATAGCAAATTTTGGATTTGTTTTGCAGTACAGAAATTATTTAAAAACAAATTAAGTTCCTCTTCTTGATAAAAGTTAAAATATAGAGTGGAATGAAAAATAATATTAACTGAAAATTTTTGTTAATTATTATTTACTAACTTTTACAAATCTTATCACAGATAAGTATAACATATATCTTTTTAAACAATTATTTTCCCGGCTATTTGCCAAAACGCTGAAACTTGGATTACAAAAAAGATAATATGCACATTATGTTCAGTACTACTGACTCCAATAATGTTATTTTTAATTTCAACTATTCTGTCCAGTAAAACCAAAAATAAATAAAACACAAGGTACTCACCAGTTGACACTCACTTTAAAAACTTTAAATTATCTACCGACACGTGTTTCCGCCTGCATCGCTTCATCAGGGTAGCCAGCACATTTAAAGAATCCAAAGTAACCAAACTTGTAAACCTTAATGTCATAAACATTAATGGCTTCAGGGAACAGAACAATTGAAATTATATAGTGGAAATACCCCTTAGGTCAATGAAATAATTTAAAAACAAATTCCTCTTCTTGATAAAAGTTAAAATATAGAGTGGAATGAATATATATTTTCAATTGTTCTGTTCTCTGAAGCCATTAATGTTTATTACATTAAGGTTTACAAGTTTGGTTACTTTGGATTCTTTTAAATGTGCTGGTTACCATGATGAAGCGATGCAGGCGGAAACACGTGTCGGTAGATAATTTAAAGTTTTTTAAAGTGAGTGTCAACTGGTGAGTACCTTGTGTTTTATTTATTTTTGGTTTTACTGGACAGAATAGTTGAAATTAAAAATAACATTATTGAGTCAGTAGTACTGAACATAATGTGTATATTATCTTTTTTGTAATCCAAGTTTCAGCGTTTTGGCAAATAGCCGGGAAAATAATTGTTTAAAAAGATATATGTTATACTTATCTGTGATAAGATTTGTAAAAGTTAGTAAATAATAATTAACAAAAATTTTCAGTTAATATTATTTTTCATTCCACTCTGTACAGAAATTGTACGATCGATTCGCAACTTACAATAAACGATCCAAGCAACACTGACTGACTGGTTTGTCTCAATCAAATCGCGCCGACTTGTTCGAGCGGCGAAAATACACGATCAAATTGTGTTCAATTTTGTCGCATTCAACAAAATCGTACTGCGCGTTGGAACGTGAGTGCTGGGCTTTACAGCGGTATGACTACAGCTTTATTTGTACATTCCCTTCTGCTTTAGGTATACGTGTATTAAAAAACCTCCCAGTTGGTCAAAAAATGTACGACCATGCGACATTTGTTGGCATATTGTTCCAGTTCAATCAGAGTATAGTTTTCGACCAGCAAAAGGCTCTTACCGACATAAATTCATACATCCAATTTTTTCAAAATGGAAACGGGCCTTTTACTAGCATAGGTAAGTATTTAATGTTCAATGATTTTTAACCGCTTCAGAAGTCATATTTAAATAAGTTTCAGAGATCTAGGATATCTAGGTTTTTCGAGTAAAGGGGACGTGGGATTATAGTTTTAGCGGAGTCCGATCCGCTTTTCGGAGAAAGGGATTTGACTCCGCATCACTTACTTTGTGGCAAATATTTCCAACCTCTCTAATCACTAATTAGTTATTTCAAGTTATTATTAAACAAAAATTGTCAGAATCACTTTTGTCAGTGCGCCTCTTAGTGTACAGTAGCTGTAAAGGTGTATTTTGGTTTATCCTATTCGTATGTTAATTCCGGAGTGACAACGAAATTAAGTAGACTCTGTATTGTCTTTTATTTGTTGTAAATAAATATTTAAAAATCCCAAATCCCGGGTGAGCCGAAAAAAAAAAAAAGTACTTTTTGTTTTGTAGGCTACAAAGATCAAGATGGTCGAAATATTAAAATTCAAGATGGTGGATGCAACTGAAATTAGTCCTTCCTTCGTCGTTTTCTTTTTTGAAATTTGTCAAAATGGTAGAACTAATAACAGATTTCGAATCAATCTTCACCTACAATTTAAGACTACAATGAGTCAAATCGGTTCATTAATTTTGGAGATATTTGAATATTTTGCCTACCATCTAATATTTATTCATAACATTATTATTATTATTATTATTTTCGGTTTCCCGATGCCGGTCAGTCCTCCCGTGGCCTCCGACGCCTCACGGGAGTCGCGCCGGCGCATCAACTACAGCCACTCCCCACATCCCGCAGGGTTAGTGACTGTAGATACCAGAATCATGTGCCCCTAAGCAGACGAAGAGAACCCAGAATGACCGCCTTCTGCATTTGGCCTGCCAGCCACTCGGCTGATTTTTGGCAGGCCGGTATGATCTTCAGTTCCGAGAGCAGCGTAGGCTTTATCCCTCCGAGTACACCGATTATTAAGACGAACATTTTGACCGAGTAGCCTGGGTACAGCACTTGGAGCTCGTACCGGAGATCGCGATATTTGGTCCGTTTCTCCTCCTCCTTCAAGGTGATGTTTTTCTCCGCAGGTGCCGAGAGCTCGATGATATACATCACCTTGAGTCGACGGTCGAGGAGAACTATGTCAGGCTTGTTGGCTTGGATTAGCCTGACAGTCGGGAACGAGTAGTTCCAGTAAATCCGGCATTTCTCGTTCTCGACAACGGACTCAATATCTCCGGGGACGTAAGGCAGCACTGGTGTCTGGTCTACTCCGTACGAGTGCCTCAGATGGTAGTATAGCACTCGTAAAGCCGCGTTATGTTGGTGGATGTAGGCCGAAATCGCGTATATGGGGCATGCAGATAGTAAGTGCATGAGCGATTCCGGCGCCTGATGGCAGGTCTTGCAGTTGATATCAGGGAACCTCTACACGCCACACGCGGCTACGGTAGACCAAGGTGTTGATTACACCATCTTGGCAGGCCATAATGAATCCCTCGGTCTCTGACTTAAGCCCGGCTGACCTTAGAAAGGCGAATGTCAGCCTGGTCGATAAACCCAGCGTTTCTATGTTCTTATTGAAGACACCATGCTGGGGTTTATCGACGTGCTGCCGAAACAGATTTTCCTGTTCGGCAGCTCTACTATTCAATTAATTTCGACCATTATCTTTGAAGAAAAGATGGCCATTCGAAGTAATCCAGTGGATTCAACTCAGGACTGTAGGCCGGCCATTTATTTCTCGTTCGTATTGTGGATATTTAAGCTGCTGTACTAGTATAAGCAAAAGAAATACTAATAGAAAAGTAAGTACATTTTCTTAGAACCAATTCTATTGCCTATAGCAAGAACAAGTTCATTGAAATTGGTTAATAAATAAAGAATTGACAGGTAAAATGTTTAAGTTTCTTTTTGTTCTAGATTTTAAAAACGGCCGGTAGGTCTTTTTTTTTAAATTCGCTATATCTCTCAAAACCAATGAAGCGATGTAACTCGTTGTAGTCGTAAAATGTAGAAGGAAGATCATCCTTTCGAAATCTGCCATTACTTCTGTCATTTTGACAACGTCAATTAAAAATAACGAACGTAATGGAAGGCGTACAATTGCGTCAGCCATCTTGAATCTTGATGTTTTGGCCGTCTTAACATCTGGTGTTTGCAGCCTATTCAATTAACTAAAATCTGCTGAGAAACAATAACTTGGCAAATAAAATAAAAAGTACGATTTTTTTGGCCCAACAGGTACATTAAAACTAACTTGGTGAAGTAATCAGTAGAATGCTCACTTGTTGTGGTATCACTGGGAACGTTCCTAACTTCGGTATTTTAAACAGTTCCCTTATGCCTTCAAGATTATAATAATTTGCTATAAAACTATCTTTTCTGGATTATACTTCTGTTACAATTTCAGGGGGAGTAGAGGCCTTAGCGTACATAAGAACTAACGTCTCCACTGATTCTGATGCCTCGTATCCAGATGTAGAAACTTATTTTTATTGGAGGAGGTCTAAATACGGATATGGGGTTAGTTTACAGAAGAATATTTAATATTCCTCAAAAAATTTATGATGTAGTATGGAAACCTTTTGAAAATAAACCTATTTATCAGGTAAAAATTAACTTTATCGCTTATAAAAAAAAGAAAATTGCCGATATAGCCTAGTTTATTTGCAAAATGCATAGTGTCCTTTTAGAATTTATAATTTTTTTCATCAAATTGCACCAGGAATGAAAAAAGTTGAAAAATGTTACAACAAATCATTGACGTCCATTTTTAAGTGTTTACTTGCTCCACATACGCATCACTGATAAACGAAATAGTGTGGTCTTAGGCCTGGTTGCACTGAGTTACCTTATCGCTAAGGTTAACCATAAAGTTACTTACGGTTGTATCGACATGGTTCAGCCAAAATTCAACTGAACTTTGTTTAAAATCCTATGTTACGACTGTTATAACAATCGTAATCTTGGATTTTAAACGAAGTTCAGTTGAACTCTGGCTAAACCACATCGACCCTTAGGGCCAGTTGTACCGATGTAGTTCAGCCAAAGCTCAGTTGAACTTAGCTTAAAATCCAAGGATACCATTGTTGAAACAATCATAACCTTGGATTTAGTGCGTTGCACCAAAGTACAACGTTCCTTAAACAGTGTCAAATCTCTCCACAAATTAAGTCCAAGATTTTCTTCGGTTAAGGTTTATGGAGAAGATTATAGCTGTAAGTCATATAACTTTTATCCTCTATAAATAGGAAAATACATGGGTATTATTCCAACCCCTTCTATAGATGTGTAAACTATCGATACATAACCATATTTTTCTGTTAAAATCAAAGATGGAAAGTTAACCTTGGGACAGTTCCAGTGGTCCCCAAACAAAAGTGGTCAACTTTATCAAGAAAAATCTAATATTGATTGGTGCAACGTAAATTAATAATAATGATGAAGGCTTTATTACCTATCGGCTCTTAATAAAGGCTTTACGGAAAATTTGCGCAACCGGGCCTTATTGGTATTCTATAAGGCTTGGTCTTTTTGAATATTTTTTATATGGAAAGATAACAATATTTTAAAAATTGTCAATATCGGGAAGAAATTTAACTTAGACTCGCCCAGTATACAGGGGGGAAAATAGGTCGTCCGACTTCGATATGTCGAGTTCTATGATAGCTAGAAACTTGATTTAAAAACATAAATAAACTAGACATAAAAGTCTATAATCGGAACTTATTTTCGAATATACAGGGTGAACTAAGATGATTCTACAGGGTCAAATAACATTTTTTTAAATGGAATGCCAAGTATATCAGAGCATTTTTTTGGAAACCTCTTTGTGACCTCCTTTTTCTCCTGTATTATTATTGACTTTCTCCTAACCACTTGGATGTAATGATTTTCTTTGTTGAAATTATACCATTTACACGTGTATATTAAAAAAATCATTACAATCACAACTATCGATTTTATGAAAAAATATGTTAGTATCAGTTATTAGACATCTGTGTGATGACACTCGGCCATTTTCACTTCCTAAAAGTAACAGGGTGGCCAAAAAGAATTTTTAAATTTACAAATGTTTCAACTGAATTTTCTCAATTTTTCCAAATGGAACACCCTGTATATTTTTGACGATGTGATGTAGAATTTAAAAGCGAACATTTTTTTGTACGTACATCTATATGGCTATTTGTAACCATTTTCGATTTACTGAACAATAACTGCAAAAAAATTAAAAATAATTTGTTTTTTGGAATTCATGAGAAGATATTATAAAAAGTGCTCCACATGTTGCCCATTTTGATTGATACATACATTTCTATGCGTCTTTGGAATGAGGTTTCTACTGTTCATAAAATTGGCGGAGTGATGCTTCTAAAAACATTTATCCTTTCCTTCAAATTTTGGATTGTTGTTGGTGTGATATTTTTATGGGCATCATGTAACATGTTTATTATAATACCTTCTCTTGAATTATTTAAAAAAACGAACCTCATTTTTAATTTTTATTGCTGAATTTTGCGGTTATTGTTCAATAAATTGATAATGACCATAAATAGCCATAGAAATGTATGTACAAAAAAATGTTCGTTTTTCAATCCTACATCACATCGCAAAAAATATACCGAGTGTTCCATTTGAAAAAATTTAGAAAATTCAGTTCAAAAAATTGTAAATTTAAAAATCTTTTTGGCCACCCTGTATACTTTTAGGAAGTGAAAATGGCTGAGTGTCATCACACAGATGTCTAATAACAGATACTAACATATATTTTCTTAAATTCGATAATTGTGACTGTAGTGATATTTTTAATATACACGTGTAAATGTAAATTTCAACAACAAAAAAAAAAACATTACATCCAAGTGGTTGGGAGAAAGTCAATAATAATACAGGAATAAAAGGAGGCCACAGAGGTTTAAAAAAATATTCTGATATACATGGCATTTCATTTATAAAAATTTTACTTGACACTGTAGAATCGTCGTTATAGACTATTTTGTCTAGTTTACTAGTTTTAAATCAAGCTTCTAGCTATCATAGAATTCGAGATATCGAAGTCGGACGCACTATTGACCCACCCTGTATAAAGTGGGACGGTGTTTATCGACTTTCTTAAACAACCCGTTATGGACATGTAGATGTTTCATAACAAATATGTTAGTAAATATGAATTATTATTGGATAAACTAAACCACTGTTAATCCGAAAAGTTTAGAAGATAATCGATCATGACTTAATTGGCAGAATTTTACGGTATTTGTTGGCGAAAATCATTACATGTGATCAATTTCAGTGATTTCATTAATAAGGTGAAAAATATTCAGTTACATGAAGGTGAAATTTTGATATCGTTTGACATTTGTTTATTGTGTTGCGATACCACCGACCTTGGACTACCTTAAGGATCTACTCGAATTAAACAATCTCAGTCAAGATGTAGTAAAAGAATATCTTCAACTTACTAAAATTTGCATGAAACAAAATTGCTTTCGGCTCAACGATAATTACTTCGAAAAACATGAAGCAACAGCAATGGGTAACTCTTTGTCACCATTGCCAGTCCTTCATGAACAGTTTCGAGACAGAAGCAAAGGAAGAAATCGGGTATTCCCCAAGGTTAGTAGGCTTAGGTATGTGGATGAACATTTTGCTGTGTTTGATACAAAAGTCGCTGATATTGATAACTTTGTTTCTAAATTAAACAGTCGTTTCGTGTCAGTTAAATTCAGATATGAAACTGAAAACTCTGGACAACTACTATTTTTAGATGTATTAATAATTAGAAATAGTGAAAATAAGTTAGAATTTGACTTATACAGAAAAGATACCAGTACTTTAAGATATATCCCAAAGGCCTCTCAACATTGTATTCAACACAAAATGGCGAGTTATAATTTTCTAGTCCATCGTCTATTAAGCCTCCCCCTCAATAAGGATAATTTGAAAAAGAAAAAGGCACTGATTAAGGATATAGCTGCGAGTAATGGATATTCTGTATATACGAAAATTTAAAGAGACACTTCGAAATTCCTCGACCTTCCAAAATGAAAGAGAAAATCCGAATTTGTGTCAATTCCATTCGATCCTCGATTCACCCGTGGTGTTGGTGAAATTTTAAAAGATATAGGTATAACAGTGGTTCATTCAACGGGAAATAAACTACAATAACTTTTAGGTAATCCAAAAGCCAAAGTTGAAACAAACGAAAAGTCGGGGATTTACGAAATAAGCGGTAAGGACTGTAATAAAATGTATGTTGGACAAATTAGACGATCAGTTCAAACTAGATTCAAAGAGCATATGGCATAAAGAATATTGTAGAACAGATATGTCTAGTGTTCCCTAGCATGCGTTTGAGAACAACCATAAAATAAAAATGTAACAAATATGTACTAGACAGCTGGAGGCATTTGAAATTTTGGAAATCACAAAGTGTAAAAAATAGTATGAATGGTGACAGAGGGCCTATCCCAAATAGCTCGCTTTATTGGTTAATGGGCACGGTGACAATAGTCTAGGTATAATGTTACGCGGCAAAATTCCGCTAGACAAATATTGCGAATAATTTCTTATTTCATTGTTAACATCCTGTCCCCTTTACATCGTTGGATTTGTTGAGTCCATCCTGGGTACACTACATCAATTGAAAGGTGGTAGTACGCAGGTACCAATCGTCAAATTCTGATTGCCATTATTTGAATACCGAGGCAGTATCTCCCTCTTGCTTTAAAAGGTTGTGAAGAACAAGGACGCAGACCTGATAACTTTAATTCTCAATGAATTTTCGCAAACCAAATTTGTCGGCGGAAGAACCGGTAAATTTGAACTTCCTATGTAAATATGGATATTGTTTTAAGTAATGTATATAGCTGGGGAAAATGTTGTTAGATGAGGTAGTGTTAGTGATTTTGGGGGTGCAAACAATGAATGGTGTGTAAGGAATGTAAAGTTGTATGCGAGTATGAATGTAAATGTATGAATGTAGGCGTTCGTTGTGCGCATTCTTGGGAGGCGACTTCCTGTTTCGTCTCGATATTGTTTTTTTGGGACTTAAAAAAAAAAGAGGGCCAAGATAAGAGGTGAACTGGTAGCCATTTGGCGAGTGGAAGAGGTGTCTTGAGGGTACTTAGTTATTTTTATAAAACTATCCAGATATTTGCTGAGATATAATCCTCAAAGCACTAGTTAAGTTGTGCCGGTAATATTTGTGTGCGGGTGACAATTAGCAATTTTATTGGATTTGTTCTTAAACTCGTCTATGGGTAAGTTCACGTGTTCCACTTTTTTTTGTTATATCTTATATGGGCTTTACTTATAGCATATGTTCGCTCGGAGCCCACTAATTGCTCCCAGTAGTCCCAGAAGTTTTGCTGAGAAGAACCGCAGTTTGCGTAAGTTGGGCATGTTTTTTTTTAGGGTTTGTGTTTTTTTTGTTTTGCGTTTTTTTTGTGAGTGTTCTTATTTCCAGGTATTATTTTTCTCTTGCAGGGTTCTTCGTCTTCCCTTCTTCGTTGTTGGAGAGGTTACTTCTTTGGTTCTCCAGTGATTTTTGTTGGGTATCAAGTATTTGTACCAGATTGGCCGTTTGGATTCCATCCCTCCGGATTTAGGCTCCTTTCCAGTAGTTATGTTGAGGTATTTCCCAGCATTCAGGTTGTCCCGTGATTCTCCTCAACCCCGCTGATTGTACTGCGTTGGGAACAACCAGCGCGACGTCCTGAACCGACTGCACAATCCAGGGTTGGCCCCACTCGTTGTTTACCACCGACCACCGCTGGATGTACAGCTAAGTTTAGGGCAATATTTCTACCGGTGGCATATCATTATATGCATCTATTATTGCGCATCTGGTATTCATACATGTTTGTTATATTACTAATTTCCGTCGCCATATCTAAATAAATCTACGTATATAAGGGTTGGGTTATTTATGGGATTTCTGTTATAGAACATAAACTATTATTGTTTTTTTTTATTTTGTTTTGTATAGATTGTACATGGATGTGTGCATATATTTCCTTTTAGTCATAGAGTATTTGAGTACCAATAATTAATTGTAAGTGAATATAACTATATTTATGATGGAAATAACTGCATACATTTCCTTTTTTTTCCTTTGTTATACAGTGGTACCACTATTTACAGATATATCATCCCTAATTGGAATTATACCATTTTCCTCGATTTTGATAGCAGCGTCTTAATTGACTCGGTTGGTGCCATATCCAACAAGCTGACTTGTGTAATCATAATTAGTGTTAAATAAAATCATAGCATTTGAAATTGTATATAGATTTTCATTCATTGTGTATTGTGTGCTGTGTGTGTTTAACCAACAATCGCCTGGAAAGGCTCAAGGAAACCCACCCCAGCTCGAGCTAGTCGTGCAGTGGGCCAATTCGTGGAAGAGAGCCATTGTATTGGCGCACTAAAAACAAATATTTTT
The DNA here is from genome assembly GCA_029963845.1 of Rhamnusium bicolor. NCBI lineage: Eukaryota > Metazoa > Arthropoda > Insecta > Coleoptera > Cerambycidae > Rhamnusium > Rhamnusium bicolor. The sequence continues at coordinate 9,034 of JANEYF010004391.1, read as the reverse complement.
GTTACAATATTTCTCTGCTCTCACTTGTTATATTAAAAATTCCTTATTTAATTTTAATCCCAAGGTAGTAAATTTTGTATATTTTTTTCATATTATTTTTTTTTTGTAACAATAAATAGGATACACTGTCAGCATGAGGTCAGGTTTAATCATCTCCAGACGATGCCAACTTGGTTGTCGAAACGCGCGTCAAGCGCAGTATATGGTGTTCTGGTGTTTCGGGGAAAATCACGTCAGTGTTAGGCTAAAACTAAATCATGGTCGCTTTGCAGCACACTTATATAAAATAAGTGTACTCTTCTCAGCGCTATGCTCCTATGATAATTTATCGATTGCAGATCTAAATCATTGTTTTTCTCATGTAAAAATCAGACTCAATTAACAGTTTCCTTCTTTTGCAACCTCAAATAAGTACAAGTCCAATTTCCAGCTCTTTTGCGTTATGACAGAAAGAATATTACTGAAGAAAGTCTACTGCATTTGCGAAACAGGCAAAAGTAAATATATAAGCAACCTAAGCAACCTCTGAATAAAAATCTGTGGCTGAGGAATTATTCTTGATGCCAGTGAAACTCAAAATCAACACCACAACTATTGGCATGTTTTAATTCCATCATACATGTCGGCTCTATACACCAATTGAAGTAATTTAATTGGCTGACAGACGTCGCTCGACTGAGTGTTGAGGATCAGGGTTGGAATTAACTAGGGAGTGCCGAATCGTATGACATAATTAACTGAATTTATTAACATGAAGCATGCGTGCTAATGTTATTAACCTACAATATGTATTTCATTGAATTCATTGTGTTCCTTGCCCTACAATAACCTTTCAAATTTATGTCATTTCCTCGTTAATTTTTTAAGGCAAGGAAAATTATTTCTACTGTTATATACATTTGTAATAAATAACTTTTGAACAATTATTTCCGACTACGATCTCGGCACTCAGTCGGTGACGTCTTTTAATCAATGAGACGCTGCATTACTACACGGTACCGAGATGTATGACATGCCAACCGTTGCCAAAGGTTTAAGACTACTTTAAACAAAATATTGATTTGCAGATTCTTCCCATGTTGGTACATCCACGGTCCTATGGATACATAAAGTTAAAGTCGAAAAATCCATTCCACTGGCCAAAATTTTACGCTAACTTTTTTACGGATCCCGACAATCATGACATGAAAACATTTATTGCTGCTATAAGAGAGATACAACGAATAAATGGGAGTCCCTCACTGCAAAAATACGGGGCCACTCTAGTGACGACTCCTATACCAGGTTAGTATGAGACTATAGTCTAAACCTGAAAAAAAATATAATAATAAAATGGTTTTGAAGCTAAACTTATCAGTTTCTTTTAAGATACATTCACGAAACCCACAATTTTGCACACATTTTGAAACATGCTGACGCGAGCCTGAGCAGAAAATACCAAAAATAGTGTTTCGTGTTTGCTATCCACACAATCTGAAAGTCCTTGTAATACTTATTCACTACTTTATTGACTAATGAATAATTAACAATAATAACTTAATGAAGGACTTACTAACTAACTATAATCACAATTAAACACTTCACAGTCTCTAAGTGATTTCTTCCTTACTGGACCCATTGTGTGCCTTATATATCCATCTATGTATGGTCTAGATCTTTCCTGAAAATTTTCGGCCCATTCTCGAACAGTTCTAGTTCCGTCGTCTTTATAAGACTAGATTAGTTTTTCTATTTAATTAATTTTAATACTGGTAGCGCCATCTCTGAGCACATCCCGGAACCAGTAGTCTAGAGTCTACAGAGTCCATTAGCGTATCAATACGTATACCAGACTGCAACCTGACTGAAAGCAAACATTTTGGGGAAAAAAATTAAATATTAAGTAAAATATTACCATTTAGTGCTTTTCATTATGTTTTCTTAGTCAATAAATAATATTTCTGACTTTCGGATATGAGTTCTGGGTTCTATTACGGGGAAGTGAAATTTTTTCCAGAAAAGTAACTGGTTTTCAGATTACTCAACGAGTTGTGTGTCTGTGACTAACTTTAATAACTACAGGAAATTCTAATACCTATGGTGCTTAATTTGATATTTAATTCTATCTTTTTTAGGATGTGAGAATCATATTTTCGATTCCGACGACTATTGGGAATGTGCGATTAGAACCATCACCGGCACTTTGTACCATCAAGTTGCCACGTGCAAAATGGGTCCTAGTTCTGACCCAGAAGCTGTAGTAAATGCAAAACTGCAAGTTTACGGGATCAAGAACCTGAGGGTGGCAGATACCAGTATTATACCACTGCCTCTTACCGCTCATACCGCAGAACCGGCTTATATGATTGGCGAAAAGGCATCAGATATAATTAAAGAACATTGGGCCACAGATACCTTCAGCGATAATAATATTAAATAAAAACCTGTGGAAATAAGTATGTGTATAATGTAAATAAAACTAATTTAAGGCAAAAAATGTCATCATGAAAGAGGCAGGTTTTGGAAAAAATGTTTTTGCCTACCCAGAAAATGTATCACCTAAATAGTATTTATGCACCATGGCAGTAAAGTTAGTGTTTTGGTCTCGGCATGAATAGTGCAAAGGACTAAAACACACTTTACTCTCGAGGTGCACACAATATTATTTGTACGAACGAGCACATTTTTTATAATAAAAAAAATAAATGTAAACACTAACGAACAACAACACTGGCCGACACAATTTTTGTAACATAGTTTACACACTACTGTTTTTATATAGTTAATACTTCCCTATTAACTAAAAAAATATCCAACAAGTCCTAATGCGTACCATTTTTGCGTGAGCACAATAGACAGTATTATTTTGCCAGGTAATAAATTTTATGATGGGTCGGCAATTTTAAAAGAGCAAGTTAAAGTAAGGTGGGACATTTTCAGTATCAGTCTTGTTTTAACCTTCCAAGTGCCCATTTTTGTCTGTTGGAAAGTGTTTTTGTATGTCTTGATAACTCTTACGATAAAAATGTCCAATCAAACGCGTCAAAGTGACAAGACCTCACCTGACAAGTTTTGTTACATTTGTGGAGAATTCCTTGTAAAGCCATAAGCGTGGCCATTATCTAAAAATCCGAAAAAAAGCGTATTTTCTATATTTTGGAGTTTTAGTCAGAGATCAAGACAAACAATGGGCTCTCTCGTTTGTTGTGTAAGTTGTAGCGTGTAGCGTGTATCGTGCAGTGGATGAAAGGGAAAAGAAATAGCATGCCTTTTGCGGTTCCAATGGTATGGCAAGAGCCCACCAATCATATCGATGACAGCTATTTTTATGTAATAAGAACTGGAGAATATTCCAAAAAAGAAAAACAAAAAATCAAATATCTGAATTTGCCATTAGCCCTAAGACCTATTCCTCACAATGCATTAGACTTACCAGTGCCGACTACGACCTTAGATTGGCAAAATACTGTTTTGGGAGGTAATGGAAACAGTAACGATTCTTCAGACAGTCCAGACTGACCCTGATCCTTTGTGTATTTCAGAAAGTTTTAGTGACTATCACTTAATCTCAAAATGAATTGAATGATTTGGTACGTGACTTGGGGCTGTCAAAACAACAAGCAGAACTTCTTGGTTCCTGACTTAAGGAGTGGAACTTATTGGCTAAAGAAACAAAGATTACGACTTTTAGAAAAAAAATGCAACACTTTCCGCATTTATAATATGGAAAATTCACTATGCGCGCGTGTTGATATTGATGGTTTAATACAGGAAGTTAATATCGAGCATTCCTCTTCTGAGTGACGCTGATTCATAGATTCCTCCAAATACAGTTTAAAAGCTGTATTACTACATAATGGAAATTTAAAACCATCTATACTAATTCCTCATTCAGTAACAATGAAACAGGATTATGACAATATGAGCACCATTTTATATAAAATTAATTTCAACAAATGCAAATGGCAAATATGTGGGGATATAAAAGTAACAGCTATTTTAGTAGGGCTTCGAGGAGGCTTTACAAAATATTGGCTGTTTTCTTTTTTTTTGTAGGACAGTCGTGCAGTAAATGAACATTATGTTAAAAGAATTTTGCCGGAAAGGAAAGAATTTGAGCCAGGAACTAGTAATGTTACATATGTGCCCCTTGTAGAGCCTAGAATTGTTCTTTTGTCACCTCTTCATATTAAACTTGGGTTAATGAAAAATTTTGTGAAGGCTATGAATAAAGAAGGTGAAGGACTTAAATATTTACGAGAACTTTTTCCCCAATTAAGTGACGCCAAACTTAAAGAAGGCATTTTTATTGGTCCTCAAATTGCTTGATGATGCAGGTTTTAAAGGAACACTCAACAGACAGGAACTCGGAGCTTGGAACTCATTTGTAACTTTTAGATTCGTACCAAACGCTTAGTAAAAATTTGGGTGCGGTAAGCGACGAGCAAGGAGAAAGAGTTCATCAAGATATCAGGACAATGGAAATTCGTTATTAAGGACGATGGGATTCAGCCATGATGGGTGATTACTATTGGTTCTTAAAGCGAGACGATTTGATCTCCCATAAAAGAAAAAATGAACTGAGGATATGTTTTTCAAAAAAATATTCTCTATCTTTGTAGATATATCTATGTACGTTTAATATATGTCATATACATCACTGATATATTCCAATAAATAGATTAGTCAAATCAACAATGTTATTCCTGTCCATAATGTTTTATTAATGTGACAAGAAAACGTTACATGTTACGACTTTTTGCTTGTCATTTCTGTAATCAGAATACTTTATTCCAGTTAGATATGCTATTTAGGTACGTTACAAAAAAAATTTCTTTGTCCGCCACACAGTGGACGGAAACGACGAAAAGCTGGCCAAAATATAAAGGCATTGAGCTATTTTACTGAAATTGTGCATACAGGGGTTTTTTGTGTCGCTGATCAAGAATCCGAAGTTGAATTTTGAAAAAAACAAAATGGCGGCCATGAAATCCCCCAAAACATACCAAAAATCGCCAATTATCGCTGCATTTTTACAAAACTTTGTATACAGTTTTTTTGGGTCGCTGATGAAGAATCCCATATAGAATTGCAAAAAAAAATTACGGTCAAAAATATATACATAGTTCAAAAATTATTATTGAATTGAAGCGAATTCATGTGTTTCATTTGTTTCGGGAAAATTAGGATCTGGGGAATGGAATAAAAATGTGTAATGACTTTGAAAATTAATTTTATTCAATTACTATCTGAATTACATTCATCGTCCTCTTCGTCGATTCATGAGAACGCATTCAAAAGGAGCCCACTTTATGATGCACGAATGTGCATGCATCCGTGCATTCGCGCACAATTTGGTCAATATCTCACAAAGATGCAAAAAGATGCAGCTAATTTTTTATACACTTTCGAAAAAATTTTCATTGAACACATTCCAATAAGTTTCAAGACCAACCATCACCAACCGCGTAACTTATGGCTTTTTTTGTGGAGTTTATGAATCGTTGCATGTACAAAAATGCACTCCACTTCGATAATTATTTACTAATTACCATATAAATAAACTGATCTGATATTGAGATATTTTAATTGTACTTACTTTCTGATGCAGAATCCATTTTTATGACACTTTGAGAATTTTTACGCTGCAGACAAAATTTATCGATTTTTGAAGCGTTGCGAGCTGCCGAAGTGACGCGCTGCACGGTCGCACAATAAGTAATTTCCTCGCTTAGGTAGTGAACCCGGACCGGTATTAACGGTCGTTTCTAATGTTAGGGGTACCACTACAACGATTTAAAACGTTTCCATTTCAAAAAAAATCTTCATTTTTTTAATTTTGACCAGATTTTTGGCGTTTCCGTCCACTGTGCGCCAGTGTAATTGGCCACGGAGCTTTTGTATCTTATTCCGAATTTATCTAGATATCCTCGTATTTAATTGTCTCTTTGACGTTATTTTTAATTTATTTCTGTTTGACGTTTATATTACTAAATATTATTAAGTATCAAACATTATGAACTGCGAAAATGAACTAATATTGTACAATATTTTAATTTGAAATAAGTTACATTTTATGGCTCATATGATTGTTTCTTAATTGTCTGTTCTTTCTAATTTAACATATTGAAAATGTTGATGTTACGTTATGTTGTTTAAAACGAGAATATTTGGAAAGTATAATAAAATAATTTGATTGGGAATGTGATGCTGGCTAACCAATAAAAGTTGTACAGGATGCTTGGTGTGAATGGCAGAATGTAGCTATATTTGAAAAATTAAAACCTCCAATAAAATTGGAGGAGACAGATCCGTTTGTGTGAGCGGTATCTCGGGTACGTACAACGCCCAGTAATAAGTCTAGTGAAAGTGAAAAGAGGGGAATGACTGAATGCCTTAGCAGTTGGGCGATGGAAGGCAAGAAGATCCTGAAGCTTTGAGGAATCACAGAGCAGAATACAAAACAACCATGAAATTCGGAAAATCTGTATCGTAGCTCTTAAGTTAGTTAGGGATCGTAGCTTTACGACAGCAGTAGATATAGACTAGACAAGGCCTTTGGGCGTGGTCTGAATGCTGGGAGAGCACCTGAAAAGTTTTATTGAAATGTTTAGAAACTACCACGAAATGTGATGTGGTGCTCGATGAGCTAACGAAGCACCGCGAGAATGCAATATCATTTATTATAGAAAGGAGTAAGATCACTTGAAAGTTGGTATGAGGGCACTGAAACATTCGCTTAGAAAATAAATAATAAATTAATAGAAAAAACCACCATAAAAGGTAAGACCAACGAAGGCGGTGAAACAGAAGGGAGTTGTTATGTAAAGGTAAAATACTATTTACTGCACTTAAATTATTCTCCTATTATGCAATTTACCCCTGTTATTTATGTCATGACATCCAAATTAACTAAGTCGTATTAGGAAATTAGACCGGAAAGTGATTCATTATTGGGCGAGGCAGTGAGCCCAATAAAGACCATATGATTGTTATTTCATGTGCGTTCACACATTTCTGACTTCAAATTCTCCTCTCCCATTTACTTGTAATCCGTGTCGAAACTTATTGCCACTCCGGCCCTGACCTTTACATCAACGCCAGTGCTTACTATATACTTACTTTAATTTCAAGGGTTTCATTTACTCGTACAAATAAGAAACGCATTTTTTATTGCACTGATCCGTTTATAATTATACATAACTTCTATGAATTTTTAAGCTGTTTACTTTTGACTCATCTAATTAAAGTCGTCTGGAAAAATAAGTTACGAAGGTCAGAGTTTGAAGAATATTAATTTTTTCAAGTGCGACAATAGTTATATTATTACATTTTGTATTATTTTGCAACTTTAGTGGTTGTTATTACGGATATCCATTTTAATCTAATATATCTTTTGACAAATATTAATATTTGAAAACAGTACATACATTGGTAACCCAGGTAGACCAATATTGGTTATATATTGTAAAAATATTGGCACAATGTACAAAACCTAATTTTGAGCTAATATCAAATGTAAACATTTCGCTATAGTGAAACTGTATTGGTAGATATTTAAAAAACATATATTTTATTGGAATACAAATTTAAATTAAAAATTGGCTCGATATTTAATGTAAATTCTTGCCCAATGTCCAAAAAATTGTAAAACTATTTAGGAAAAAATATGTAAAAAACAATATCCTGTAATATTGAATTTTAATATTATTCAGTTATTTTTTTTTCAATTTCCTCACCCCTCAAAGTGAGGAAAATTTTGTGAAAAAAATTTTGAAAAATTTTTTTGCATTTCTGGAAGAATCTTGACGAATTATGACGATTCACAAAATTTCAGACACAACAAATTTTCTGTCTGTGTGTCTGTGTTCGCGATAGCAGCTACAATCTTTGAGATAAAGCTTTCAAATTTGGTACACCCATTCTAGAGGTCAAGAAAGAGATTGAATTCGTTGATGAGCAAAATTGGTCTAAAAAAATTATTAGTGACTTTCTTGAAACGTCAAATTGTGACTTTTTTGAAACGTAAAAAGATTTGGCTTTTTGAAACGTCAAAGTGACTTTTTTTGAAACGTTAAAATGTGACTTTTTTGAAACGTTAAAATGTGACTTTTTTGAAACGTCAAAAAATTACTTTTATTATAAACTCCACCACACGTCAAGTTTTACTACGGTGAGGAAGTTTTGATCTCCAAGTAATTGGCAGCGGTTTTCTTTTAATATCTAATCAACATTAAGGGGCCTAGTCGGGAAAAAGCTTCGGATAGCTGTGTCACTATCTAGAAAGTTTTTATACATGCGCCGCTGAATAATTTTGCTCTTAACTATACCTTCACTGGACGTTTTATTCACCGACTTCATTGAGGTGCGATTCCCGATAGAGGTAACACTTCCTTGCTCCATTTGTAGTGACAAAGATACTTATTTAGAAAATTCTTTTTAACCAAATAGTACGGAATAAAAGTTTGAAACTTGCTGAGCATAATTATGAAGATTCATTCTAGAAGACATGTATGAATTTTACCTCGAATTTTACCGATTGATATCATAATTCAGGAGCTAATCACGTTCAAATTTGACTTATATTTACAGTATAAATTTTCCTTACATAAAGTGAAAATTAATTAAAATTGATATACATGTACCCTCTAGTACACTTTCAACTACTGATCCTCCAAATTTCATGTAATTTGACTGAACCGTATGGAAGAAATAAATTTTGAAAAATTACCTTACAAACACTGGTTCGATTAGCCCTCTTAAATTTGAATATATTACTATATCAATAATTGCAATACCAGTGGAATAATAGTGCTAGCATGTTTAAAAAATTGCATCACAGATTAACTTATATATTATATTCAATGCATATATTTCATATCACTGACCAAACCTCAGATGAATAAAACAGAGGTAGATAAGTAACGGATTGCACATGCCCAGATACCTGTTTGTAATAAGCATATACAAACAGTTTACAGATGAGAAGGGAGAGAGGGTGAGAGTATTATTGTTGTGCTTGCCCGTTGAACCAGTGGCGGGAATGTTAGAAGGG